>BMAW01056700.1:448308-659371 GCA_019974015.1 Nephila pilipes
GGAAAAACGACAAGAACTATTAAAAAGTTGAAACTTAATCAAATTTAAAACTAAGAGATAAGATAAAATTTGAATCAAATTTGAAATAATTAGAAACCCAAAGAATAAATCGAATAATTCAATTTAATAAAACAGAAACATGCATATTCAGACTGAGGACTGGTGTGGGGGTTAAATTAATTTTTATGAACAACCCTCCCCAATGCATCTTGTTGGGGTAAAATTATACTCAAAATTCAAGTTGTAATTTAAAGAAAAGAAACAATAAACAAAGAAGAAAAATTGAATGGCAGAGATATTTCAATTACTAATTATTTTCAAAAACAAAAAGAATATATACAGGATTTTCCACCTAATTATTAAGCAATTCATTTTTATTTTTCAATCTACCGTAAAACCAGTTCCTCCGATACTCAATAGATGTCTACATTTTTTTTTTTTTTTTTTTTTTTTTTTTTTTTTTTTTTTTTTTTTTTGTTGATTTTGGTTTTTAATTGTTCTCTTCCTTTTGTGTTTCTTAATGATAAATTATTTGCTTTATCTTATACACACACACACACACACACACATACATATATATATACATATATATATATATATATATGTTTGTGTGTGTGTGTTCATTCGCTAATTCAAACCAAAACATCGCCGTGCACCACATTTAGTTAATTAATATATTTTTAATATAACGTATCAGAACAATATTTCTGGCAAAATTGCCATGCGACATTAATGAGAGCAAAACAAAATATCATATGGCTTTAAATCAGAAGAATGCAAACTTATATTTTTAGAACTATTAAGCAGAAAATATATATATTCTTAGATTACGAGTGTATTAATCTAGAATCTTTAAAAAAAATTCACATCACCCAGGGTAAACCTTTCTTTACCGCCATCTGTGGCGAAGGAAAAGCAAATCACTTCAAATGGCGCTAACAGTATATGTATTTAAATACATTGAAATGGATTGTCGCATTACTTTTTCCCGTAGAAAAGAAGTTTCAAATTTTGACGTAATTTTGTGCTATTTCCAAATCATGAGATAGATTAAATAAAATAATAATAATAATAAATTATGTTTGTAAGGTTTTGCATAGAACAGATCTTTATAACAATGGCGCTAACTTTGATAAATAATTAGTACATTATCCAATCAAACATTAGAATAAATTACGATTATTTTGCTAACGTCGCACTAGAAGCAACACGAGGGCTATTGGCAACTGATCTCGTAATTTTGAACTTCGGCCAAATGTCGAGGACAACACCTGGTACCTTCTCACTCCAGATTCACACACTACACCAATGAGAAGATTTTGAGCCTCAATAGATTTAACATGCATCAGCCCCGTAGTGGGTCTAATAGTGGCATTAGGTCTTAAGCCCACGACTCGACTAAACCCGCCAGGCGTGAGTCCGCGACCATGACCACTAGTTAATAGCGGCCACATTAGAATGAAAGTGAACGATAATACGATAATGGAATGGAACTTTGATTGGCTGATTGATTGAAAAAGATATTCAGTAAATACTTTATTTTGAAAAAAAGTTCTTGGTGGGCCATTTTATCGTCGATTTAAGCAATAAATATTTGAGTGGCTAAAAATACCTGATACATTTCCTTAACATTTTCGGTTGACAAGAACGTCTTTAATTATCTCCGTCTTAAGCTGCCGGATCAAAATTCAGGTAGAATCCTGTTGTAGATCCATTGATTATAAAGTCATACGCATATTTATACTGAATCATCGCTAATTATGTAATTTTTGGCATTGGAGAATGTTAGCGATATAAAAGAACTTCTAATGACTGTTAGAGAAAAATATAACATTTTAATAGATGCATGCTTTGAGTCGTCATTTGTTCTTATATTTTTAATTTATATGGAATGTTCTTTGGAAAATTCGTATTTCAATACATATCCTTTTTCACTTAATTTAAGCATCAGAAATTACTGAAAGATTTGTTCCTAATTATAAAAATCGCAAGCTAACGAATTAGAAATGCAATGCATTAGAAATAAAATAGAGTTTAAAAGCAATAAGAATCAAAGAAATACTTATATGTAGATGCGAAGATGATGAATGTCATAGAACTGAATGATTATTGTAAATATTTTTATAAACAATGTTACAGTTGCTATATTGTGTCTCAGGTAATTGGTTTTTAGTAAATTCAAATAATAAAATATTGGCTGCACACACATTATACTCTCATTTACAACGGACCCACAGTGTAGCGGAGCTCATTATCGTTAAATATTTCAAGGTTCCACGTCTTCCCTCTCGCGATGTGTAGAAGTTTGGAAAGGGATGCGTAAGCTCAAATGTCATCCTCATCTCTTGACTGAGATAGAAAATAACGAAGTCCGTCTCCAATAACTCTCATGATCTTTCTAGGTGCTTCGTTAAAAAAGCAATCCTAACCCATTCCTTCTATTACATCCTCTTTTCTCTGAAAATTGGTCTGTCGCAGAAGTATTCTTAAATGCAAAAATGAATACAAGAGAAGAAAAAAAAATATTTTTCTACATTTCGCAAAATATTGCAAATTTTGATTAAATAGTTTCAAAAATTGTTCTTCAGTTATCAGTCATTTCGCATGTTTCAAAACAAATTAATCCTCTTCCTGTAATTTTGAGGGACTATTTGAAGGACTATTGAGGGAACTTTTTCCTTGCTTTTGAACTTTTGTATGTTTTCAAACCCAAACAATTCAGTTAAGGGGAATCGGAACCTCAAATGCTTTAAAAAATGATAATTTGAGATTTTTTAATTTTCACATATTATAGATTTTTTTCACCTTTCCAAAAATAAATGCATTATTTAAATATCTACGATAATTAGAAGATTCAAAAACCTAGTTTTATATTATGATTGAAACGAGGTCACCCCTATTTAAAAGTGCAAAAAAAAATGTTAACAACGCACTTCATTTTTGATTGGTAGTTAAATATGCGACGCTAATTGAATCATTAAATTTGTTCTGTAGATTAGAATATATTAGGAATGTAATGAAAATATTGGGAACATGTCTTTCACGCTAGAAAGCAAAGACGAGAGGACGAAAGCTTTAAGATGGAAGGTCTTTGTCGAGAAAAAACAGGTTGACAGAGGCAGAAATTGACCGTCTTCAAACATATTATGGTTTAGCCATACCTAAAAATTTAGAGGATATGTGATAAGCCGTATGGGTAATATTTTTACACAAACTGTCAACTAATGAAAAGCTTTAGCACGGATTTCCCCCATCAAATGCAGATACGTAGTGCAAATTTAAAAAAAGGTGAAATTGCTTACCATCATAAAAATATATAACTATTGTGGAGGCTATGAGATCCATTTTTAGAAATTTATCAAAGCCAGAACTATTGAAGAAATTTGTGTATGATTGTGTGAATGAGAGTGTGAGGAATGTAATATAGTCTGTGACGTTGGGCTATTTGCGCTTTTCTCTTCACTAACCTTGGGGACTTTAATTGAGATTGATTGTACGAAACAAACAGTTTCTTTCCAACCAAATAAAACGTGATTATTCTAATTAGAGGCAGGTAGAAATAAACTGAAGGGAACTAGATAGGAGAGCATATAAGCAAAGACAAATTCGATGGATAGAGACCGAGTGGCACTAGCGCTGAGTATATGCCTTACAAGCGGTAGACGATACAAAGAGTTGCTACAGGCGATGGTGATCGAGTGGAGTCAAGAAACCAAGTCAACCTAAATTGGAGAGATTTTGATAGGACACTATTAATTCGGTATTGGTTGAATGGGTGAATCTATCTAGGGTGTTATCCAGGAGAACACATATACATTAGATATTATGCTGCAAGGCTATTGAATAAATAGTTGTATGAGATTTGCCTAGTGTCTCTCTTTGTTGGTTATTGACTTTTAGTGTTAGTTATATTTGATTGAGTTATGGCGCAAGAGTCGGACAGAAGTGCAGTGTCACAAGTCTAGCATATTAAAGAAAATGTTTGCAGAAACAGAACTCCTCTCTTTAAGTACATATGAGGTGTTATATCTTCCTTTAATATAGGCAATGTCTTAAAATTACGAGTTTTAAAAAAATTGAACCATTGAACTTTGAACCTTGAGATTTAACAATGCAGGCAATGAAACGCCCCGACAAAGAGAGGTTTTTTTTAATTAATTTACAAAAAAACGAAGGATGTTATGAAAGGAAAACTTAAAATAAAAATAGAGGATGATATAAAAAATGTAGACAATTTAAAATATGAGGCAGGAATGTTCTAATACGAATGTACTTTTGCATTAAATTTTTTTTTTTTTTTTTTTCAAAATATGATTTTTTCATGCGTGATGTACCTTTTCAAAGAAACTACTGTTTATAAGTGTGTAATTTTTGTAAGGCATATTCATATTGCGTGCTAATATATACTGAAATGAGCTTTTTGAAAAAAAAAAAACAGTATATTTTTGGCAAATTTCTAAAAAAAGCAAGATTTAAATTTTACTGTGTCTCATACAATATTTGTAAATTAATAAAATTTTGAAATTAGACAAAAGCTCATCTTAGTGTAACGAGAAAGATGTATTTTACTTGTATAAAAACTTCAAACTTGTATCTGTAATAGATTTTGAGGAAAGGTACATCGGAAATGGCCAATTTAATATTGTGGGTATAGGAGGTTCCGATTCTCCTTAACAGTCAATTACAAAATATTTTATCTGCAGTGTTCTTTCTGCACGAAAGCTCTGTAGTCTGTATAATTCAGAGTATATTAATACACAAGAAAAATTATTATAATTGTTCCATATACATTTTGGAAATTTCAATTTATTTCTCTCATTACTTTCTTTAAAAAATGTTTAGGTTGTGTAATACATTACATTTGTTTGAATAAAATCGTTAGTCATTTTATAGTAACTATTTCCGTAACTGTGATTTGAAAAGTAGAGTTGATTGGAAATTGTAATTCAGTATTTAATATTCACAGTAATGTGTTGTCATATAATTAAAAGAAAATAAAAGGCAGGTATACTGTCTCGACTGATAATCTATAATATAAACGGCTTTTCTACATTTTTTAGTATGCGTTTTTGATAAGCTGCCAAGCTAATGCAAGCAAATTATGAAAATTGAAAATTAAATCAATCCATTAACTTTGTTAGTTTGTAATCAATCCATAAACTTTGTTTGTGGGCTATAATCGCGTACCTTCCCTCAACTGTAGCATCTGGGTTTACTTTCTGATTTTTAAAATTAAATTTTCAACTTCCATCTAACCAAATGAAACGTGATTACGCAAATTCGATTCACATTAGAAATGTAGTGAATGGATTTAAAGAAATACATATTAAAGCTACAAAAAATAAATATCAGAATTAGTAATGATTGAGTAGGGAAGTTATTAGTAAATATTAGTGCATAAACGTTTATGGATATGAGTGAACTTACATAGATTGTTACCGAACAAGTATCCAGGGTCTCTTTAAGTGAATTCTGACAAAGGAAATCGTTCGAAACTCTAGTCGTCATAAGTTAAGTTACTCGAACCCGAATACGAGGTAAGATCGGTCCCTAATATTGTTACAAAAATTCTCTTATTGTGCGTTGGTTTTATGAGAGAAAATCAGCCCAACACGGAGGATAACAGCAAATTGCACTTTATAGACAAATATTCTAGACAAGATGAACACAGGTAGCATAGCCTGGACAAATTAACAGTACAAACAAGAAACACAACACTCGTGTAGATTAATGACACAGATACAGGAACAAAACAGCACTTGTAATAATTATCACAGTTGTATCAGCAACGTTCAGTCCACCAGCTTACTAGTTCACAATACCGACACATCTCCACAGTAATACTTTGTATTTCCAAGGCAGACTCTAGCAGTTCCGGCAGATTCATTCGGCTATGCTACCAACAGTTCCTCTGCAGATTCGCTTGGTCTATCATTTCCAATCGATTTCCCGATCTGTCCTCAGCTTCGCTGGAATACACTGGAAATTGTGTCGAGCACATAGGCTGCGGAGCGGCCTTTAAGCTCGGGTCGGCATGATTTAGCAAAATTTGGCTTTTGATGGAAATTTGAGCTTTCTGCAAGTATGAGATCAGCAGCTGGGCTCTGACTGGCTGTCAGTGAGGTCTGTTAAAGTTGGCCTTTTGGAGGTATAGGTTTAGGCGTCCTTAGGCGGGATGACGACCTCTTTTAATTGATTGTTTACAGAGTCTTGAATTTTTAAATTTTGAAACTTATTTTGGGTTGTTGTTATTGTGGAGGATTCAGAAATCATTTGACGTTTTGCAGTTTTACGATTAGGGGGAGTGACAAAGCCGTCTTCGTCTTTTCTTTTTAAAGTTTGATTTTTAGTTGGAATGCTTGGAAGTGTGTGTATGGGACAGCCAGGGACAGTACAAGTAGGAAGTGAGGCATACTCACCCTCCGTAGATGTCAGGTCATCCTGGGCCTTGGAGTGCAGTAGAAGATAGGAGCGGAACTGTTCGTCGCTTTCATCATGGTCAGGATTCCTTCTGTTCGACAGGATTAATGTGTGTATCTCGTCTCGATAGTGAACGAGTTTTCGGATCCGTCTCTGCAGGGCCTGTAGTGTCTCGCATGACTCTCAATTTATATCTCCAATAGGAGATTGTGATCGGGATGAAGATGGAGAGGCTAATTCCATGTTGTGTTCCATTATTCCAGATTCGGGTGCCGGGTCAGATAGGGTGTGAGTCAGGAAAATAAATTACCTTCGCCAATAGCTCTGAAAATAGCTGCTTGGATAATTTTATTTTGTGCTGTATAGAGAATGGTACGGAGAGAGGCGGTTAAACGTCTGTTTCGACCGGTGTCTCATGTGCTAATCCCGAATCAATGTCAGTATCGTGTCCTCAGCTTCGCATCCCTTCGTTATTTATAGGCACTCGGGCCAGGTGTGACGTCACAGGGAAAAATCAGGAAAAGTCCGTAACTTTTTCCCCAGTGGAGATATCGCCTTTATCCCAGCATTTTCAGAACACATCTTTTCGTCGCTAAATTCTCCAAAATGGTCTCCAAATTAATCGCCAAGGAAAAGGGGTCATTGCTTAAACTTTCTCTGGGTAACTGATGAAATATCTGCAAAAGTCTCTTTTCCTTCAATAAAGAACTGTTGCAGGGGTACATCATCTCGGGTTCGTAACAATATTGACGTTAGATAAGATTTCAAATGAAGGGAGGTAGAATAGACTGAGAGAGAGCAATTCTGCATATTCATGATTTAAGAAATATGATCAAATTGAATTTAGTTGTTATCTGCCTTCTTCATTTGATCGCTAGATTTAGTGAATATAGTATTACTAGACTTATAATAGAAAGTAAGTTGAACTTTAACCAGCGGGCATTACGAGTTAATTTTTAATACAACATGGAAGATTATATTTGAACTTTTTGTTCTTCAATAACAAAATGAATAAATTTTACAAGTAGGTCTCCAGAGAACTTCAAGAGAAAGAACTGGGAAAGAAATACTAAACGCGAGTAAAATCTTAAGTACTTCTAACATTGAAAAAATGATTCTATCGGAAGCTCAAATTAATATTCTAAACGCACAGAAAACTTATCTAGAATATTAATTTGAGTTTCCGATATTATCATTTTACTACTAAGAAATAAAATAATAAAAGAAAATGACTGTTGTGTAAAAGATTTTACTAGGAAGATTTCGCCACAAGAAAGTAATGATACAAAAGGACCTCTTCAAATTGCGATTCATTAACTCGTGAGTCCACTTAACTCGCAGTTTTAAAATGGTTCCTTTTTCATGAGATTCAGAATAATCTTTTTTCAGATGACGCATCGGGACATTCTCTCTCTTAAGAAAAAACTTTAAAACTTCTTTCTTTTTATTTTAGATGTAGATTTCCCAATTTTTAATATATCCACGGTAGCCTTATGGTCATAATCGTGAAATCTCGGTCGCCTATGTTTTGTACCGTTGTTATGTTAGAGTCCTGATGCCACTAAAACCCCGCCGTGTTGCGAGGCTGTTAATCGTTAGATCTGGTCGAGGTTTTAAGTCCTCTGGTCGAGATATCAAGAAAAGGTGCCTGCTGTGGTGTGGTCCTCGTCACTTGACCAAGACTAAAAATTATGAGATCTGTCACCAATTTCCCTCGTGTTGCTTCTCAGTACGACATTAATAAACAATCAATCAATCAATTTGAAATAGAAAATTTATACTTTGAATGAGGGAAATTAGAAACATGATGTGAAAAAAGGTCAAGCAGTGCTTGTGGTCCTAGAAATGAGCAAAAAAGATGCATAGGCGTAGAATGGGGATATGTTACGAAATCAGGACTGAAAGACATAAATCAGGTCTAAATAAAAAGAGATGCAGGAAACCTTTCAAAGCAACCAAAAACAGACTAAAAAAGACCTGAGTAAAAAAGAGGGGAGAGGGAGAACGAAGTCTGTTACTAACTTTGAAGAAACGTGGCATCGAAGCAAAAGCTGATAAGAAGATAATAAAAATTCGTGCAAACAGGGGAACTTTAAAAAAAAAAAGAGTCAAAAACTGAAGACAATGAGTTTTAAAACGAGGCGACAGTCATAAAACTGGATCATCATCCAAGTAAAAAGGCGTCTAAGTAACGAGAATAAGATGCAAAGAAACCAAAAAGGATGGAGAATGTCCGCGCTCTGAGTGTCTTAGGCAAGAGAGAGAGAGAGGTGACGAAGGGCCACAAGTCCCCTGATCTAAATTCTAGACAGTGATTTCCGTCACAAAAAAAGAGAAGATAATAATCCGACCAGAGGCGATGAACAAAAAGATGTTTTTGAGAAGCATCATTTGAAAATTGGGTCGAAGAGAGGGTACACATTTAAATACTTTTTAATTATCATTTTTTATTCGAACGTTTCGACTGAATAGAAATTAGCCTTTCTCGAAAACTGAAATGTTTCTCATTAGATACTTTTTGAAAGAGATTATTTTCAAGATCTTGCAGTTAGTGAGATTAGCTGTATGCTCAGCTCTTTTTTATCAGTCAAATTTTAAGAGTTATAAATAATTTTTTTCCACGTTTAAATAATTACCATAAGAATTAAAAAATTAATTTCGAAAAAATGTGAAAGTAACACAGGAAAATGAGATCGATGTTGGAATCTTAAGATATCTCGCCCACCTTAATTAAATACCATATTTCACGGTTTTGTAACCATGAACTCCAACTGCTGCAAATTTACGGGGTGTGACTTATCAAAGATAAGACTGCTGAGTAAAAACTTTTTTTGGAAAAAGAAGCGCATAAGAAATTAATGATATAATTTCAAAAGGATTGATAGATTGTTTATTAGCGTCACAGTATCATTTCATCAGTTATATTACGTGAACTGACCGCCATATAGCCCTAACCTAAAATTATCTAATATCAACAAGAGGGCTGTTGGTGTCGAACTTCGTAATTTTGAGTCTCGATCAAGTGATGAGGACGACACCTGAAATGGCATCTCCCTCTCGAAACTTCCACACCAACGGGAGGACTTGGGACCTCGACAGATTTAATGTGCATTCTCTCCGCTACACGGCGGGTCTTAAGTGGCATCAGGGCTCGAACTCACAACGGAAGGAAACAAAGTCGGCCACGAGTTCCCAACCATGTCCACTTGACTCTCGTGGCCAATTTTGAAAGGAAGAAGACATCGTTGTACATTATTTTTTCATATTTGATCATTTAATATCATGTATTTTATAAGCTCATTAACATAAGTGGATGATCTTGTCAGAAATGCGGTAGCAGTAACTGAATAATTATTGCAGTAGTAGTAAATGTAATAGTTGCAATAACGCAAACGTCTTTAAAAAGTTATGAATTATAAATAAATTCATAAACTTTAACTTTTTAAAATGAAAGAAGAGAATGATTAAGCTATTATTAATTAAAGTAACAGTAAAGTAACACTCTTATAATGCAATGGTAAATTTAACATTTTGGTAAATTATTTCATTAAAAAAATTCCTGATTGTATAATGAGTAATGGATGTATATGTATTATTCAGAATCGTTTTTTGCAGCATAAAGTAACATAAAATTAGTTCTAAAATGAAAATGCTTCTGCATAGAACTTTAGCATTTTGTCATACATATCATATGTTTAACTACTTAAAAAACTAGCAAATGAATAACTTCATATTTATAATGATGTAATATTTTTTTAATTAATTCAATCTCGCATATTATAATATTTCTGCAATTTTAAACTACCCGATTTTATTTCTTATATAAATATATCTTACGAAAAGGTTTTCTTTAATCGAGAATATTGTTAGTTCTCTAAGAATTTTGTGTTCGTGTGCAGTTTTATAGCAGTTTTATTTAATATTGCTTGATGATAATTCAAAATTATTATTCTCAATTGCAATAATATTTCCTCTTCTGATAAAATATTATTAAGAAAATCCCTCAGACTCGTGTGGGTGTACGAGTGAAATGAGTCTAACACGTGAGAATATTGGTAAATGACCCTTTTTTGAAAATTATTTAGGATAAGACGAACACAGGTAGCAAAATTTGGACAAGTTGACAACATAATCAGGAAACACAGTCGTGTACAGAATAGAGACACAACAGAAATAGAGACAGAACTTGCTCAGATCAGCAACACAAATACAAAGCATTATTGTCGCGATAGTCACCGTACTTTCAATAACGTTCACCTCATAAGCTTAGAAGTACCACATAACGTGCAAATCAACAAAGTAATATTTTGCACGGACTTCGACAACTTCCTGCAGTCTCGACAGATTTCCTAGCAGTTGCAGGCCACTTCTCGGATTATTTGAGCAGTCACGCCTCCGACTACTTCACTCGGCTAATTCGCAACTGATTCGCTCTGGCTTCATCTCTCTCTGTATTTATAGCTGTTCAGGTGGAAAATTCAGGAAAAGTATATTACTTTCACCCTGATCAATATTTTGGGAATATTCCAGCATTTCTGAGAATGCTTAGTAATTTTCTAAGACGTTTTAGTCAGAATACTGTTAGGACCAGAAAGGTGAAATGCTGGATTATAGAAGGAGTACTAGAAAAAGTATTGAATACTTTGGTCTTAAGAAAAAGCAGTGAGTTTTACCTTACATAATTTGAAGTTTTGTGATTTATTTTTGCGTCTTCTGCAAGACGATTTTTTGTCAAAATTTTCTTTAATATCATTTATCAGTCACTGATTCAATCCGTAATCAAAGGAAATATTTGTTCAGGTAAAAGAGATTACAAATGAAAAAAAATCGAGAAGCTTGGATGATCCTACGGCTGGATCCTAAATGCTCCGAAAAATCACTCTAATAGCTAATATTCCGAATTATTTGCTCATTTCATAGTGCGGGTGCAGTACGTATACACCTGTGTTTGAACCATTTTTTTTCTTTCGACTACGGGATTTTTCATACATGCCAATAAAAATAACAGAAGTATGCTAAGCCACCACAAAACTACAAAAATCATCAAAATTGGCACAAAAACGAACCTAGCATCCGCAGCTTAAAGCCAAAGCTGCGGATGCTAGGTTCTAAGCCAAACCATTTTACACTTGCATTGACATGAAATGTAGTTCATATTAGAAACTCAGTACTAGACTTTGGTTATGGAATATAGTCTGCGGTCTAAATAATTTCAAAACGTGGTAAAACGACGAGAACTCTTAATGGTATATCAATCGTCACATTTCGGTTCTGATTACGTCAATATTTTTAGGTCGAATAGGATTTATTACAACTGTCTTATTTTTTATAATGGACCATTAATGAAAATATTTGCCACCCAAGGGGCTTTATTCAATTTTGTATCGTTTGCTTCCATTTTAATTACATTTAGCTTAAATATATTCAATTTTATAAATTACAGTTTGCTTTAGTTTAATTACATGTAGCTGGTATAATAATCAATTTAATAATTTATCGGTTGCTTTAATTTTAATTACATTTAGCTTAAATATATTCAATTTAATAATGTATCATTTCCTTTAATTTTAATGTCGGAAAAGTTTACTAATGTCAATTTCTCGACATTTCCTCGTTTACTTTGATTCTTATATTTAATTGAGTAATTTAATAATAATTATAAAAAATGTGCACCTTGAGTGGCTAAATTTGTTCTTTGCAAAACTTTGCATGGAACTGTTTATTATTTATTTTATTTTCAGTTTACGGAAAAATTGGTTACATTTCTCTAATGATACATTTCATCTAATTATTTATTATTCTCTCTTATTTTTTATTTTAATATTTGAACAGAGTATTATCGTACGCTTTAATAATTTATAATGTACTGTAATATTTCATCGTTTGTTTTAATTTTAATATTTCAATATTAATTTGATTTTTATTACATAGTCGTTTGCTTCGATTTTTTTTTTTTTTTTTTTTTTTTTTTTCGTTCTTAAAAGTTAGCATCTTTTTTGTACTTGAGAAGCTTATATGTTTTCTACTGATAAAATGATGAAAGAATAAGCAATAAAATGAGATTCATGCAAATAGCCAAATCATTTAAGGCAGAGTTATCGCTGAAATCCTATTTTAGCCTACGGCTTGGCGACAAAAAACATTATGGCACCAAATCACTAATATAGTTACTATCATAACCCCTATCTATTTACCAAATACCTCTAATGTAGAACAATAATGTTTAATTCTAAAAAGCTTTCTGTTAGCTATGTAAATCTAGTAAAACTATTACATTTGGTAAAACCATCCTATTTTAACTTACGACTTGGCAATGGAAAACAAAAGGGCACTAAAAGGCATGATAAATGCATTAAATTGACAACTCTTGTAATTTTGAAAACATGGTTTTGGTGCAGTTCACGCCTGACTACCAAGTTCGGTTTTTCTTTTTAAAGAATTACCGTTTATGCTCAGTATGAAGGAAAAATGACTGATTGAAAAACAACTAGAAAGTTATTAAAAAAAAAAAAAAAGAGCGTGGAGAAGTGCTAAAAAAATAAAATTAAAAAAAAATAAACATCAGAAAAAAATGCTGTTAAAAAGCAGAAAACTCGCAGCACATTAGAGCTGGTCGTTCTACAGACTAAGTGCAGATCGAGGTTCGAAAAACTTCAAAAATGGAGCAATCGAAACTAATAATGTTATGGGGACTTCGAAGAGGTTTTATATAAATATCTAATGAATATAGTTGACTATGAATACCTTTACTTACCTATGAATACCATAACTATGAATAGTGAATAGCTAACTGTGAATGCCTTTTATCGTTCTGAATGAACAGCTAAATTTAGAATGCGGATAAGTAAAAAATGTTTCGGCTTTGATAATAATTTATGTAATTTGCTACATAAGCAAAAACTTTTCTAGATAGCTTGTGATAAATTCCTGAATTGTTTCGATTCTGAGATCGTTGTGGATAGCATTATTTCTAACGTACCAAGGTACAATAGTTATAACATATGCGAAGCATTTAGACATAACATATCAATTAGTATGACCGAAAGGCTTCATGTATTTTGGCGAAGAGACATTAAAAGCCTCATCGAAAAAAAAATGGCGTCAATCCAGTCTACTACTGCATCCGCTCCTATTGTAATTTGCAGATGGTGTATTCGATCGAAATTACTAATATTTTGCGTTGTCTGTAATAAATTCGAGAGTAAATAGTCATAATTTACGCCGAGCTGTACTCAATAAATGAAACCGTGAAACACGTGTAGCAATTCTCTGATTGAGGCAGCAATAGTATTTTCTGTGTTTTTCTATTGCTCTTCTAATATGGAGATTATTTAGTACACCTAACCCTTCAATTTACCCCAGAAATAAAAATCAGAGGCATGAAAATCGTATGATCTTAGTGGTCAGAAGATTTCACAGCCACAACTGATTGCCTTCCCCCATCGAACACCTCATGAACACTTGTCAAGTTTGTAATTGAAGTATGTGCTATTGCTTCATCTTGCTGTAAATATCAATGCAGTCGTTCATATTCTGAAAGTCTATTAAAAAACGGCTGATTTTGCTGGAGGTTTTGGCAACACACTTCAATTTCTTTAACTCTTAAAAAAATAGCTCAGCGAACGTTTCCCACGTATTCACTATAGAGTATACGTACTCACAACCGTATTCAAGCATTTCAATGCATTCACAAACATTACCACTATTGAGTGTTATGCGAAGAATAAAACTCAATATTGAACACACACTGCTTTATCGATAACACCACTTTGTGTAGACTTAAATTGATCACTAAATTTGTTCTCTTGCTCCCAGAGGTGTCTTTTTCAATTTCCAGAAATCTCTTTGTAGTTGCTACGAAATTCCAAAAACATTTTTCCGAACCCGTTTTACTTTAGCCACTCTCTCTGTTTGAGTATCAGGTACATTCAAGATTTTTATTTATTTTGGATTACTAAAATTTTATAGTTTAGACGCTATGCAGAATCAATTTATTGGAGACAGGTGACACAAAAAAAATATGGTGTAGGAAAATCTAATGTTCTAAAACCACTGAAGAATTCCTTAAGTTATAAAAAAAAGTTGTGAAATCGGAGGGAACTACTACCTTTCAGAAAACTTAAGCTATCTGATGAAATTCAGTTTTGTCCTACGGAAATGCAATGCAATTTAGGAGATATAGTAGAGAAACATAACAGTATCGAAATTAGACACATATATAAGTATAATGTTCTATATTATGCGTATATATATCTAAGAAATAAAAAAAGATACTTTACGAAAAACGATTTTGTCATAAGTAATGAAAGCTATTTGAATCAACAATTTTTCAAGAAATTAGTACCTTTTTTTGTGTTTAGGAGCTTTGCGCTTTTTAATAATTCTTTCATTTAATGGTATTTATTTTTAAATGAATATTTTTGTTTTCAAAATGTTCTTTGGGGTTCTAAATTTCCTTGAAAACCAAAATATTTCAATTTTTTTTAATTTTTTTTTATCTTGTAATAAAAAGAATCACTCATGGGTGTTCGATTACGTCTCGTTCGTTTAATTAAACAATACACAAATAAAAAAAAAAGTAATTTAAGTGTTTTTAGTCAAAAAGTCCTAAAAAGTTAAACTAACTTAACTGAAAAAGGAAGCTATTTTTTTATTGAATCGGATTCAGTTTAACATGTAAACATCAATTTAAATACCGATTTCCCTTTTTTTTTTTCTTTTAGTTATTTTTGTCAGTATGTCAAAATGTTTATTACTTTTTTGTACCGAATTTGTGGGTAAAAATTTTCTTACTTGACTTAAAAAGAGCTAATCTATTACAAAGAATTTTTATTCGTTTGCAAAATTGCTATCAATTTCATGTAAAATAACACCAGATTCATATATTTGAACTTCTAATTCAATAATCTATTTTCACGGGTAATTTTTTATTTTACACGTGATCGCATTATAAAGCAAGACATATTTATTGAAGCTGCTGGTTTCAATGAAATTATAGATTATTTTTTTTTTTTTTAATTTTTGATTTAGTGAGTTTAGATGCTTTAGTGGGGTTTGTTTCTTACAAATCAAAAGAAATTTTTAAAAAAATATTAACTAAGTTTCAGTTTTTTTTCTTTCTAGTAATAAACATTTTGCACATATTTTGAATGCATATGTGCATATTTATTTATACTACGTAGCCATTCATGCTTAAATTGCTATCTGGAATCAATAAATATGCTACAAGGTGCTTCTTTCTCGATTTTTTGATATTCAGAACTCGTCAGAGACTTACCTTCTTTAGGTAGGTACAGGAATAATGATCCCGATGCAAGTGATCATTCCCTTTCCCATAAAAAACCTTTCCCAAGGTTTTAATATCTTTGGATAACACGTGTGACGTGCTCTTGGATATCTTAGAGATTTTTCCCTATTTTCGACCCTCCGTCTTGTCTCAACCCATTTTTTTTTTTTCTCCAAATGCCTAGATCACAGTTACACATTGTTTGGCACAACATAGCTGCATCTGGCTTTTGCGCCATTGAACTTCATTATGACTCACTCGCTTAGTATTTAGAATATAGTTTTTGTTAACGTAAGTACAGATAACTACAGTTATAATGGTCCTAAAAATGACATATTATGCGGCTAATCTATATTACGAAAATAAAATAAAAAAAAAAAACTAACTAGTGTAAAAAAGGGAGCTAGGGTTCTAAGAATCATTTTCAAAAAATACAAATATATTTTTATAATTATAGAGAAAATATATAATAAAAAAGTAATTTTTATCAAAAATATTGCAAATTAATATGCATTACATAATATTTTTCTTGGGTATCACAACTATTCACCGTTAACTGAGGAAGTTTTATTTTTGTCAAGATATATTCATCTTCTAAACTTCATTCATGAAAATGAAAAATATAATTGCCATTTCTAAAGAAGATTGTGTGATACTCAGCGGAAAAGACACAAGTATACAAAGTTTTAAAACAGATATGCAAAGTTTTAAATTGCTCTTAATACTCTACTAACACACACAAAATGGATTTCAAACCCCTTTGTGAAAATCTGATTCACGTTCGACTGAAGGCTGCGGTAGCCGAGGGCTAATGACCAACGTTGTATCCATCGAATCCTGATGCAATTAAGACCTGTCGTGTAGTGGGTCTAAAACACGTTAAATCTATGGAGGCTTGATGTCCCTACATTGGGATGGTATTGAAATTGGAGAAAAGGGAGCCAACTCTAAGGATTGCCCTCGCCACTTTACTGAGATTCAAAATGACGAGGTCCGTCGCCCATAGCCGTCGTGTTGCATCTAATTGTGGCAAGCAAATGTAAATACAGATATTAATTATTAATTACTCGTACATATTTATTTACGTTTATGTATGTGATTTTCTTTGTATAAACATATACGCATATCTCAATGCTCTTGTCACGATAGCCTAGTGTTCATGGTCGCAGACATAAAGTTGGAGTTGTTTTCATCGAGTCATGAGTTCGAACCCAAGTCCTTGGTCCTTTCATTGGTTTGGAAGGCTACGGTAACCTAGTGGTCATGAACGGACTCGCAGCCGGTGGTTTTGGTTCAATCGTGGATTCGAGCCTTGATGCCATTGAAGACCCGCCGTACAGCCGGGATTGATGTATGTTAAATCTGTCGTGGTTCAAAGTCCCCCCGTGGGCGTGGTAAGGAAGTTAGAAGAGAGAATTGCCAGCTCATGTATTGTCCTCTTTAACTGACCAAGATTCAGAATTTCAAGATCCCTCGCCATAGCCCTCATGTTGCATCTAATGCGACGTTAATAAAACTAATCAATCACATAGGCGTGGTGTAGAAATTTTGAGAAGGAAGTGCCAGCTCAAGAATAGCCTGAGCTTTGAACGGTTGTCATTTGACCAGCGTTCAAAATCACGAGACCCGTCGACAATAGTAATGGGTTTTGATCTCGGTGCGATGTTGATAAAAAAAATCAACCAACAATCAATCTCAGTGTTAAAATTTTAATTTTAAATTGCGAGAATCATTTAAACTGCTGTAAAACAAGCTTTTTTCTTCTAGTCGAAACCTTCTCAGTTACCTTAATAAACATTCAATCTATAAAATGAAAATATTTTCAAAATTGCCATTAATATATTTTGTAAACTTAAAGGTTCTGTGTTGTGTGCAGGGAATTTGCAAATTTTGAATTCTGCTCTTAAAAAATTTATGCGTTGTGCAGGGATTTATCTAATCATCAAACCCTGTTCTAGGATGCCTTGTTATTATAGGGTTATCCTCAATTCTCAAACCATGTGGAAATGAAACCGAGTTATGGAAGTTCCGTATTATGCGGGTTACTTGTATTCTAAACTTGGAAATCCAATTAATATATTGCGGAATTAAAATAAACTTTTTTTTTTCATAATTATGATTGTCATTTAATTTTGCTCTTTTTCAAATTAATTTTCTGATGCACGTAAAATCTATCAAGGTCCCAAGTCCTCCCGTTGGTGTGGCGTGCAAGTTTAAAGAAGAAGGTGGCACACAGGTGTCATCTGCGTTCCTTGACCGAGGTTTAAAAGGACGAGGTCCGTCATCATTAGCCTTCGCATTGCTTCTGAGTGCGACGTTAATAAATCAATCGTCAAGCAATTAATCATTTTAGTTTATTTTATTATTATTATAAATTAAGTTAATTAAGTAAAATAAGTCGATTTGAAATTCAAATTTCAATTCGTTTTTTCCACTTTAATCGACACAAAGAGAGTTTATTATCCATATGGCTGGAGATACAACTTTGCCGTTTGTTGTACAATATGAGATCTCAGAAGAGCGAGAATTTTATCTTACTCTTCTTCTTATAGAAGGGATTTTCCCCTTTTATACGTAATAGATCACGAGGTGTAGGTATAGGGATTCTAAGGAATTTACATGGCCTCCAACAGCCTAGTACTGATTATCCATACAAGTCTTCAATAGTGAGAAGTGCATGTTCAGCAAATTTTTATTCGCGCGTGATCGCATAAATTAAAGGATAATTTGGATTTGTATCAGAAAATAAGAATGAACTCTCTTTACTTTCACATTAGACAATGAGAAAAATGTGGAAATTAAAGTATTTTTTCAGTGAAACTATTACAGATTTTAATTGAATCATTACATATCTACATTAAAAATAATAGAAAGAGGAGAAAAAACTTATTCGTTTCATGAAGCACGTCTAATTCCCCTCTCATTGCGCCATTATTATAATTTCATAAAAGAATTTTTCTAGCCTCATATTTTTCAAATACATTAGAGCCTCAAGAAGTCAAACCACTTTAACTCGGATAAATCGGATTGATTTGCATGGGGTTTTTTGTAGGACGTGGAAAGCGAGATCTATACAAATTTGCACAGTCTATTTGTTTCATCTACGTATTTTGTAAATTATTTTCTTAGCTGATATTTTTTATAACAGTATGTATGAAAGCATTTCTTCGTATGAAAGGAAAATGGGGTGGAAGGCGTCTACGCAAAGTCAGTAAAACTTTAATTACGCCTTTTATCACCAGTTGCAAATTGCATACGGTGCATTGTCTAAATGGAAAATGCAATAAAGCAACTTTAAGTGCACTGCTATTGTTCACAAAATAGACGGCTTTGTTTTTCAATAAACATTATTCATATTCAAATAGCTCAACATAAAGACGATTAAATTTATTATTATTTTTATTTCCTTTCATTTTTCCCATTCTCCGGTTAATCCGGATTTTCCGTATCCCAGATCAGCTTTGGTCCAGATCAATCCGGCTTAACGAAGTTTCACAGTACATCTAATAAAATAAAACTCCGAGTGTCATGATCGTAAAAATAAAAATGACAATCAGAATACCATATTAAGATTTCCGAAATTCATATTAATGAGGCTTATTTTTCTCAATACATGTCAAAACTAAATAATCGAATTTGACACCTAAAAACGTAATCCAGCGACTCAAAATTTACATTTGAGATGTTAACTGCATCACACTGACGACCCGATACCCACCAATCCAATTTGTTGTAACCTCAAAGTCATTCAATATTTATTAATCTTGTTTCAATAAATGCACGATACGCGAGAGCGCGACCATTTACCATGACGATGCCTGAGCTCACGTGATCGATTAGTCATGTCAAATAGGAGTTGGCGACATTTACTCACTTGGCGACGATGTTGATCGCCCGTTGTGGATTTTGTTAACCGCTACGAGATTTTTTTGTTTGAACAATTCCTACCTTTGTGAGTTCACATGAGTCATTTTGTTTTGCTGTGAATTTCAGAAATTCAAAATTTTAAGTCATTAAATTAAATTAATTATTTCAATCAAAAACTAAAATGCAACGAATTTTATGAATATAATCGTTTATAAAACTGTTATTAATATCCGCAATTAAGTTTTATTTACTCTTTAGTAGTTTCAAAAAAAATATCCTTTCCAATCTCCTTCCTCTACAGTATATTAACTGTAATGCGTTAAGCATGTTATCAATGAATGTTAAATAATAATTCCCCCCCCCTCTTACTATGAGCGTAGCTGCTATTTTAAATCATATATCAACCTTAAATTATGCACAATAGTTAAATCGTTAGTCCTATAATTCGCTTATCCTGTTAAATAAAGTGTTAAAATTCTTCGAATTTTATTAGCAATCAAGGGGCTATTGTTTTAGTTGGATCACTTTTGGCGTACCAGATCATTTTTCAATTTTTTATCTTTTGCTTCAATTTTAATTACATTTAAGCTAAATGTAATGCAATGCAAGCTAATGTATTTTTTATTATGATAATTTATCGCTTGCTTTAATTTTAATTACATGTAACTGATATAATATTCAATTTAATAATTTATCGTTTGCTTCAATTTTAATTACATTTAGCTTAAACATATTCAATTTAGTAATTTATTGTCTCCTTTAATTTTAATATCGTAAAAGTTTACTGTTATCCATTTCTTGATAATTCATCATTTACTTTAATTCTTATATTTAACTGAGTAATTTAATAATAATTATTTAAAAAAAAGTGCACTTTGGGTGGCATTTTCTGTTCTTTGATTCTTTGAAAATTTTTGTATAGGACGTTTTTAAATTTTTAAAGATTTTTTTTCTGTTTATAATGTTTTTTTTTCTTCCTTTTTTATTGATTATGTATTTTTTTAGATCTGAAATATGCAATGATAGATAACTGTATATGAATAAAATACAATAAAATATATTTATGTTATTTATATAAATGAAGATATTATTTTTCCTTATTTAAAAACATTTTACGGCATTAGTTTGTTTTTCGAGTTTTCCATTTTTTTTTTTTTTTTTTTTTCTTATCAACATGCTTAAAACAAAATCATTTAAAAAGGAACGTTAGAAGCTTTTTGAATGTTAGAATAAACACGAAATATTTGAATGAATTTTCGAAAAAAAGCTGTAATTAAACATTAAAGACATATAGGTAAGAACGCTTATAACCTCTTTATGTAAAAAAAATTAATTAATGCGTGTGTGGAGTTTGCAGTAATTTAATTTGTCAAATTGTAAAACAGAACATATTCATTTGATAATTTTAAGACATTTTCATTAATGAAATAAAAAGAAAAAAGAATAAAAAATAGTTCTTGTATAAGGGTTGGAACTTTTTTAAAAATAAATTTTTCGAAGATAAATATTTGGGCAACATTTTCATAAAAAATAAGTGCTCACTGAATTTTGAGTATGCTGATAAATTTAAAAATTTTAAAGAAAATAATTTACGGGAAAAATCTGGGTTAAAAGAACCACAGACATAAGAGTTAAAGAACTGCTGCTTTAAATTACTAAAATAATCCATTTCATTTGATCTTATTGACGGCTATTTTATAATTTCGTGTTTATGTATTAGTTAAGAAGATGCTTCAACAACCGATAAGAAGAACTTAATTTTTTTCGTGAACCGCATGTTTAAATCCATGGAAAATTAAGAGAGAATTAAAAAAAAATAAAAAAGCATTTCAATTCCAACGTAATATTAAGCGCAAATACTTGTCATTTTATTAATAACGTCCGCTCAGTAACAAGTCTTATGTTTAAAAAAAATTCCTTCAAGAGATTTTTCTTTCATTGCATGAATTTCATAAGAATCGATGAAATAACCCCTGTACAATTTACTTCATTATGTCTAATGATATTAAGGCTCCCGTCTACCCGCCATTTTGATTTCGCGGACGTAATGTTAATCCTATGGAACTACTACTTTAATTCTCACATCTTTACTATTCGACCTATTTGAATACAGTAAAGTGCATTCGAAAGAGCAAAAAATAATGAATGCTTCTGTGGAATTACTTTTTTCCTCCGATTTTTAAAAATATTTAAAAATATTTTTTAAAGACCAGAAAACAAATAAACGAATCACTAAAATAGGGATAAAAATATTTTTAAAAATCGAAGGAAAAAAGTAATTCCACAGAAGCATTCATTATTTTTTGCTCTTTCAGATGCACTTTATTGCATTCAAATAGATCGAATAGTAAAGATGTGCGAATTAAAGTCGTAATTCCATAGGATTAACATTACGTCCACGAAATCAAAATTGCGGGTAGACGGGAACCTTAAACAATTGTTTTATCCTCCAAAAGAGCTCTTATTTTCTTACAACTACAAAATATTGTTCCTAATCACTTTTAAAAATGATGAGTGAAAAGCGTGCGACATGTTAAATCTAATTTGATTTTTTCCAACCTATTCACAAAAGTTATAATTTGAATTATAGTCGTTTCATTGAAGTATTAGTGTTAAAATATCGATTAATACTCAAAGATTTATTTTGTTTCTATTTTATGGCAGCAATGATAACATTTAGCTTAAAATATATTCAATTTATAATATCTTACCGTTCGCTTTAATTTGAATTATCTGAAAAGAATATTATTGTCTACTTCAATATTTCCTCCCTTACTTTAGTTCTAATATTTAATTATACAATTCAATCTTCATAGCATAATCATTTGTTTTTGTTCTTTTTGTTGTAAAAAATTAGCTTTATTTTTGTTTGATAGAATTTTTATATGTGGAAGATAGCGAGAAGATGGCGATTAAATAAAGAATGCAATGATATTCGTAGAAATAGTTATTTTGTATTATAATTTAGATAACCATCCAAGACAGAGTTATTTTATGGGTTATGGTAATTTTATCAAAGACCAGATTTTTTTAACTGGGAGGAAAAAAAAATGAATGAAAAATGTTATTATTATTAAATTCTAAATTTTAAATTAGTATTTATATCAATCAACTATTGATTCAGATAATCAATCTTGTATGGTTACGATCTATTTTTCAAAGTACAACTTCCCATTGTAATCGGCTTTGACAATCACTCTCCGATCCAGCCCGCCTTTTAGCAATGTGATCAGAGCTTGGCGATTACCTTGGCGACTGCAATTTTCTTGGCGCACAGCCAAGCCCCTTTCTCTCCCGTGGTGCAGCGCGCGTCCATGCCGCTTGCGGGTGGCGGCGGCATAGACGCCAAGCAGCACTTTCTCTCGAATGGAGAGGATGCAGAGAGGGAAATAGCATCTCTGGTCAAGTGAATGTCAGGGACGGGATGCGAGGGTGCATCGAACCCTCTGACCTGTCCCCCCATCAGAGGACCGGGACCAGAGCCTCCGATTCAGAGAACAGTTGACGCCGCCGGTTGTCATGGATACGGTAGCAGCTCTCGGCCAGGTACACATGTGCCGCTATCTGATGCTCTGCTCCATGGTAGCGCTTACAGCTCACTGGACCACAGGTAAACAATTCTCTTTGGATTACAAAGTGTAATGGGATAAAGATGAACGGATTTGTTACAGAGCGGATAAACGTAAACAATGATGAGCTCTCTATGTAAATAGTCCCGCTTTAGTTGAATAGGTTATTATAACATGAAGAAAGGCATTCGTTTCTGTTATGTTCATTTATGAATTTTGATATACAAATTTCTTCTAATTATTTCTTTGGTTTACTGACACGCACGTCAGCATTTAGATTTGATCTTCAATATGATCACATAAAATCCCGATAACAAAAGTTCATAATAAATGCCTTAACATTTAATCACCTTCAATAAATAATAACGGTAATTATCACCCAGCTTCTTATAAAGTAACCTTCATCTAATATTAGAAAATTAATTCAAAGTGAAAATACCTTTTCACTTGCTGTAATATTAAAATAAGTAAGTGAAGTTGTTAAAGACATTAAGATATATGCTTGTTTACAAAATTGAATCCCACAAATATTGAAAAAAAAAATCAATAAAGGCTCAATTTTTCACTGTAAAGGGAATTCTGAATTGTATGTATCACAAATACAGAAGACGAAACATGGAAGATATTGTATGTACAAGGAGAAAAAGGTCTATTTCTCCAAAATGGAGCTATATATTATAAATACTCTATTTTTAAAATAAGTTCTAATGTAATTTATTAAAATCAAAATACGTTATTAAAATTGGAGCATCTCTTAATCAGAAAATATTTTTTTTGTCCTTGCAATAATCTAACATTCGAAGAAACTCTTAAAAAATGTTTTGTTTTGAATCGTTAATTTTACTTCAATAACTTTTCAAATGGTTATCCCCTCTTTTTTTTTTATCAAAATATTTATTTCCAAAAATAATTATAATAATAATTGTAAAAACTACAAAAATTTGTTTTTTATAACACTTTTTTAGTTTGCTTTCCGCTTGTATAATCTGGTCCACAGAACTTCGGTAACTCTCATTAGAAGCAAACGATTTTTAACCGCAAAGAGAAATCTGGTAAACTTCTGTTTCTATAAATGCTAACTCAAAATTCTCGGTTGCGTTGTTTTTGATATGTTAACATTTACTTTAAAATATACTTTGTTTTCCTTTTATTACAGATTATTTTTTTAAACATGACTTAGACTTTTAGAGTTTATAATAAAATATTTGACAACAGAATGTGTAACATGAAGAAAGGAGATTATTCATTTTGAAAACAGGACTTAAAACTTATGAAAAATTAACAATTTACCAAATGATGCTATATTTTAAATACTTATTATTTTTTTTAATTTTAAGAGAATGTGCTTCCTCTTAAATGTATCCATGTTCTTAAGAATAAAATTTTATGAGCTTTTGAAAGTTTTAAAATTATTAGTTGTAATAAAATACTTCATTAATTCCTGTTTCGACACCCAGTATTCCATATGATTAAATAATGTAATTTATTTGAGTTTAAATATTTTCTGTATTTATCATTTAGTTATTCTAAAACTGAATAATTGAAAGTATGGGAATTTTTGAGGATTTTGTTATGCTCAAACTTTCATATTTTGATTGGTTTAATTAACTTCGCAGCACTAGAAACAACACGAGGGCTATTGATGACGGACCTCGTAATTTTGAGCCTCGGTCAAGTGACGAGGACGACACCTGAACTGGCATTCCTCTCTCCTAACTTCCACACTACTCCAAAGGGAGGACTTTGGCCCCCAACAGATTTAACGTGCATCAGTCCCGACTACATGTTAGGTTTTTGTGGCATCAAAGCTCGAACCCACTACTTGACTAAAACTGCCGGCCTTTAGTTTGCGACCATGACCACTAGGTTACCGCGGTCACTCAAACTCTCATATTAAATTTTCATAAACTGCATAAAAAGTCATATTATTCAATTACATAACTTTCGATCTTTAATAAGATATTTATATGATAAATTTATTTGGACGGAATGTTTAAAAATTCTATAAAATTTTTTCCAGTATTATTTTAGATAGTTAAATATTTTTCTTCAGAGCCTATTAAATATTGATCTTTCAAGCTTTAATTTCTACTACTACTTCTTTTCTTCCGTTATTGAGACAAAAAAATGTCTTAAAAATCATGCGTAATGTATTTTTTTAAAGCTGTTATTCCTAGTTTCTCAGACCTATTCATCTTTGGAGCGTATTTATATGTGCAGATTATACAAATAAAACTATATTTATCTTTCTATAACACACACACATGGCTAGGAAAAAATATGTTTATCTTGAATATATTTTCGAATGTATTATAAGATTCAGATAAATTTAATATTTGAGAAAATTTAATTTCATATATATATAAGTAGCAGTTATGTAAAAAGAGAGGGGAAAAAAGGTTATCTAATAAATGGATTTGAATTTAAGTAATTTAATTGCATTAATGTTAATTCTAATTTTTTCCTTTACCTCATGTTCTGAATTTTGTAAGTTTTCAAGACTTTATTATACTGAAAAGTAAAATTTTGTTAAAGAATGAAAAAAAAGATTTTATGCTTTGGAATGAATTAAAAACTGACACGGTGTCTGAAATTCTACTATAAAATAAGTTATGAATTAATTTGTTTAAAATATTAATTTTTTTAAATATTTATAACATAATGTAGAAAATATTGCAATTTGTACGTTATAAAGTAATTAATTTCCTTTATAAAGTAACAAAGAATGCGTTTTAGTTCAAATGATTAATAAAAGCATTTTATTTACATTTCAGCTCATTTTCAGAAACATCAAAATCACAAGAAAAATGCAGCGAAACAAAAAATACCAAAAAAAAAAAAAAAAAAACCCAGGAAAAAATGATTTTATTGATTGACATGGCAATCTTTCATACTAGCAACGTTAAAATTTTCAATGACATTTCAAAATCTTAACTTTTTAGATCATGCTATCGTGTACAAAAGTTATTTTTCGTTTTTGCTTTGTATATCGTTTACTAATTTTGTAATTGTGTTCCAAGTTATGATCGATAAATTTACACTGACAGCTTTGTTTACATACATAATCTATAAGGAATTGAATGTTGTGTGATTCATGTGTGAGGGGGGGACTTTGGAAATGACATTGTTTACCTTTAATAGTATTCAAAATCAAGATAATGTTAATATCATGTGAAATTCATTAAAGAAAAATTCATTTAATGTCAATAACTAAAGTTTTTTTCGAAATTATAAAATACAAAGTTTTTATTTTTTTCATCAATGAAGAAAATATGATCAATAAATGTTTTAAAGTTGTTTCTCAGAACTGTTATTTTATAAGATTGTTATTTGTTGCTTTCATAAATACATTTACTGTCATTTTTTTAAAATTATCAACATTTATTATTTTATAAGATAATATTAATGTAAAGCTGTAATTTATTATTTTATTATTTATTATGATAAGAATAATTTCACTTTAATAAGACAAGCAAACACAGAAAACAAAACAAAAAAAAAAACATGGAAAAAACTATTAATTAATTATAATTAAAAAATTTATTTTAAAAAACACAGAATTTTTTCAGATATAAAAACTTGAGCCGCTCACGAACTGTTTCAAATTATACTGTATTTAGTCAAAAACTAATTATTCTCTTAACATTTCAAATTAAATTTATTTCTTTATAAATAATTTCTAAAAATCACAACGAAAAAAAGATTTCGCAGTTGCAGTCTGATTACATAATTTTTACAAGTTTGTATTTAACTTGCTATGTTCATATATATATATATATATATATATATATATATATATATATATATATATATATGTCTCTCCAGTTCAGAATTCGTAATCGAATTTTAGCTCACTTCCTATCATCCGACTGAGCTGAAATTTTGCATACATGTATAATTCCAATGTTAATTTACTATAATATTCTCTATAGCAGTAACGAGTTGGGGGTAGGGTGGGATGTCCTGGGTGCCCGGCTTAGCAACGACCAACTTTAAAATGTTGCACACACATATAAGCTCACGCAAATGCTCTTTTTAATGGGTTTTCTACTCACATTGTTTATCTGGGTCAAACTTTAAAAGTTGTTTTCTTATATTGAGCCGAAATTTTCTATACACGATTGTTTGGGATGACAATATGGTAATTTAATTATAATTAATAAGAAATTAATTGATTTAAATTACTTACGTAAAGAATTAAACTTTACACCAAGTTTCTCACCAAATGTTCACTAAATCTGTCGCCAAGGTGAGGGGGTCATTGCTTAAACTATCTTTTGTTAGTTGTTATTTTGTTAAAAAAATGATGAAAATTAAATTTTTAGTTTTTATTTTAATTTTTATTGAAAAAATAAAATTTAAGGTATAACAAAATAATGTTACACAAAGTCTGAAGTTTGAAAGAAATCCCATGTTCAAAAAAAAAATCAATTTTTACCGATATTGTTAGTCTTAAATTTCCAGACTTGAGGCAATTACATATATTTAAACAAACATCATTTTTAAACCAAGTGTTTATTAAAAGATGGGCTAAAAAGCATAAAAAATATTTTTAAATATAAAATAATACATAATTCATAAGAGCTTAAGGCCTTAATATTCAATTTTGACCTCATTATTAAGTACCACTTAATTTATAAATAATTACTTATGTATATCTTAGCTAAGCGCTCTCTCTCTCTCTCTCTCTCTCTCAAGCCTTAATAAACAATATGTTATTCTACATTTAAAAGAAAACTATTTTTGTACCTTTTAGTCTATCTTTAAATAAAAGCTTAATAAAAAGCATCTTTACTTATATTTATTTAATTATTTTTACTTAACATTCTTCGAGAAAAGTATTAAATCACCCATTACGTTTCCATTGAATATTTCTGCAAATAATCTTTTGGTATCTTTGTTCTACATTTCTACAAATGCTGATCACGTTTTCCATTCAAATATATCTCATATATCAATCTTTTTCTTCACGCACGCGATTTCAAAACACTCATGCTTAGGTTATGTTATATAATAATACGGATATACTATTATATCCAGATGTTTGTCATGGGTTTCAGCATAAGCTGATTAAAAAAAAAAAAAAATAGCACAAAGTCAAATTTTTAGCATCATTTTACTCAAATATCACTGCAATTCCAAATTAAGTGAAAAATGAAAAGAATTTATAGCATAGGTAAGATTGGGACCCCAGCCTTTCTGGAGTATCTAGGGGCATCATAATTTTAACAGAGGTACCAAAGATAAATCATTGTAGAAAAAAAATTAAGTGATTAAGATATGTATTTAATGTGTTTTTGGACATTCTGAACCTAGGGAAGACGATATAAATATCAGATAAAGTACGTAGTCTGTCCAATAAATATATGCGAACTCTTGTTATAACTCTTTTATAAAGAAAAATTTAAGGTGGAACAATTTTATCTCCTTCGGAATACTCTTTATTTGAAACAATGTCTCAGGACTGTTTCCATTCGTGGACGCGGTAGCCTAGAGGTCATGGTCGCGGATTTGCGGCCGGTGTTGTTTTCGTCGAGTTGTGAGTTCGAGCCCTGATGGCACTGAAGTTCTGCTGTGTAGAGATAAATCTGGTCGAGATCCCAAATCATTTGTTGGTGTGATGTGGAAGTTTGGGAAAGGAGCTCAGATGTCGTCCTCAGTGTCGATCTTGTCTCTTAACCGAGGCTCAAAAGTATGAGGTTCGTCACAAATAGCCCTCGTGCTACTTCTCAGTGCAACAATAATAAGCAATCACTCAATCCCGTGCTGTTTCTATTTTTCGAAACATCTCCACAAGTCTTCAAGTAATTGGTTCCTCAACTGCTTCGTCATTTCTTGTTTTATTTTCTCAACACTTTTCCATTGTTACTTTCGAATGACCATTTTACACTTTGGAAACAAGAAAAATAACACGGGGATAGATCTGGTGATTAGGGAGGATGTTTGAGGTCGGTGATCGAATTTCTGTCCAGATACTAGTGAACGATCACTGCAGAATGTCAAGGGGCTTCGTCATGATTCAAAAATCATCCTTCACTTTGATTCAAATTTACACGCACAAGACGCTCACGAAGCTTCAATCGTGTGAGGATCTTCACGAAGAAATGCGTGCTTAGACGATTACGTCAAATTTAGCTCACATCAGAGATCATTCCAAATGTGATAAGGCTAATGACTGGGACAAGAGTCCTCACACATTCAATGTTTTCTTAGCACTGGAGGTTGAAAGTCGTCTTGGCTTTGAATCATCCCTGCGTGACCCTCACTGAAGCACTAATTTCAACTGAAAGCTGTTTTTCGCTTCATTATCTCCATAACAACCGTCAACATCTCATGAATTTCTAGAGAACATTTCCCAAGTTTTATCAAAAATTTGATGTTCAGTCTTTGTTCGGTAATCGCATCACTTTCCATTGTCAACAACAAGGAGGAATAGGAACAACAGTACCAATCACAGCATTGTCATAGTCTCGATAGTCGGATGAGTACTGATGGGTAATTAGGTTGCAGATTTAACATGCCACTCGGTGGGCGGAGAGATTCACAGTGCCATGAGAGCAATATTCAACTAGTTCGCATATTTATTGGACATATTACGTATTTCGTCATTCTGGCAATTACAAAATTAAATTCAAACATTGAACTTTCATTTAACTGAATATTCTCGTATTGATAAAAACACGGTACAAAAAAAAGTTAATACAGGGAATT
The DNA here is from genome assembly GCA_019974015.1 of Nephila pilipes. NCBI lineage: Eukaryota > Metazoa > Arthropoda > Arachnida > Araneae > Nephilidae > Nephila > Nephila pilipes. The sequence goes on from BMAW01056700.1 coordinate 478,162, forward strand.
AATAAATAAAACAAGTTGTAATGAGCTAGTCTAATCACATGCTTAATCGTATTTGTTTTATTGCCACTTAAAGAATACCTCCTGGGGTTTCGAGAATATTTTGCTGAACAAATCGCTTCACGTACTCGATTGTAATATTTTACAAACGTGATAAAATAGGAAACACAATACTGAAATGAAAACTTATAGTTACTGTAAACACTGGGAAAAAATACGAGGAGCGCTGTGTCGCGACCTGGCTGTCAGTGTCAGCAAACTCAACAGTCCCCAAGAGGAAAATTCGAAAGCAAATGAAACAATCTGTGCCGGATTACAGAATGTGCCGAACTATCGAATACCGTATTTAAGAGAGTTTACATATACATATTTCCGCATACATATTTTAATTATTTAAAAAACGATTTTGAATAAGGGTGAATAAGGCTTAAGATTTTAGACGGGATTGTGACCACTTTTTCAATCGAGTGTGATGTGATGAATGATATATATTATTTGGAAAAAAAAATTGCAATTTAAATTAATTCTGTGGTATTCAATAAATTTCTTTTTAATATTACATATTAAAATCGATTCTTGAACATGGAATATTCTTTCCTTAAGTAAAATTATATTTGTCTTTTAATTCCAGAAGGTGGTTCGAAACTCTCTTATAATAATCTTCTATACTTTTTTTTTACATCATAAAAACACATCGCCATCATTCATTAAATGTCAACACACTATAAAAGAGCAAACAGAGATGTACCACTTAGAGATTACAGAACTATTGTATACTTAGGTGGGATGGAAAAATAGTATTCTGACCTATGTTTGAAGGAAATAGTGGTGTAAAAATTATTTAGAGTCACCACTATAAATGTAAATATTTTTGTAAAACGAAAATGTTAATCCAAAATGAATAAAAAATATCTGGCATTTTGTTTATGTAGTCTTATATATAAGGCGGTTCGTAAAGTTTTAATTGTTACTAAGAAATAACCCACATATTAGGATAAAATTTATACTGCATGATAATTGATCTTTATGTGCATAATGTTGTAAATAATAGCTATTAATGTTGATTTATTTCGTTTCAGGAAGCCGCAGATTGAAGTTATCCGCAGTATCGTAAAATTTTAGTTATTAGCCCAGGGTAAAGTTTTAATTATAATAGAGATAGAAACTTAATTTTTATTTATAATTTTCAAGACATTTCTACATAATCACCATCCAGAATTATAAACTTCTCCCAACGTTTCTGGACCTTTTGAAGGGCTTTATAGTAGAACACTCGCAGACTGAACTCTTCTCCATGCTATGCGTTTTTTTAATCTATGGCTTCTTGAAACCAAACAAATCAAAAATAATAGCTGTAATGTACAGCATTGTGTACATAAGGATCAATTTATATGCAGAATTAATTTTGCCCAAATACTTGGTTATTTCTTGGAAATAATTGAAGTTTTAAGATATCTTTTTGCATTATTATGATAAACCATATTTTTATCAATGATCTTAAATCTTAAAAAGCATTTTTGTTATAATCATAAGAATATTTTTAGTTATCGTATTTTTGAATCGTATGAAAGTAACTTTTAAATTTTTAGCGTAAAACTGATACGTTTTTAAAGCTGTATGAATAAATTTAAAGCTAATAAAAAATCAAAATGATTAAATATAAACTTTAATTTTTTGAAATAAGAAACAACAAATTACATAATATAACTAAAACTTTCGTCACTTTAACATCTAAAAAGAGAGTTAATGTTGCCAATATATGCATTTAAATTACATCTTCCAGTCAAGTAACAATAAGTCAAAATATATCCATTACAGCTTAATTTAAAAAAAATTCGAAGGAAAATTGTATTATTATTTTAAAAATGTATTCAAAAAACAGGACCAAAAGATTAAATGTCAATGTGACTTTTAAATTTCGATTGATCGATTATTATTGATTTTCTTAAGCGCATGAAAACGCATAGCAACTAATGCGAAGACTTGAAAAATTGGATTTAAGATTTTTTTTTAAAAAAAAGTTAGATGGTATGCATATCTAATATATCTTTGAAAATCTATTAGGATGTCCCGATCTCATGAGCATTAAATTTCCTTAACTACATCAGGAAAATCATTATTTTTTAAAATTTATCCATCTCATCCGTCATCTCAACTTAATTTACTTTACATGCAAATTGTGCAAGGTTAATCTTTTTAGTTATGCTTGTATGAACAGTTGAATGATGATAATTCTCCATCGTTCGCTATATTTGAATGAAAAGATCTAAATGATATTATACCACATTTAAGGGCAAAGTAAATATACAACTTAAAAAATCGAGGTATTTGCGAGGAAATATCAGAAAGTTTTAATAATTATTAAGAAATAACTGATATATAAGGATGAAATTTATTCTGCGTATTATTTGATCCTTATGAACATTACGTTGTAAATTACAGTTATTCATGTTGATTTGTTTGGTTTCAAGAAGCCGTCGATTGAGATAACCCGGAGTATGGAAAAGATATAAGTTCAACTGCTGCATTTTTGCAATAACAGCCTTCGAAAGGTCAAGAAACGCTGGAAGAAATGTATAACCTTGGATAGTGACTATGTAGAAACGTTTTAAGAATAATAAATAAACATTAAGCTTCTATCTCGATTATTTTTGTAATAATTAAAACTCTTTTACGATTCCCTGGAATAATAATTAAAACTTACGATTCAATCTATCGCCCCCTGAAACCAAACAAATCAACATAAATAGCTGTAATTTACAACGTAATGTTCATAAGTATCAAATAATATGCAGAATAAATTTCATCCTGATATCTCGATTATTTCCTAATATAATTATTAAAACTTTATATTTTATAAATGTAATTCTAAGATGATCTTCGGTGTATATTAAAAAGCGAAACCCAAGCAGAAAAGGGAGCTTATTCAAGTTTATGTTTCAATATGAGTACAAGTTTTTAGTCATATACGCAATAATAAATCTTTCATTTAATAAACACAAAATATATCACTTTAACTCAGCAGTGAAAACGTTGGGTCAGTCTAACCCAGGAACATCTAACAAAAATTCTACTAAGTAAACGACATTATCTCTTTGTTTACCCCCAGTCTGTCTACCAGTGGAATCATGTTGAATGAGCTGGTAAGCTTTAATTTTAATTTATCACAGAATAGTAACGTTTCATTTCTCTTCAAAGGAGACAATAGATTCCTCTGACTCAACGTTCCTGTCGATGTGACATTTTTGTAACATAATCGACTCATTTAAAAACCTTTTTTTAATTTGTCTGACCCGAATGATATCGAATTAATGCACGAGCTTTTAAACAATAAAGTATATTTTTCAAGCTATGATGATGTTACAGATCCATCTTTTGATCTATCAAGTATACGTTATAAAGTTTAAGGAACAAGACATTGTCGAAATTGAATTGGGGCATCAAGAACCTTTTAAGTTAATGAAAAATATCCACCGAAGAAAATTGAAATAATTGAGCAACCAACAGTTATTCAGTTGAGGATAATTGTTTATTAATGTCGCACTAAGAAGCAACACGAGGGCTATTGGTGGTGGACCTTGTAATTTTGAGCTTCGATCAAGTAACGAGTTTGTTGTAATGACAATAAGTAGAAATATTATTTCAAGAAGGTATACTGCTATATTTGCTTAAGAAACGAAAATATATACCATAATGATTAAGGTTTAATATATTTTCTTTCTTTCTTTTTTGTATTCATTCATTAGCCTTAGAGACAATTTTCATTGAAAATTAATAAATTGGGTTACATTATGGGATTTAAGGACCAGCGAAATTTATCTATAATTACAATAATGGGAATGGCTCAAAACGGATATTTATTTATAATTTATAACAAATATGTTGTTTTTCTCCTCCAAATTATGTCCCATTAGCGTTACACATTCTTATTTTCTACGTGTCAAAAAGATGTTGCAGCTCATTTTCTGATGATTGTGTTAATACTTGTCACGTTTTCCTCAACAGCCTTTTATGATTCAAACGGATTCCTTTTAGCGCAGATTTTACTTTTTTTGGGGGGAAAGAGTGACAGGGTGGATAAAGATGAGAGAAAGAGTTGGAAAATATGCTTAGAAAACTCCTGCAAAATGGTTTCAATACAATGCTCTTTCTTACGCAGGGCTCTCCGTGTAGCAGTTTTAAGTTAAAAATCGAATTGCGACCACTAGAACGTTCTTTATTTTGTCTCGATTTAGCACCTTGTCACTCTTTCCATTTTCCCAAAAATAAAATCTGTGCTGAAAGTAACCCATTTTGAATAATTGGAGGCTGTTAAGAAGAAAAAGTCACAGTTACAGAAACGGTTATCAGAAAATTAACTGCAATATGCTTTGGGCCAGAGAAAAATAAGAATGAGTGGATGTGTAAGCGCGAATGGGAAGTATTATGGAAGAGACAAACAATAGAATTGTAAATAAATATCCTTTTTTTGAGCCGGATCCATTACTTTATAGACACAAACCTCGTATTTTACTCAATAATAAAAATATTATGTAATTAAAGTGTGCTTTAAATTGTCCTTAAATAACTAATGAATCATTCTGATTCAACATTCCCACTGACTGGTTAATGCCCGCATTTCGATACGCTTTCAGTTCGGCAAAATATATTTCATTTACGAAAGAAACATAAAAATATTATTTATGCTATTGTTATTTTTTACATTCTTTTGCAGTAATGAGCAAATAAACTTTTCAATAAATAAAAGATTTTTTTCTGAAAATCCGGTCAAAAAATAAGCAAAAGTAGAGCGGATGTTACAGTACAATGTGAAGCATTTTAAATATTTACAATCAATCATATTTACTCAGTTTAATCTGTTTGTGGAAAGGATAATAATTAATAAAAAAAAATCTATTTGAACTTCAGATTATCACAAGATGAGAAAAGAATAGCATTACTTAATTTTTATATTATCTTCATCTGAGAGGAACGCAATGTGTTTTTTGATATTCCATTTCATTAAGCAGCTGATAAATCACTTGCCCACATTCAATAAATCCGATTTCAGACCAGAAAATTCACACACAAAACACTCAACAATAGCAGAACCTGACCCAAATCTCGGATTTATAACTACACCACAGTGATATCAGAACGCATTAACATACATTCCAAAATACTCCATCGAACAAATCCCCAAAATGCTCCATAATAAAACGGTCCATCACATCCCCCCTAGAGTGAATTTACAAATCTAAATTTTAAAGGTCATAAATAACACCAAAGTAGGAAGGGTGTCAATGTTCACGACAAAAAGCGACGGAATTAACCTTATCGATAATAACACCGGCGGTAATCGTATTCTTTCTTTTCGATATGCATGGAGCGAAGCGTGGTGATAGGAGACGCGCTTTTGATTCGAAGCGTCGCTCGCATAATGAGGCGTCATCTAGCTTCCGTTAGCGCTCTCGTAAAGTTCGCAAGTTCTCGATCACGCCTGAGTAAGTTTTGACCGTAAATACACGAATGAAAGGGTGCTACAGGAACTCATTCTGTGTGATATCCTCTCTTTTGAAGCAGATTCTTTTTCTTTTTTTCCACATTCACGTGTGTAAAAATTTTTTTGTCCCGTTTCCTGCGGTTGTAGCGTGTCGACATCTGAGTCACTTTCGTTTCTTTTTGTAGCTAAAAATATCGCCGCAGTTCGTAGGTGGAGAAACTTTCGCTCTTTTGACGTGTTTGAAATGATTTTTTTTTCAGGTATGCGACAGGTAGAAATAATGATGATAACTGTCATGTCTTATAGGGATCCTGCAAAGTGGTTATCTTTGATAAGTTTTTAAATAAATATCCAGCGGTCGCAACTGGAACAAAACGATATAGAAATTGGAATATGAACTTAATTTCTCTTTTATTTCATCCAACATAGTTATCATCTTTCAACTTGATCGAACAAAAGAATGCCTGAACTTGGAAAAAAAACGAAATGTAATTGTAAATACAACTAAAGATATGGCTTCCTAGGAAAGCGGATCCGTTATCTGAAGGTCTCCATACTGCGGTGAATAACGTCATTAATCTACTTTTAGTCAAGTCTTTTCCAGAAAGCCATAGCTTACCTGTTGCTTTATGTTCCACTCGCTTTCAACGCTCTTTAAGAAACCACTCTGTCTGATTTATATAGACAATGTTTTGGTGAAGCTATCCACCGCAACATTGTGACTGCCAGATAACGGCTCCGCTTTTTCCTGAAAAACCATAGCTTTAGAGGAATAAATATGAGCTGTATCTAATAACTAAATCCAAACGACCACTACCAGCGTCAGTGACTATGCAACAGAATTACAATATCTCGGACATTTAATCTTCGATTTAAGTAATATCTCTGTGATATACCTCTCTGTATCGTCTCTCCCACACATGAAGATAAGACAAACACTTCTGAGTTAAATAGAATATGTGCAAAGTTAATTTTGGCATGGTAATTAAAAATATTTAAAAACTTAAATGTTCCAAGTTGCGATGCACTCAGATTACTCGAAAAAAGCCAATATGCGTGGTATCGGCTGAGGATGTAACATAAATCGAATGAAGCGCGCAGGTGTGGAAAGTTACGATTTATGTGAAAGTAGAAGTATATAGAGATGAAAACACGTATTTATCAACTTACAACTAGAGAGAAATAATAAATGTAAGAGCCTCAACTTGAGAAGAACGGAATGTATTAATAACAAACATTCGTACAAAAAAGCCTGTGAAGAATAAAATACAAGTTGCAACTACTAACAAAATCCGGATACGACGTACCTCTACCAACGTCAACGTCAATACAATACAACTGCAATATGTCCTTACGCATACACTTCAGTTTAAGCTCGTAACATTTTCTATATCTTTCTCTGATTTAGAATTTATCATCTCTTCTTTTAATTGCTCAAGGGGAAAATTTATTTTAAAAAAACTAGAAGTGAAAGAACTAATACAGTCGCTTCCAAAAGATAAGGTATAACCAATTTTTTTATGCTCACCATTAAAAGAAGGAAAACAAAAGTAAAATGTACGCTTTATATGGATGATCGTGAGAAAGTTTAACAAAACCTTCACCATTATTCTTAAAGAATTGGACACTTCTGGAAGGGGAAGAAGTGGGAGAATGTATCCCAGTTTTGTAACTTGAGTGGAATTTTTTTTAGGCTTGTTGACCTTCATTTGATGGCACTGCGATATTGTTGACTGTATCCAGAGGATATAATTTTTCTGATTCGTTAATATGGTTGGTTACCAAATGGGGAGAAATGTGTTATCACAGACTGAATAGAAGACTAAATAGACACAGAAGCTCTTAGAATTCTTAATGAGTCTAGTAGTATGGTCCAAAGGCTCTGAAATCAATTTGAATCTGAAAATTCAATATCTAGAAAATTTATTCCAAGTCACCCCAAGGTTACAATTCCTGTGCAATATCACTTTCTGGATCTTTCGCCTTGAAAAAGGAAGAACACTGCTGTGTCTCAGCTTATTTCTGATCTCTGTGACACAAAAGGGCCGACAATATCTGCTCAAGTGTGCAGACGTCTTCACAATCAAGTACTCAATATAAGACCATCTCTTGTGTGTATTTCTCTTAACCGACGACACAAAAGTGCCTATTTACATTGGGACAGAGAGAATGTTTTCTGGACCTGACAACAATGAACTTCTGAACTCTTCACTGATGAGCCCGGTTTATTCTAGCGAGGGATTCAGATTATATGCTTATCTGGAGAGAACGCGGCATCAAATATTTCCAAATTAACATTGTTGAAAAGCACAGCTATAGAGGAGGTAAAATCCCGCTTTTATTTGTAATCACTCTACATGTGTTCCATGAAGGAACTCTGACTGGTGTAAAATATCGGGATGAGATCCTTGCTCCATATGTCACATCATAAGCTAGTATATTAGTGATTATGAGGCGGTAACCCGTAAATATTGAATGTTTTGCATAAAAGCAATGTATTTGAATTCTTTTACAAAACAATATTATCACCTCCTCTATTATACGAGTGCTTAATACTTTTATCCAATCGGTGACTCCATTGTTGAAAATGTTTTTATACTCATGTGCAGTGATAAAGGACGGCTTCCTCCAAATTTTTTTTCCTTCGCCGCTTCTACGTCGCAAATCGGTTTCCTTTCACGTGTGGACACAAGAGGAAATCTAATGGAGCTGGGTATATGAATAAAGTGCTAAAATAAGATAAAGATAAGGTGGGGAAAACGAATCATGCTGTTTTGGCCAAAAACTGGTGCACTGAGATATCTCATCTTGATCGCAATCAGAAACCCGAGTCACAAATTCGGCAGCGACTTTTCTCATTTACAAACATTCTGTTAAAATTCACTAAGTTGAGCTATAAGACAATTCAACTAACTCCACCACCTGTTCAATAGTTATTCGTCGGTCATCAAGTACAAATCCACGAATTTTTTTTCGACGTTTTCGTCTGTCCGGTTAGTTGATGGATGCACCAAACGAAGTTTATCATCAATCGACATGTCGCCATTTTTGAAATGCGAAAATCACTCACAAACTTAAGTTTTTCTCTAAATGCTATCTTTGTAAGCCGTTTTCTACATCACAACATTTTCTGTGGCGTTTTTCCCGAGCACGAAGTTAAATCACGAATTTAATAGCCACGTGTTGTTAACTTAAATCTGCCTTTTTGAAAAAGAAGAGAATAAGCCAATGACGCGACGAATTAATTCACTGCGGACAGACAAACCTTCCTGGATGATGTTACAAGCAGTATTGAACTCTCAAAAAGTTGGGCAAAATGCCTCTAGAAGAGAAATGCGTGCTATGCAAAGTCAGCTCTGGGCAGTGTCATTTCGGGAATTTTTTAGTATCCCTTCGTAGTTCATCCTATTGGATAATTATACTCGACCTTATCAAACTAGGATTATTGATGAATATCTTAAGGGTCAAGGTTTAGAGTGAGTAGAATGGCCAGCTCGATCAAGTCTTGATTCGATAGAGTTTCTTCTCTACCTTGACAGACAGATGGCTGCCTTAAGTCCTCCTCCGAGGTTTTTAAATCACCTGGAACAATGGCTTCTCGAAGCATGGGAGTCGGTACTCGTAACGGTATCAGATTAATTGCTAGTATGGAAGGTCAATACCACCGATGCATCATAATAATTTTTAAATAATTTTTTTTAATTTGTTGATGAAACAGTGGAATTTGGCAGAATATGTAATTCTTTATCTAAAAACCATGCTTTACGCTAAAATTACGTAAACTTCAATAAATAGATGTTTAAAGCACAATGATTTCAAATTTCCAGCTTTTGCGTTTATTTGTTTTTGAATTAGACATAAAATACTCATTGTACCTTAATCTCTGGAAGTATATATCTCCTTAAGTTCTGAAAATGAACGTGAGCTCGCTGGAAAAAAAATGGAATCGATCAAACGGATCAAAATCGAAAACGTAACAAGAACAAAAACAAATCTCGCAGTTTGATGAAGACGAATCTCAAAATAAATAGAAACAATTATTGTTTGTCTTAAATTTGTGAAATTGCATGATGATTCACGTTGCACAAGCTTTGTTGAAGACTAGATTTTTCCACCCGCATTGGGAGAGGCGGTCGATTGACCTTAAACGATCAGGAAGCGCGATGATACTGAAGGAAATACTGTGCGGATACACTCTTCAATAACGACGACAGAAGTTGAAGCGCCTCAATAACTAGCTCGACAGGAATTATCTTTAGCCTAGTTGCTTAGAATACTGCAAAAGCTATCAGACAAGTTTTTCTTGGACCGACATATCGAGAGTTAAAATCATCCCCGTCACTGAAGATCAATCGACTTCTTCTCCCAATGTTGCTGAAAAAAGCCTCGTTGTTACCGAAAGGTAATAAATGTCGCGTTAACTATACTCTACATGCTGTTTCTCTATGGGGAGTCATGATGCGGGCAAGTATCCTACTGGAGGGCCGAACAAGCAGCCATGTTTTATAGATGGGGTCAGTGTTTGCTGAAAGATACAGTTGAAGTTGAATCTTATATTCGGCTGTTCCTAGGAGCCATCTGCCCCGACTTCATGTTTATGGATGATAACGCACCTTGCCTCCGTGCAAGATTGATCGACGACTTCTTTAATATGGAAAATATCCAATGCATGTCCTGGCCTGCTCATTCAGTTCATTTGAATCCTCAGAGCTTGAGAGGATATAATAGGTCAATTGAAAAGTCCCCGGCCTAACATAGTAAAACACATTTTTTGGCAAAATTAGTTTTTTTTATTCAACATAATTCCCTTCAAGGGTGATACACTGATTATAGCGACCCTCCAACTTTTCGATACCATTTTTGTAGTACGATTTGTCCTTTGCTTCAAAATAGGCCTCAGTTTCGGCGATCACCTCTTTATTCGGCGAAAATTTCTTCCCAGCGAGCATTCTTTTGAGATCTGAGAACAGGAAATAGTCGCTGGGGGCCAGATCTGGAGAATACGGTAGATGAGGAAGCAATTCGAAGCCCAATTCATGGATTTTTGCCATCTTTTTCACTGACTTGTGACACGGTGTATTGTCTTGGTGAAGCAGCACTTTCTTTTCCTTCAAATGCGGCCGTTTTTCGGCGATTTCGTCCTTCAAACGGTCCAATAATGTTATGTAATAGTCGCTGTTGATGGTCCTTCCTTTTTGAAGGTAGTCAATGAAAGTTATTCCATGCGCATCCCAAAATACAGACGCCATAACCTTGCCAACCGACTGTTGCTTTTTCCCACGTTTTGGAGGGGTTCATCATGCGCAGTCCACTCGGATGACTGTCGATTGGACTTCGGAGTGAAATGATGGAGCCATGTTTCATCCATTGTCACATATCGACGCAAAAACTCGGGTTTATTACGCTTTATCAACTTCAAACAATGCTCCGAATCATCAACTCGTCGTTGTTTTTGGTCAAAAGTGAGTTCGCGCGGCACCCCCTTTGCACAGAGCTTTCTCATACCTAAATATTCGTAAATAATATGATGTACACGTTCAGTTGATATCTTTAGAGTGTCTGTTATTTCATTCAATTTCAATTTACGGTCATTCAAAATCGTTTTGTGGATTTTTTTTAATGTTTTCGTCGGTAACAACCTCTTTTGGGCGTCCACTGCGTTCACCGTCTTCGGTGCTCATTTCACCACGTCTAAACTTAGCCTACCAATTCTTGATGGTTGATTTTCCTGGGGAAGTGTCCGAAAACTCGGCATCATGCCATGTTTTTGCTTCAACTGTATTTTTTCCCTCCAAAAAGCAATATTTTATCAACATGCGAAATTCCTTTTTATCCATTTTTTTTCACAATAACAAAAGTTGCTTCACTCAAAATGCTATAATTCACAAACTAATGATCCGACAGCTGTCAAATTTATACAAGCATCTTTTGAGGGTTAGGACTAACTAAAACACATATGGATTTAATTCTAGTAACGCGATCTATGTGTCAGGCCGGGGACTTTTCATTTGACCTATTACTCCGGAGTCTACTTGTGACTTTACCGCATCTACCTGAATGAGTTCTTAGTGACGTTTGGAACTCTTTGTGCCAACAATTATCCACAATGTCATAAAAGTACGGAAGATTATTGTGCAGCGTGTCTGGTGGTCAGAGGTGACCTCACGTCTTATTTAACTGCAGCATCACCCTTTTATTTTTTTTGTTTTTCACTAAAGAATATACTCCTCTTATGCCCATTTTTTCCAAACTTTTTCTTCAGTTATTAAAAGGAATTTTCAATGTTCTATCGTATTGTTTTCAAATTTCATAACCGTTTTACACTCGTAAATCACGTATCTCCCTTTCCGACTCTGATTTTCTTCATTATTCACATAATTACTAATTATGCTTAACTTTTTGACACCAGAGCAACTTACATGATGAAAAAAAGCAAAAATGTTTAAAAAAATTTACCATATATTATTATTCATATATATTTGCACTGTTCTCATGTTTGTCATACAGTTTTAAAAAATCTCAAAAAGTTTTCACGAAATATATATTAAAGTTTATATTATTTATAAAATATATATTGAAATATACATAAAATATATAGTGAAAATTACGAAAATCAATATTTTACTGCGCGCAGGATTCTGAAGAACACCATTGATCAAATTGCCAAACGAATATTATCTAGTAGAAAAATGTCCAGTTCTGAAGTTATACGTTCTTTTTTTAAAAAAATTAGGAGAAAAAGTTTTTAAAAAGAATTACAAAGAAAACTAAGAAATTTTAAGAATAAATGTAATTAAATTTCAATAAAAATTTTCTGTTAATAATTTGTGCAAAATCTTGTGTATAAATCATAAAGAAACTTATTTTAAATGTGTGTGTGAAATTTCCAATTAATTCGATAAATAGTTTCTGAAAAATCCTGCACGCAGGATAAAATTTTTGTTTCGAGAAAAATGAAGTTTAAGTTGAAAAATAATAGCAAAAAAAAAAAAAAAAAAAAGTTAATCACAGTTCACACATACACACATACAGTTTTTTCTTAATGATTCTAGAAGTTTTGGTAGTATCGTTAATATTCTGGCATCAAAATGTTCCAGAAAAAATAACTCGAAATAAAAACCAACGTTTTTTAGGACAACATTTTTAAATGGTGGTAAAGTTTATTAAAAAAATTATTGAAATATTAGTTAAAACTTTGTAATAAACGTCATATCTCTCTCGTCTTTAAGATCACTCTCTCTGCGTAATTCAATATATCTTCCATAGATGGCGCCACGTTACTAGACAAACTACATTATTAAAAAAATTATTAGTTAAAACTTGTCGCAAGTGTCTAAATATTGCATTGTAAGGCGAGTAAGAACGATTCTCAAAGTTTCAGAGCTCTAGCTTGAAGGGAAGTTGGTTAAATTAACGATCGAAATTCTGATGACACACACACTCACACACCAAGCGTTGTAAAAAAGGACTTGTTTTAGCATACTTTGAAACTTTGAAGTTTGAAGGTCCTGAGACACCTTAAAACTTTTAACATTTTGTTGCCAGAATTAGACTTGTTAAGCTTACATTTATTTTTGTAACCAAAATTTCTTTTGTTTTAATAACTTAGATCCTGTAATCATCTTTATAGACCAACTTTATATTCTTAATCAAATACACCTGAAATTCATCTTTAATATTTCACATAGTTTGATTAATGTATCCCTTATTGGTTCCGTTAAAACTTTCCTTTCCTCTTGATACTCTCTGAAGACTTAACTATGATATTACTTTCTGTCCCATTGGACCATTGCGAAATATGACTCTCCCACACTTGCACATAAACCAACCAACACACTACAAACTATATTTTATGCTTTATACTTAGTAAATACTGGTATATTACTCGTGAATCTGTAATGCATGAAATATCCTTGTTGTCTTACCGTTTAGTATTTGTGAACTCGATTAGCAATCTGTGTATATCCAATGTGTGATACTGTCTTTGGTAAACACGGGTGACGCGCCCAGGGGATACCTTTAGGATCCTTCTTTATTTCTGATTCTCCATGATTGTTTGGTTTTTATAGAAAACAGAGCAGCAAAAGTCCACCGTCCCCTTAACCCTTCTTCTTGTCAAACATTTCCCCCTTTTTCTTCAATTTTTCTTAAGTTTAGATCGCAGTTACACATGGTTTGATGCAGCATTACCATATTTGGTTCTCACATCATAAACTCAAACTTTTACTTATTAGTCTTATTGATGAGTGTATCAATAAAGACCAGTAACTTTCAAAAACGTGTTAAGGCAGAAATAACAAAAGAAATCAATGCAATTCCATGAGACCTTATTCAAAGGACGGTGGAGGATTTTCCAGAGACTTTGCAACCTCAACGGCATAAGCGGCCGTCTCTTACACCATGTAATTTTTCAAACATCTTGAATCACTATGAGATTTTACTCTTATTTTTCAGAATAATTTAAGCAGTTCAGAATTTTTTTAATTATTTTTTTCCCTGTATCTTCATTGGTTTGGATTTTATTATATTTTGAAACTGGGTCAAACTTTCTGCTGTACCCTATATATTTGTATAATTAATTTCATAAAGTGTTAATTTTGATACATATACCTATTAATTTTCTCATTGTTATTTTATAAGAAATAATCCAATTAATGATATATAAGATTTTCGTGGTACATCGCTTGAAAATTTGTTCTAGGTACTCATCGTGGTCGTGATACAGCGTCATAGGAATGAATCGATTAAATTTTAACTCAACAATCAATCAGTTAGCTTGGTCAGCGTAACGATTTAATAAATCACTGATCCTTATTGGACACTGGTCAATGAGACATATTATAGCCACCGTTTGACCGGAACTCTATTGATTTGACCGAATATTAAGTAGGTTAGTGCACCGCATTAAGGGCGTGTGCCTGTTTTCTCCATGCCTAGAATATCTCTTTTAATTTCTGCCCAACCCCCTCAGCTTTGATTTCCGGGGTGTTGCCGGTAGTGAAGAAAACACGTCCCCCCATTCCAGCACCCTGGAAGTGTGAGGAGCATAAATTAAAAATGCATAATGCGCATCGCTCATTTGGTGACGGAAACTTTGGGAAAGTTATTTGACCGATTTGGGGCGAGTGGGTCAAGAAAGTACGTGGAGAGTTCTTTAATCGTAACTTTTGACTCGGAAGCACCGAGCCATGGAATCTCATTCTGTGTTGCAGCTAGTTTCCAATAATAAAAGGAAATAGGTTAGTTACTGCAAAAGAAATATATGAGAAAATTTCTTTCAGTTATAAATAGGACATGAATGATAATGGCATAAACAATTTATAAAATGTTTGAAGAAATTTTATAAGATGATTTTTTTAAAAAAATTATTAAAAAGGCTTTGAAGACAGCCAAAAATAAGTTTATAATATTGCATATATAATGAGAATGAAATGGGATTCTCGTATTGTTAGAATGGATGAAAAAAAATCCAGTTAAAAAGATTTTTGTTACAAAGCCCTTTACTAGTCGGAAATGAGGAAGACCAAAACTATGGTGGCTTGATTCTAATGAATCGAGGCCTTGGTAGCCTAGTGGTCAAGGTTTCGGATTCGGGGCCGACGGTTTTCGTTCAGTCGTGGGTTCGAACCTTGGCTGCCAAAGACCCACCGTGTAGCAGGGGCTGATGCACGTTAAATTTGTCGGGACCCAGAGTCCTCCCGTTGGTGTGGTGTAGATGTTAGGAGAGGGGGGTGACAACTCAGGTATCGTCCTCGTCACTTGACCGTGGTTCAAAATTACAAGGTCCGTCACCAATAGCCCTCGTGTTGCTTCTAGTGCGACGTTAATAAAAACTAAACAAAAGAAATCTATTAATCGAATTTTAAGGTGATTATGGAAAGAAGCTGGCAGGGGAGGAGGACTAAGGCAAAATACAGGTTATCTCGGGGGAAACTTTAAAAATGAGGGCTTGGGTCACTTGGGCTGTTGAGAAAATATTATGATGATGTATATAATATAATCTATTATTTCTACACATGTCACCTCGGTATTCAGTGTCCATGGTTGCGAGCTCATGGCCCTCGAGTCATGTATTCGAGCCCTGATGCCACTGAAGACCCAATTTGTAGCTCTATGTAAAATCTGTCAAAATCATCACTTCGGAATAGTGTGGAAGTTTGGAAAGTGAGTGCCATCTCAGGTGACGCCTTCGTCATTTGACAGTGGTTTAAAATTACGAGATCTGTCACCAATAGATATCGTGTCGCTTCTAAATTTGATATTTATAAAACAACCAATCATTGAATTGTTTTGCACGTTGTCATAAATCAAAGAGCACTTGCAAAGATTATTAGCATTGACTATTGTGAATAAGAAATCCTCAGATTACAATACTTCTTAAGATATAGATTCAATAGTTCTATATTTTCTAAAATCTTGAAATTTATGTCTTATATATATGTGTGTGTGTGTGCGTGCGTGAGCGCGCGCGTTTCAGTTGATTCGTTTTTATTATAGCCACACATAGAAGCAATACGAGAGCTTTGGCAACAGACCTCGTAATTTGAGCCTCGGTCAAGTGATGAGGACGATACCTGAGTTGGTACCCCATCTTCTTACTTCCCTGCCATACCACCGAGAGGAAATGGAAAATGATTAAACTAAATTACTAAAACTACTTAAAGAGAATTACTAAAACGTTCAAATAAAATTATCGCTTTTAAAATAAGCTTCAGAGGAATATATACAACTTTTCAAACGTTTTATGTAGTAATCAAAACAGTGTTTATAGTCATTGGAAGTAATTATTATAAACATGCGTGAAGTTGGATTTAATATTCGAGACGTTTGTTTGCAAAATTCTGTCCTTTCACGCCATCTTAAGCTTTAGAAAAAGGGGGGAATGAGAACGGTTATTGGTCGGGAGAATAGAATGGATGATTCATCACTGCAAATGAGTGTTTAGCATGATATATTATTATATGTACAATTCTGCATGGGGCCCAGCATTATTGTGTTCAAGAATTTTTTGCCCCAAATCAAAAAGTCTCTCTATCACTCGTATTATCCTGTTTTTTTAATCGAAAACGACCCTCCTTTCAAAAATACTGATTATTTGACTTTCAGGGGAAAATTCTTGGTGAATTGAGTCCTCTGAAATAAAAAAAAGCACCATGTAGGGTGTGAATCATTTGTAACTTTCTTGTAGTATATATACCTAATGTAACGTTATAACGTTGCTCCACCTCGGAGCAAATTCTTATGAACAACACTTTCTCGGTAACTGAAAATGATTGACATGCAAACAGCAACAATAACAACAAAACCCCTTGATTTTAAACTCCCTTTAATAAGAAGCTTAGATGTCACTCTTTCTAGTTTTATCCCAGGAGCTTACCATCTTAAGGACATCATGACCTCAAGGTGCTTATCGATCTTTTTATTTCCCACGAGGTTTATTGTCTTTGGTAAACACGGATGACGCCCCCAAGGGATACCAGCGATGCTTCGCTATTTTTAACCTCTTTTCTTGTCAACCAGTTTTTATTTATTTACTTATTTCGTATGTCCAAGTCACAGTTACACCTTGTTTGGTGCAGCATAGCCACATTTGGCCATTAAACTCTTCTCTGCACCATTAAAACTCCTCTATCATTCACCCTCTATTCGTACATTAATATTTCAATTTTTTTTATTTGACTGTTTGGTGTTAAACTGTTCGTAAGACGTTAAACTGGCGTTTGTTTAACTGTTCGTCCGGCTACTTTACGAGCTCACTTTAGAATTTGTAGATGAAAAACGCTGTCATCAAGTTTCAAGATTCTCGTTTCATGCATGGTTTATATTTCCACCTGTTAATAAATAATCTTTTGTTCCATTTCATCACGCATGCATATACTAAAAATATTAATCTAAACAATGTGTGTATATTTGCGTGACATGTTAGAGTTTAATAAACCACCAAAGCCTTAAATGATGTTGAAAGTATACGCATACATATTTGATGAACACACGACCGTCAGTTTAGTTCAACTACATGCAAGATGTGTACGAGATTTGAATATCACATTCAATTTTTTTTCATCATAAAATCAATTTTCATGAGATATATGCGGAGCGGAGTTTCCAGAACTCTATGTGTGCATCGTCTTCAATATATGTCGCCATAAATTAATTATTAATGTAAAACAAAATTCCTGTTAATCCGGTGAATAACCTGCTATATTTAAAGAAGATTATTCTTATACTGGAAAGTTCCTCATTTTAATAAATTTTCTCACCCGTGTTTCTCTCTATTAATCATTTTTCCTTTGATTCAATTTAATCTGATTTGTGAAACGTTTCTCCTGTTCAGTGAACCATTTATGTTTTTCATAAGAAAATCTCATCTAATAATATTATTTTTTTGAAACAGTTATATATATATTTTTTTTATTCTTAATAACCATCTATTATTTGACGTGGAAAGCTTGTGCCGTTTTTCCTTTATTGTTTAATTCTACCGTCATCTTCCCGTCTAATAAAAATGCAAAAATTACTAGACTCTAATTGAAGGTACGTAAGAACAAGACAAAATACTTTTTTAAACACCAATGAATAGCTAAAATCGTTCTCAAATACCTCTTAACTCGTCGATGTTAGATTCTGATCTGATAATAAAATCTGATCTTACCGAATCACCTGTTCAAAATCAAACTCTTATAGATAACAGCTTATTCTTATCTTAGCACTTTAACTAGAATTTGCCTCAATCCAAAAGAATAATTTCGGTACCTCAATCCAAATTAAATATCTATCAGCACGTCGTTGTCCTCTATCTCCCTTTTTTTTCTTTCAATTCTGTTTCAACTATATATCGGTATCCCTAATTCAATCCACAGCACTTCTTATCTTCATCTAATTTACATTATCACGTTTCATTTGAGTTGAAAAGAAAGTGCAGTTTCAAGGAAACTCACAAATTACTAAAAAGTAGTGAGGAGAAAATCGCTAATAGGCCCAACGTCACATGCTTACGCAGTATAAGCTAATCATTATACGTTTTGCCTGATAAGCATACTTCTGACCATCTAAAATGCAACACCAGGAAGGACAAGAGGTATCAAATGCAAACTTATTCCAGATATAACACACAGAACAAAGATTAAATTATTGAAAATAAAACTTTCTGCCAAGTAAGGAAGATGAGGCAATCAGTTTTGTGAGTGCACCCGCCATCGCTGGAAATAACAACTTCTACGCGTTTCAGTTTCTGAAATAAAAGAGCTTTAAATCGTGTTGAAGTATGGCAGTCCATGCTGCCTCCTCACGTGGACAAAGTTGATCTGGTGTTGCAATGGGTGGTGTATGCAGAGGGAATCGTTCTCCAATCATCGACCAGACGTGTTCCTTAAGTGACATATCGGAAGATCAGACAGACCATAATAGCAATGCAATCTGTTGGGCGAAGAAGATCTTGAACATTGCATGTCACGCATGGTAGTACATTGTCATACCGGAATGTAGCCGCAGGAAGTTCTGAAGGTAAGGATGGACAACAGACACCGAAAACTCATATATTGCTTTGGCTAGTCATTATACCAGGAACGCATTGTAGGAGGCTGCTGGAATAGAATCCACCTCAAGCCATAATTCCGAGTGTAAGACTAACAAGGAGATGCATAAGGTGACATTTAAGCAATTTCTCTCTTCAGTGACTCGCGGTCGGTGGTTTTCGTCGAGTCGTAGTTTCGACCCTAGATGCCTCTAAAGACCCTCCGTGTAGCCGAGGCAGATGCGCGTTAAATCTGTCGGGACTCAGACTCCTCCCGTGGCGTTGTGAGGAAGTTAGAAGAGAGGGGGGCCAACTCAGGTGTCATCCGCGTCACTTGACCGAGGCTCAAAATTTCGAGCTCCATCGCAAATAGTCCGCGTGTGTTGCTTCTAGTGCGACGTTAATAAAACCAACCAACCAACCACAAACACTATGCGACAGCTCCATCGTGTAAACTTGGAAAATCGTTTGTTTATTCAAAATTCAATATCATTTGTATCACTCGCAATAGATATATGTTCCTTATACTTACTTTTTAGTGTAGTATGATGCTGTAAGTGAATAACTTCAGTTTGGAGTTAATTCAGGTGAGCAACAACTAACTTCTTGAAAAGCAATTGGAAAAAGGATTTTGGGAAAAGGTTAATATTTTCTTTGAAAATCATCAAACAAACACTGAAAGAATCCTGCAAAATGGATATTAAAATGTTAAATATGTTATAGTTCATTAGTATTGACTTTGGTAACTAGTTCCTGCATTAATGTGAAATGTGTTGATTTTTTTTCCTCCAAAATCTCGACGAAAAAGCAAAAAATTGCTTACAAAAAAAAATCATATGACAATTTTTTCCCTGTAAACGCGCATTTAAATTTAAATTCCCCATAATTTCGGAGAGAAAAGTTTAATTCATAGTGAGTAGAGAGCATACACTGGGGAGTTCATCGTTTTCTTGCAAATATTTTAAGACACACTCCTGCCAATTCTAAAATCTCTCACGTGTATTGCCTTTTGAAAGCCTGCACACACTACAATGAAGGAGTAACTCACCATTCTCTTCCGTTTCTTCTAAGAAAGTTCCTGAAATCGTTGTCGATTGAGAGCTCATATTTTGTTGATACACTGTGCTGCAGGATTAAGTCCTTGGCACATACAGTTTCTTCATAGATATAATTACAATGATCTTAAGAACTCCCCCCTCCAAAAAAAATGTTTTTCAAACAATGTAATAAAACCTTTTAACCTGCCAACCATGTACTTGTGTCAGCCAGTGCCGTTCTCCGGAAAGATTGATTTAGTAGAGTATGAGTAGAGGTTTTTACAGATTTCCACAAAGTTTATGGAGATGGTATTATTATTTTTAAGTTCTTTTCAAAATATCAATAAGTTTTCACGTACCGCTGTTAGGACTCGACCATGCCAAACTGTGGCACGCGTGCCTTGGATTGACCATCCCTGCTTGTTCTCTTCGAGAACTATAGCAAGAATAACTGGATTTTCATTTCTATGGATAGAAAATATCATTTTGATTGCACTTTCATTTCCCCGATGTATTGTTCCCCGTTTCCCTACAGAAAAAAAAAAAGTTTTCAAAAGTGAGAGATTAACTCTTCATTTTATCTTCTCTCTTAACACCAACAGAATTGTCCCGAAAATTGAGGTATCCTTTACAGGATAATAATATAAAAATAAATGTAGGAGCAAATTAAACGTATCTTCGTATTTGGGATTGTATTTATTCTCTTTAGAGCTTAATTTTTTAAAATTTTGTGATTCAATGCATTAGTAAATTATCCATAGTTTTTTTTCCCCAATATTTATGTAGCTTATTTGATTACTTCAAAAATAAAAAAAAAAGAACAATCCGATGAAAAAATATATAATTTAATTTGACTCTACATATTCCCTTTTTGAAAAAGTTTATAGGATTTGTAATGAGTGATTATGTAGGAGATGGGTACGTTGAAGAATTCTTGATTGGGGGGTGGTACACGGACTGCGAAAGAATAGAAATCACTTGATCTGTGATACGTAGACGTAACGGGTTGAATCATTAACAGGTCATTAAGTGCTTTGAATTTTAAATTGAATTTTTATTGACGATAGTCATAAATTGAACTCAAAAGATGAGGCCATTTTTTGAAAAAAATATTTATGAGTTCAAGGTAGGGAAATGCGAAAGAAAAGGCATCACGCTCATCAAGATTCTGTGATTATTTTTTGCGATATATTGAAAAGTTCACTTATTTTTTATTCGCTGATTTGACTACGCGTTCCATTTTTCTTGTCAAAATTTTATGCTTTATATTTTTTTGTTTTTATTCTTTGCATAATGAGTATTTGTATGTAAAATCCTTATCCTTATCGTTCACTTTTTAATAATTATACACGATAATTGCAGTGCGTGTATATATATAGTTAAATATAATTATCATGTATTTTTTTTATTTTTACTCTAGACTGGATATGAAAAAATTAAAGATTTAATAGTTCAACAGAAACAGTTTTCCTAGGTGGTCATTCTATCCAAACTGAATCATAATTGGTCGTGATAAACTAAATTATAATATCATTAACAAATTTTCTGTTTAAGTAATTTAGAACGCCAAGCATAAATGTGCATTCATTATTATTTTTCGTAAAAACTTATTTTATTTTAATTTAATATCATATTGTTATACAAGTATTAAAAGTAATAATATACCTGAGGGTAACAAGGTCAGCACAGGTAATATGGCCACTTAGTGATTTCAGTGTTAATTTAAAGGTTAACAAACACATGACTTTACAATTTTGAAACGGAAATTAAGAAGCTATAGCAATGCGCATTAGCGGAATATGTTGAATAACATTTCCTGAGGACCAGGATATCATTATTTACATGACTTTACAGGACAATCGTTATTTTGGTTTGGTAAGTTTGCATTTTTTGAAGCGGTTAAAAAATCGAAGAAATGTAATATGGTTCTGACTCTGTTAGGTGTTTATATGCTCTTGATTAATATGTGACGAATTTGCTCTAATTACTTATGTTTCATTTATGAATCCCATTTTTTGAAAATTACAGCTGCATGTGATGTGCTTCTGATGGCTACATTACCTTCATTAGTGGCTATAATGCCTGTATGAGAACTTTTTCTGTTTTACCTGTTAATGATATTTAATATTAAGTGTGTGTGTTCCATGTTTTTCATTATATATTCATTTTTTTATCGTCTGATCAATGTGTCATCAGACAGAGGATTGGGGGGGGGGGAACTGGAATGAGGAGAACATGAATTTAGGTTTTCCCTCCCTTATTTACAGACGACTCGTTTCAAATAGTAAAAAAAGTTCTATTCACTTAAAAAAAAAAAAAACCTTGCGTCTTTTTTTATTGCTCATTTTGCTTAAGTGAAGTAAAACTTGATGTAAACGGATTTATCAAAATAATAGGAAAATGACCTTACTTCCTTCACTGAACATATTACAAGCAAAAGGAAGAAGAAGGGCAATGAAACCTTGCAAAATATCTAATATGGAAACGAAACCTTAAAGCTAAAATCAAACTTCTTTTAACAATTTAAAGAGCAAAGAAAGTACTAATAAACACACGTTTTTCATTTTTTCAACATCATTACAAACAACGTCATTTCAGTTTCGAATAAAAAAAAGGCCATATTTTCCTCAGGAGCTTATAATTATGAGGTTTTTAATAGTTATGACTTTTCTCAGGTTTATTTTTTGTTGTGTTGTTTGACGGAAAAAGTATGATAGAAATATATAAATAAAAACTATATTTATAATACCGTTACTACCTACAAATGGAATACGATTAAGGGATGAAAGGAAAACTTTGTCCTTTTTTTAAGAAAAGAACAAAGTTTATTCTTTTATTTGTTAGTTAAAATTTATTCAAAAATGTAATTTCCCTTGTTAATTAAGGCTATTTTCTTTCTTTTTTGTTCAAGCCTTGGAGGGAAAAGTATCTCCTTTTGAGGCGAAAAAAATATTTCTACAGCCATTTTGACATCTTCAAAGCTTACGTATTCATTTCCATTGAGATAATTTTGCAGAACATCTAAAACATGTGATTATATGTTGCTTTATATCTTTCAGAAATCAAATAACCTATCAATATTTGTTTACATAAATAATTTTCTTGTGTGCGTGTAAATAAAAAAAATCACATTAAATGGAAAATCGCCATGATTTGATGTCATGTAACAGAACTTTAGGTCCGTCACATGCAAGTGACCGCGGTAGACTAGTGGTCATGGTCGCGAACTCGCAATCTACATTGCTTCTGTCGAGTCTTAGGTTCTTATGCCATAAAAGACCCACTGTGTAGAGGGACTGATGCTTGTCAAATCTGTTACGACTCTAAGTTCTCCCATTGAAGTGGCGAGGAAGTTTGGTGGGTAAGGAGCTAATTCAGGTGTCGTCCTCGTCACTTGACAGAGGTTCAGAATTTAGAGGTCCGTCGCCAAAGTCCTCGTGTTGCTTCTGAATGCGACGTCAATAAGCAATCGATAAATCAACTATCTCAGGTAAGCATTGGATAGGA
Organism: Nephila pilipes; assembly: GCA_019974015.1. NCBI lineage: Eukaryota > Metazoa > Arthropoda > Arachnida > Araneae > Nephilidae > Nephila > Nephila pilipes. Next base: position 501,698 of record BMAW01056700.1, read on the forward strand.
TCATTTCAAATTTTCAAAAGACTTAAATAAGTTCTACTGCATTTCTGTAAAGACATTAAACAAACAAGTTATTGAAGAATATAACCACTACTGAAGGGGAAAAACGACTTAGTCTAACAATAAAATTATTTTATTTTTTGGACACTTTGTTTATTCCAAATTCTTTCTCTACAAGTAAAATTTATGCAAATCGAATAGATTTATAACTTTATTTAGCACCCGAGGGAATAATTAAATAACTAGTATCACTTTTTATAAAAGTCTTCATTAAAAAGTCGCCAAGAAAAAAAAAATACGCATGGCTGGCCAGGTGATTCACAAAGCAGTACATAACTAATATAAACAGACGATAAGTAAATTTAATTTTGAAAAGTGATAAAATAAAATTTTCACCGATGATGACTAAAATACCATTTTTTTTTTTTTTTTTATAGAATACAAGTTTCATTCTAAAAGGAATAGCACTTCATTATGTGCAAAATAAACTATTTGCAAAACTAAAAATTAAACTCTGATACGCTTTTTGTAAGTTATGAAGTTTTTAGAAAATATGACTGATGGAATCCATTCACACAGATAAAGGAACTCGTCAAAAGAGGATTGTATAAAGCACAGTCCAAATTTTCAAGCCAGTTGTCTTCTGAAAATTCTCGTGATTTTGACTCATACCATATATATTGCTAAGGCTTTAGTATTCAAAAGAAGACGAAAAAAATCCAATCATCTCTTGTTTTTCTTTCAGAAACAAAACTTTCAAATTACCCTTGGTGTTATCTAGTCAAACATGGAGTGTTATTATAACCCCGTCACCCTCTACCTCCCACTTAATACCAATTACTGCTATACCAGACCCCCATCTCCTTTTGTGTACATACCAAATGAGGGACCATCGGTCAACTAAGAACTTTTGGCACCGAAAGTACAGTTCCATTGGAATCCGACACGATATCCCTCATAACCTTTCGTGCAACCCTCGGTGGGTGGCACAGATCGAACAAAAGTGAGTTTCCGGCCCCCTTTTTCTTTTCCCCCTGTGATATACACTCCCCCACCATGTTTGGTTAAGTTCTTTCTCGCTCTTTATCATAAAAGAAACCCACTTTCAATGAAGAGTCAGTGAACTGTGCGATATCACGTAATGTAGCTCTGCACGCACTTGGCGATTATTGCTCACGACCAATCAGAGTGAGGGTGCGTTCCTGCCCTTAGATTCTCCCAATAGATTCGTCCTCTTCGGTGATCTTATATTAAAGAATTGACGTATTCTAAGTAGGAGTTTCGGGTTTTCTTTCTTTTTTTCTTTCTCTTTTTTTTTTTTTTTTTACGTTTAAGGTATTCAGTATTTCCTAAGGTTCTTGGCAGTTGTGAACTAGTTTTTTTGCTAAAAGGGTGGTACGCTTCCTGGTTTTTATATATTTTGAAGTAATAAGGACATTGGGAGGCGAGAGGTTAATAATAATTTGAGTGATTTCTATATTAACAATCTGACGAAATGAATGTTTTAGTACCTGCGCTTGGTTACCCTATTTTATTATTAATGTTCCAGAGACTATTAGTGGTGTGAGATCGGTTTTGTTTTCACAACTCCACTAATGTTGATACTTTCTTGATTATAGCAGTCTTTGTTGGAACTTCCTTCTCGAAGATAGTTAATTTAATTGAAATTGCGACCTGATTATTCACTCGTTTCTTTGGATTGAAAAAAAAAATAATGTTCCTTGAGTTTTTTACTTTTAAAATCAGCGATGAATGATAAATTTGCATGTCATGATGAATTAACACGGTTGTTTTTGTATGAATTGCAGAATATTTTTTTTAAATAATTCGCAAAACTAACCGAAATCGAATGATTTTGTAAAAGCAAGATTCGAAAGGAAGTTTTTTTTAAATAAAATAAGTAAGAGATTACTTTCAGTACTTGAGAAGGAATTCCCGATCAGTTAGAAATTTTTTTTTTACAAACTGCTAACTTTTTGTTTCCTTCGGAAAATTTCTTACAGCTCCAATTTTTGTTCTTGATATATGGATTATTATTTTTACACGTATGTTTTTAATACCTCAAGCTGATGCACGTTAAATCTGTCGAAGTTCTAAGTCTTCCCGTTGGTATAATGTGGACGTTTGGAGAGGGAGATGCCGGTTGATGTGTCGTCCTCGTCATTTGATGGAGGTTAAAAAGAATGAGATTCGTCACCAATAATACTCGTGTTGCTTTTAAGTGTGACGTTAATATACAATCTATTAGTCAGTCAATCAATGCTTCAAGGTTTTTAATAATTCGATTTCTATGATTTATTTTTATAACAATTGTGAAGTTTTTGGATAAAACTTTTTTCATCAGGATTACTAATGTCCTGATGAATGTCCGGGTGAATGTCTCTTATCTTGGAGGCCTTTTTATTTAAATGTGACGCCAAGAGGGATGCAGGGTAGTCACAAACAGAGAAAAGGCACCCTTTCCTCCCGAAAATGTAATTCACATTTCTGAGTTTTAAGAGTGCAATGCCCCTCTGAGAGTCTTTCATTTGTAAATTCAAAGAATTCAAGATGGACCATCCCATATTAAATCCACTGTTCCATAATCGTGGGGAGCCACTTATCAATAGGCACAAACCTGATTTCTTCGTGGTGAGCTTCCTATTACTTCCTGCCTTAAGGAGCTTACCTTTTTCAGTAGATGTGGAAATTTTGACCGCAAATCACCCAAGAGGTCCTTTACTTATCCATGAGACTCAATATCTTTTGTAAACACGAGTGACACATCCACTGGACACCCTAGAGATTCTATTATATTTTAGATCCTTCTTGTCAACCATTTTCTCCTTTTTCTTCCGTCTTTTATTCTTCTAGAGCACAGTTACACATGGTTTGATGCTTGCGCTACTCTCTCCTTCACACGCACTCTTTCCTATTCCTCTCTCTCTCTATCTCTTATTACAATTCCACCAATTTTTTGGATGGCCATGACAGCCTAATGCTCATGGTCTCAGACTCGCGGCCATGGTTATTCTCGTCGAGTCGTGGGTTTGATCCATGATGCCACTAAAGACAGCGCTGATGTACTTTAAATCTTGTTGAGGTCGCAAGCCTTCCCCGTCGATGTGGAAGTTTTGAGAGTGAGTAGCCAGCTCAGATGCCATTCTCGTCACTTTCCCAGGCTAAATGTTACACGATCCATCCCGTATGGCCCTCGTATTGCTTTTATATGCGATGACAATATACAATAACATCACACTCCAACCTCTAAGGTGATAACTCTCTTCTTTGCTATACATAATTTTCACTTTCTCTTCCTCTTGATACTTACTACTCATAAATTTACAAAATAACTCCGATTTACATAATTTACAAGTTGCGTTCTTAGAATCAGATAACTTTATGTAGTTAAAGTGGACGCTGTAGTCTAGCGGTTAAGGCAGGGAACTCGAGGTCGGCGGTTTTTCGTTGAGTTTTGCGTTCGAGCCTTGATGCCACTAAAAACCCTCCGTGTAGCCGGGGCAAATGCACGTTAAATCTATCGGGGCTCAAACTCCTCCCGTTTGCGTGGTGTGGAAGTTAGGAGAGGGGGGGGTGCCAACTCAGGTGTCGTCCTCGTCACTAAACCGAGGTTCATAATTACAAGATCTACCACCAATAGCCCTCGTGTTGCTTCTAGTGCGACGTTAATGAAACCAAACCAAATCAATCATATAGATAAATTTTCAAAAATAATAAGGGTTTATAGATTAACCAATTATTATTATTATTATTATTATTATTTCTATAAGATAAATAGAAATTAGATGTGTACAGAGTCAATTATATATATATAAGCATAAATTCTTTTACTTCTTTATTCGGAGAAAATATTTCTGCTCCTAATGCTTCTTTGAAGAATTCAAACAAATGGTAGTCCGGTCTATAAAGATGATATATGAGAGTTGTCCAATGAAGTTATTTCAATTTTTCTTGAGTCGCACTTGCTGTGTGAAGTAGGCTGCTTTGTGATTGTACTTTAACATAAGCAACACGGGGAATATTTGCTGCAGACCTCGTAATTTTGAACCTCGGTCAAGTGACGAAAACTTTCCAAACTTTCCTACCCGCTTTCCTAACTTTTATGCTATCCCAAAATAAAAATTTTAAGCTCGATCGATTTAACAAGCACCAGCTGCACTCTACAACAAATAGCGAACTTCAGAGAGAATCTTCATACATAAAACTGTGTTTTCTCTAAGAAAATTCCATTTTACCTGAAACACAATTTCAACAAACACATTATAACATACTTTCTTCAGTATTTAACTTTACAGCCATTTTAAAGTATCTTCTTCTTCTCGGTCATCTTGAAAACGCTTAAACCACTCAAAAAACACGTGCGCACGGTAAATATTCATTGTCATACACTTCTTACAATAAACCATAAGGTTCAATAGTGTTTTCCAAGTTTCATGTGAAATTTTACAACAATTCGTTGCTCCCTTACCATTTTTCCGGCGAAACAAAAAAAAAAAAAATAATTCCATGCAAATTAAGGCTACTGGTATACTGATTTGCTTACAGAAACGAGAGGCACTGCATTCGAAAGAGAAGACTTCACGTTCAACAGCCGTCGGTCGTTGCGTTTGGCGCCTGCGTACTTTTTCTGTAGTAGTATCAGTCTCGTTATTTAACAGCCCCACCTCGTAATTAAATAGTCAATAAGTTCAAAACTTCAATTGAAGATACGTAAGAGCAGGACGAATTAGTTTATTAATTAGTAAAACAGAATACATATACTCTCGTAACCCTCTTAACTTAGTTAATCCGCCTCTATATTTTAATAGAGTCTTAGCTTATCACATCACTCGGTTCAATTCAAACACTTCTAGATTATGACAGATTCACTTTCAACAAAAACGATTAGTTACTATAATCCACTTCAATCCATGAATCTATCAACTTGTCATTATTCTCCATCTCTCTTCTCTTTCCTTTCAATTCTATTTCGCTTAAAATCACCATCTCTAATTCTATTCACTACACTTCTTATCTTCATATAATTTATTTAATCACATTTCATTTTAGTTGGGAAGAAATTGTAATCGTATGCAATTCATATTACCAAAAAGCTTCCAAGGTTTGTGAAGAGAAAATCACACGAATAGCCCAAAGTCACATTAATCCAATGAGATTTCCTCGATTTTTCTTGAGTCACACCAGCTGTGTGATTTACTCGTATAATGTTTTATGATTGTACATTAGCGTAAGCAACACGGGGACTATTTGAGGCAGACCTCGTAATATTGAGTCTCAGTCAAGTGACGAAGACGATACCCTACTCTTCAAACTTCCACACTATCTCAACGTGAAGACTTTAAGCCTGATATATTTAAGAAGTATCAGTTACGCTACACAAGTACCGTACTTCAAAAAGAAGGCTTGCAATAAAACTTGCGTTTTCTCTGTAAAAAAATGCCATTTTGTCTCGAACATAATTCCAATAAACACGTAGTAGGAAAGAATTAACGTTCTGAAATTTTTACAAAATGTTTTCTTTTTGCTTTCGTGAGACACAACACAAACAAACTAGAAATGAAGAATCAGCTTATCGATTCTCAGTCATGAATCATCAAGTGACATATAAGGACTTCCTCGCGTGCTTACGACCCAAAAGTATAAAATAAAAAAACGTCTTCTCAAATTAGAGTGCCAATTGCGTACGTCGTTGCTTCCGACATACGTAAATTCCGTGTTCTACGAATGCTTCTAAAGGCTTAAACTACGCGGGAAAGTCATAAGGTATTCCACCCCGTACTTCCAAACACCCGCTGTTTCTCATCATTTGCAGCTCGAAGAGGCATCGTTTCGAAAAAATATACGGGCTTGGGCTGTGGTCATTGACCTAAAAAGACGTGATCAAATTTTATATATCTTCAGATTTAAGGATCTTTGATGGCTTACATGGCGAAGCGCTTTCGACGCATGTCAACTTCCTCTCTTAATGTTTATGTCCACTTTCAACACTTGCTTCGAAACGACATTTTTACAATCTCATTTTTTTTTCTTTTTTGAGAATATTTTAAGAGTTACAGAGTAATCATTTCAAATTAAAAATTGTTTTTAACTAAAACCATTATATCTGTCTGGTGATCGGGTGTAACAATAAACTGTCGAAAATACAGGAGATTGAATTAAAGTTTGAATTTGAGGATAAGTCAATAAGTATGAGAGTAAAATATAGATACGAGAGTTCAAAAACAAATATGAAAAACAGTGATGTAGCGGGGATTTAGCGTTTTGCAGCCGCCCGGTGAAAAATTTAAATTTGTCGCCCCTTGTAGAAATTAAAATAATAATAATAATATTACGAATGCATCGCGTGCGCTTTAAATTAATTTACTAATAATTTAATACTTTAAATCGAATAAATAACATTCTACCTTGGTAAATCCGCAAAGCCAATGAAAAGTTTAAATATAAACAAAACAAACATTTACCATAACACTCCTATATATTTGACGAATCGTATGAAACAAAAATTATTTTGACTTTGCAAAAAATAACAAATTTAGGTTCAAACAAAACTTTATCTAAAGTATAAAATAAAATATGCAGTTATCAACGCTGCACAACTCTTCTAAACAACAACAAAAGTTGAAGAAATTTAATGTCACCTGCTCACTGTCATGTCTATGAATGTTCTAGGACAACTTGACAAAATCCAAAATGGACACTCAAAATGCATTTATTGCGTGGGAACAGCGGATCGCGGCAAACGAATTCGAAATTCAAAAAACGAATTTTATTTTCTTACATTGAATAAAATATTAGGCAAGATTTTTCGTAACTTTACATAAATGTAAGTATATTTGCTTAGATCAGATCTTACAACTCTGTTTTGAACCACTTCCACTTGTCCAATTGCCTTGAAATTTTGCATAAGTACCTGCGTAGTCCAGATGATAATACAGTTGTCTGATCTAATGACCATCGCCTGATGTCGCAGACAGGACAGCCAACTCGGTCACTCTTTGTCGTCGTCCCCCATCTGTACTGCCCAGGGCCTGGTTCCCTCTGCACTTCCCAAGATATGCCACTGATGAGAGTTCGAGTATTAGAAGTATATTGCTTACAAATATCTCAATAAGTGACTTGATAAGGTTGAAACATGAGTTAGTCATTACCAACCGAACCAAAAGTGAGCCTCAATGGTATGGAAGCATCTATCTTCACATCCAAAACGCAAATTTAAGGAAGTGCCATCGACTGATAAGGTTATGCTAACAGTGTTCGAGGGTTCTCAACGAGCTTCGCTCGTTTTTTCCTGAAACGGGGGTGAAACTGTGATTGTTGTCTCCTTCAGTAAAATTCTGTCGAAATATCGGAATACATTTCAAACAAAACGTCTTGGTCTGTTGAATTGAAGAATCTTGTTCCATGAATGTTAGGCCACCCTACGCCTTGATTTACCCTAGAGAAAATTGAAGAGCTTCGGTGGTAACTTCTTCAACATCGCCTTACAGCCCTGATCTAGTTCTAAGCGATTATCACCTGTTTGTTCTGCTCAAGTTGCGCCTGGGAGACGCTTAGCGTGGGGTACATTATTGGCAAAGACGTCTGTCTAATACTTTAATGCAGGAAGTATTAAAAAACTCAAAGAATTGGGATAAATGTGTAAATGTAATTGGAGAGATTATGTTTAAAAATAAACATGCTTTTCAAGAAAATTTCTTATGATTTTACTTTTTATCGGCTTTTGGAAACTATTTATTGACTTACCCTAGTATATCATGTTTAACTAATTTTTTTCCTCAATAAACTTGGGCTTGAAATATTTAGCGTTCTGAACATTATTAATAGTAAGGAAAACTTGGATAAATTTGAAAAGGGATTTTATGTCAGTTAAAAAAAATGCATTAATCAAGATTCATAAAAGTGACAAAATGTGGCTCACATTCAGTTGCTAGATTTATGGATATCCAATGGTGTCCAAAAGTTAAGAATAATTCATAAAATGCTAAAAATTGTGAGTAAATATTTATGAATTTGTTTGAAATAACTTAAAGAGAATTTTCTGTTGAAGGTAAAACCTTACTTGTATGCAAAAGATTTCAGGAGATGTCTCCATGGACAAAGCATACACGTATGTCGGAACGCGGATAAACTGACTTATTTAGCGAAAGCTTTTCAAACAGGTTTCGTGCAATTCATGTGCAAAGGAACGTTGTTAACGATTAAACTGAACAGATTATGGCTCAGAGACGAAATTAAACATGTTTCCGAAAAAGAAAAGAAAAAAGCCGCAATGCTCGAATCTGAATAATCACTAATTGAAGTGTCTGGAATTCTGAATGTGCCTCAGTATGTGATCTCAAGACTGTAGCAAAGATATCGAATCGCGGGGACTGTTAACCGACTAACACTAACAGATCGGCCAAGAGTTAAAACCGGTATCTAGCAATAACTGCGTGATATCAGAGGGACAGTTGGGCCAGAGCAATGAGTTCGACATTCATATTTGCTTCAAAAATACGAGTTTCTAGACAAACTGTTTACAGGACACTCAGTAATGTTCATCTCTATTCCAGACGACCAATAGTCTCTATTGCCCCTAACATCTATTCATAAACTCGCTTATTTAAACTGGAGTTTGGGACAGTGCCCAATGCGATGTTCAGTGACGATTTTCATTTTAGCGGGAATACTAATTCCCATTGGCATACGGTATGGTTAGAATGCGGAACTCATTTTCATCCGATAAACATCATTTTCCATCATGGGGATTCATGGTATATGCATGTATTCTGCTGTACGGTCGAAAATACCACCATATTTTTGAGATGGGGTCTGTGAAGATACAGAGAGGAAATTATCCAATATTATGTTCGCCCGTTTTGAAGTGTCATTGGTCCTGACCATATTTATGGATGCTAACGAGGTTGTCACTTTTCAAGCCTGGTCTCCAACTTTCTAGAACGTAAAATATTAAACGCACACCGTGGTCTGCTCACTTACCTGACCTGAATCCCATCGAGCATTTGTGGGATATGTTCGGGAGACAACGTGTAGTCTTTCTGCAATCACAAGCTCCGTTCCAGAACTGAAAAAGAGTTGTTCGTGACGTTTGGAAATCTTTGACCCCAAACCTCACCTACAATGTCATAGCAAGTATGAGAAATCTTTGTGCAGCGTGCTTGGCTATCAGAGGTGACTACACGCCTTACTAAACTTTTTATTTCATTTCTTTTTCACTAAAGAGTGAATTTCTCTTATAACCAGTTATCTTACAGTTTTTTGTTTTTTTGTTTTTTGTTTTTGTTTTTTTTTTTGATAAAAAAAATAATTAGTGTCATTGTTTCGCATTGTTTTCTTATTTAATAGCCATTTCACTCTCGCATATCACTTTTTTCTCCATTTGGACTTCACCATTCACATAATTATCAGTTGTGCGTGACTTTTAGCTCAGTCTTACTTTGTAACGTATTAGGTTCATTTTCTTCACTTGACCACTTCATGACTAGTTAGTACTTAAATGATCACTAACTGATAGTCAAGAGAATAGAAAGCCATGTAGTAGAGGCAACCAAATAACTTTATTGAGAACTACGAATGTTTAAAATCTAAATTATTTTATCTGGGGATAAAGCTTCTACAAACATCCCAATCTGAGCATTAATATTATAAGTATTGACTTAACTGTTGTTGATTAATCGGGTCCCAGTCAATAACGGTGAATCAGATACTACTTGCAAGTAGTGTCTGATTCACCGAACGTATTCAGGTCACCACTAGCTTCGAATACTATATCTCTTTACTCTTGTCATTTTACAAGTATTATTTTAACTGCTTCTCTGGTAATCTTCTTTTACTCTCTTTTACTACTAATTCTCTCTGTTGAATTCTCCTTAATCTTATAAATACTATAGTACCAATACTGATCACTTTCCTCCAATATATCTATTTAATTTACATAAGTCCCGTTCACTTACAAAATAAATCGCAAATCAATTAGCATCATACGAAAGCATTAAGAGTTGGCTAAAGCGAAATAAGTGACAGAACCTTTTATAACTTCGTTATTCTTTAGTCTCAAAATATGTGTTGAGATAGGTTTATTTTCTGTTTGGAAACGCTACTATGCATTTCGCGTGATTCATAATAATGCATTTTCCTTATTTCGTTGTAACATATGATTTAAAATTCATTCAACCATTATTATTTTTTTTTGGGGGGGGGGGGCCGAGACTGTACTTTGTTGAATCAAGGAAGAATATTTTTTATTAGAGGAAAACACGAAGCTTTGTGGTAATTTGATGCGAAAGAAGAAATTTTTTTAATTAAAAAAAAAACTCTCACCTTGTCTCAAAAAGAAAAGTTGTTCCAAAGCTGATTTATTTTTCTATTGTGTTTTTCCTTCGACTAAACACTTTTGGCTTTAATGTGATGTTGTTTGAATTCAAATTTTTCCCAACGAATGAAAAGGGACTTAGATTAGATTAGAATTATTGAATAGGGCTAAGGAATCGGACCTCCATCGTTAAGTCTACTAAGAACTCGAATACGCACCAGATAAGTAATATTTGTGATTTTAATCTTTAGAATCAGACCCTTATTGCCTCTTTTCTTCACAGGCACATTACGCTAAGAACAAACAAACTGATCTGAATGAAATAACGGGGTTATCAACACTGAATGACTTTATATTCATTTAACTATTCATTGTTTTAATATCGGTTGATAATAGCGCTGCAAAGTGAAGGAAATAATAGTTGTTATTCAGTAATAATGGAGTTTTGTAAAAATAGTGTTTTGGTATACATGACAGTGCACACTAGTAACACTAACTTGCCTTAGTAATGCCATCTGTTGACAAAAATCAATATTTAAATTTCGTGGTAAGTGGAAAAATAAAGAACTTATTTCCTCGGAGGAAGAGGATGTAACTAAAGTGCTGATTGACTGATTTCTTATTTACTAATATTTAAAAAAAACTTTGTAGGGAAAAAATAGAACATATTTGCTTTTTCTAATGATAAAATCAAATATGCAAAGGAAGCAGATGAAAGCAAATGAATTTCTAAGAATTTCTGAAGAAAATGAAGAAGAAAAAAAAATTGCTCTAAAGGTGGAACAATTTTTGCAGTAATTTATATTCGGATTATCACTCGTTGACAATATTACTTTGGATGATGTAAATAGTAATATAAGTGCTGATAAAAGTAATATAAGTGTTTTTTTTTTTAAAAAAAATGAGTAATTTGTTTGAGAAAAACTATTTCTTCATCTTTTTATAGTCTCTGTGTATTCACCTGCTTTTTATTGTATATTAAATTAAAATCATGCGTTCAATTACGTTGTTGAAATAATTTCGTGACTCTACACTAGAGGTTCTCAACCTTTTTGTACCTTAGAGCATCTTAGAATACTAGTTGGGTGGCGGGCACTTTTATTTTTTCAAATATTACCATATTACAAGCAATAAATATATAACATGGTATTTCAGGGAATACTCCTTAAATGGGCTCCCCTTCGTACAATAGAATCATAATGCAGAAAAAAAATTTATTATTTCCTTCACATAACGCCATCTACGAATAGTGGCGTGCAGCAGAGTAGTTAGGAGGGCATTAAAATATTCTTGATGCATGTATATCTGACACTTTAAAATTTTTATCAAATAAATGGAACAAAATGATAAGCCGGCCGGTACCATATTTTCAAACAGGGACAATCCCAATCAAACCGGGACGTCCGGAAAACATATCAAAGTGATAAATATATTATTACAAATAAATAATTTTCTCAAACAAAAACGTTTAAATTTCGCTAATTACCAACAATGAAAAACTTAACATAACATTGTGATGAAAATTTAAATAATTTTTATCGCAGTCATACAGCAATGGGAACACGTAAGACTATCGTCGGGCGCAGTTATTAAGAACTCTTGTTCTACACTCCCAAGAAACTAACCTTTAACAGAAACATAGAAATTGCGCGTTGCAATCATGGCATCTGTAAATGTTCAACAACATTGTTATACTTAGTATGAAGCACTGATATTAAACTGCCGTGTTTGCTAAGTAGAACATCGTTAAAAGAAAGATTAACTATAACATTAATATTTTTTGACAACTATTTGCATTTATAAAAACTGGATTTACTTAATTTTTTCAGGAGTTCCTGTTCGAAAAATTGCGCCAACACCTCAATGGCCACTCAATCCTACACCCCACATTTATATACCAAAAAGGTTTCTCCGGTTATGGTCCCAAAAACAAGATGAGTTGATGATGGAGGGGCCATCAGGAGATGGTCCTGTGGAACCTTGGGATAGCAGTCTATTACTAAGTAAAACATCAAAGGCACACAGCACAACGGACGACTACACCACTCGATCCCCACTACCTGAAGAGATATCGCCAAGTCAGTCGGAGCCTTTTCCGACTATTATAGATACTGAAATCGAAACTTCAGAAACATTCAGCGATGAATTCATTAGCCGAAGCTCTGTGTCTTTCCAAGGACCTTCTTCTTTGCTCAACACTCTCATCTTTAGACCCAGCCCCCCAGGCGAATCTTCGTCTTTTATTGTTCCAACGCCAACTTTAGAAAGTTCTTCTGTTGTTGCTCAAACCTCACTGTACGATCTCAGCGCATCATGGACAGAACTAGACGAGCTGGCTTCGTCTTTTACATTGAGCAGCAGACGTGCCTTGTCGTATTCTCCTAGCGAAATATATGCTATCATCACTGCCATTTCTGCCACATATATTTACCAAGAAGACACGATGAATTTACCCATAAATCCGTCCGTATCGGTAGAGGGATCTCCTTTCGGTTCAATGCCTTCCAGTCTATCAATCCAATCGACAGAAAGGGTTCCCGATTTTGAAAAGGCCACATCGACTTTTGTAGAAAGAGTATCCGTCCATTTACAAAGCTCTGGTGAATCGTATTTTGATATTTTTTCTACTGATTCAATTTCTTTTGAAAGTCGTGATTCCATTTCTAAACCACAATCATCGTTCTCGACGAATTTATTCTCACTTGGGACTTCTGACGCGTTAATAGGAAGTAGCTACGATATCCCATCTTCCATTGTAACTCATTCTTTAGAAGATGAATATTCAGCATTTGCCGAGACCTTAATTGGAACTTCTAGGTCAACAGATTCAAACTTTGTATCGATTGATGGGTATTCGAAAACCTTAGCGGGGTCCTCGCTGTTACTGTGGAGTCCTTATAGCGCTTCTATCGCTATTCATACAACAAGCATGAGTAGCGATGTTTATTACTTCAGCAACAACACCTTAGACGGCTCTTTTGCCGAATCTCAGCTTTCACACAAATCTAGCTACTTCATTCCTTTTCTTACACCTTACGACACAGTTTTCTTAAGCAATGTGGAGACAACGGTGACAATCATTGATAACAAAGACACGCCTTTTACTTATGTATTACCTACTCTAACAGTCACTGGTACCAATTTTAATGGCTCGTCTGAAAGTTTTATCAGTTACCCCGAAGACTTTACCATCATCCCATCGAATTACAAAATCGATGCGACTGTTTTTAATGATTTTTCTATTTTTAAGCATTTATCTTCTAGTTTTGATACAAAAGCGAGAACTTTTTCTACCGTTGAATTGGATAAAGGACTTGTATCAAACTTTTCTCACATATCAATGGAAAACATTATTTCCGTGAGCTCTTTTTATTATAAAAATCTAACTGACTTAGAGTCGTCGGAAGAGATGCTAAAAACAATTTCTCCGACCATCACTTATTTTTCTACACGCCATCCCTTATCAGAGGAAGTAGTCGAATCTCAGTCATCAGATAGAATGTCTTATTTAAGTCATTCAGTTGATGAAATAGAACCAATTTCTGCCACTGATGAAGAAATTTTGAAATTCACTTCCGTTTACGACAAAGTTTCCGAAACGCAATCAAATCATTTAGAAAAATATCAGACCAAAATGCAAATCTCTGATACACATCTCATCAATGAAATTGAATCGAATCAATATTCCCATATCCGAGGAACATACGACGTTTCAGAATATTTTTTGCCAAGTCCGACGATATTGGATACCATCCACAGTTCGTTACCACATCTAAATGAAACTCAAACTGATTATAAAGAGCTAATTACTTCCATATTTACAAGTTTTGGTACGGAAGTTCAAAGCGATAGTTCTTTTCTTTGGAAATCCACCGATTCTCTAGATAATGAAATCACAAAACAAAGTTACAAACCAGACAGTGAATTACTGAGTTCCATCATTTCACCTGAAAATAGTACAAAAGATTTTAACTTCTATTCATCTACCGTTAAAAACGAGGAACGTGAAGCTCCAAGAGATTCTGAATACAACTTTTTAGATCCTTTCACTCATCATGTGACAGTTAGATCTCTTAGGGATACTTCAAGCTTCGACATACTAACAGGGGAGTTTCACGATCGTATGATGACCACCAAGTTTGAATCAGAGGGAAGTCTTTCTACATTACTTGAATCTTCAGTAACTACTGATACAACTGAATATTCTTTCAGTGTGTCTACAACACAAACCACGCCAGAACCACCAGTGTTTCCAACTTACATTGAAACGTTATTTGGTCAGAAATCTCGTCCATCAAGATACAAACCATCAAAATTCACTGAGATAGTAACTGAAGAATTAATTACATCAACTGACATTGCAAGACCCCCTGATATATATTTCCCAGAATCAACTGCCCTATCCTTCAAAAGTATGCATTCTGAAGATCTTTTAGTGAAATCTTCAAGTACAACACATCCATTTGTCCAATATGCTACATCTTATGATCAAGAAATGATATTATCAAAAGATAAAACTGGTTTTAGAGATGATTACACAGTTCAAGAATCTATTTTATCTACTTTAGACAGAGAATATGACGCTAGTGAAATATTTAAGCAATCTTTTAAGAGTGAACTCGTTAATACTGTCTTATTGGACAGTTCACCGTCTAATTACTTGGAAGTTACAAGAAGCTTTCTTTTTTCAAATGGACCATTTGAAATTTTTTCATCAGAAACGCTGGACTTCACGACATCAGTTTCAACTGACTATCAAATTACCCCAACTTTCTCTCTTCCTCCATTTGAAGAGCCCTCCCATAAGTTGTCCGATTTAGACAACCATTTTTTGGAAAGTTCCAATGCCTCCTCAAAAGTACTTGAGGATATTAGTCCTCTTAAGTCCATTATGAATAAAAGTAAATCTGTAGAAACTGAGAAGGAAGATACAGTTTTATTTAGCAGTTTTGAAAGCGTTTCAAATATATTTACATCAGATATTTATACAACGCCTTCCTTAATTATATCCAGTTTTCAACAGGCATCTACAGATGAAGATTCTACAGTCATTCAGGAAGAACCAAGACGATCATATTTCGAATTCCATGAAAGCACACGTATTCTCGAATTTGAAACGAAGCTTCCAACAGAATCATCGGAATTCGTTCGTAGTGCCGTCTATGATTCAACAGAAACACACGACTTAGACACTGATCTTGCAAGTGATCTCGAAATTTTTCCGACCCAATCGATAAGTTTGTATCAATCTTCAGAACTGTCATCTTTAAGACATTTAATTCCTGTTCCAGAAGAGTCAGCATTTTCATTGTCATTTACTCAAGATTCTGATGTCATTTCTTTGATTCGACCTAGCCATTCCAAGGATAGAAATGAAGAGCCTGTTGCACTAACTTCAAAGGACAGTTTTCAGACATTAATTTCAAGCTCTAGTTTTTTCAGTCATATCCAAAAATCGGAAAGCGAAAGCATTATTCCTAAATCTGATGAATTTTCATTACTATCAACTGATGTTAAAAGCTCATTTCTTGAAGTTACTGCTTTGGATCTAAGCAGTTTCTTCCGAGAGCTATCTTCTTCTTCGGAGGAATTCAGTCCCAAGTGGCCATCACTTTCATTTTTAACGAAAATTAAGGAGACCCAAGGTATAGATTTTCTCTTATCCGATTCTTCTTACTTTGAAAGTTTATCGGCGTTTCAATTACTTTCGAGTTATACTCCAGAGTTTTCAGCAGAACAGTCAGAATCATCAACTTTAATTTTACCAGATATAATGAAATCAAAAAGTTTTGAGTCAAATAAACTTACTGAAGGGCTTTTGACTTCAATGAGAACATCTAAAATTCTCAGTTCGGCTGTTTTATTATCAGAAACATTGAAATTTACGAAACATATTTCTGAATCTGAACAACAAAGACCGGGATCAGGTAATTTTCGTTTGACATCGACGTCATCTAATTACGAATCTTCAATATTAACAGCATTATCTCCTTCAGTTATCAAAGATCCTTTAAGTATAGAATCTGATTTTTTCAAACAGTTGGTTACTTCAACATTGTTCAGTGTGTTGTCATCACAGCATCAATTACCACCATCAACTCCCCCAAGTGCTAAGGAGCTTCTAAGTATCAAATCCGATCATCCTGAACAAGAAATACCAACGATATTATTAACACCAATAGTACCCAGTCACGTAACTTCTATTTCAGAACATTGGCAGTCAAAAACATCAATATCTACAAGCATTATTAAAGAACCTAAAAGTGTAGAGTCTGATGAATCGATTTTGAAATTTACCAGAACTGTGTCATCTCCTATTGCAACCCGACAAGAAATACCAACAAGATTATTAACACCAATAGTACCCAATGACGTAACTTCTATTTCAGAACATTGGCAGTCAAAAATATCAATATCTTCAAGCATTATCAAAGAACCTAAAAGTGTAGAGTCTGATGAATCGATTTTAAAAATTACCAAAACTGTGTCATCTCCTATTGCAACCCGTTTTGACTCCTTACTGTCATTCAAATCGCGTCACGAAACACCCCAGATCTATCCAATAGATATCAGCTCATATTCCACGAAGATTCAACCCAAAATATCCAGTTACGTTGTGAAACCAATATTAACAAGCTCCATCTCTTCAAGATTACAACCTACTTCGACTGAAATCAAGATTAAAGAACCATTAAGCATTGAATCAGAGTTTCCTAAACCCAAAGCCACTAGTATCCTTCAGAGTTCAAGGTCACTTCTAGAGACAAATTTTCAATCAATAAGACCTCAGTTCGAAACAACTTCATCGACTTTTTACCATTTACAGAGCAGTTTGTCGAAAATTCGTCCAACTGCAATGTCAATGCTATCTTCTTCTGTCAAGACAGAACTCCTAAGTCCAACTTCAGTGGAAGGCATAATAGCCCCTGAGAAGACAGATATTATTCTAGCATCGATTCTTCCAGTCAGCTCTTTTCTTAATGTCAACCAGACAAGAAATGCAACTGCAGACAGTGGAAGCTCGGGTGATACACATTCATCGACTGAAGAACAGATTTTTCCAACAAGAAACACGTATCTTTTCAAAGACAATCACTATTGGGTACTTACAAGTAAGACATTTTTGTTCACTTTTATTCTTTATGTATTTAGAACCTAGCGAAAGGAATATAACAAAAGAATGCACGAGATTTCATCATGATTACTTTTAGTACATTTAATATAATCTAGTCTTTTTATTTATTTGGTAGCATAACAAACAAATAATATATACAGAGAAATTTTATGGAATACCTATTCTTTAAGGGGTGAATTTTTAAAGTAAAACCATGATAAGTAACAACTATAGACCGTGTAGTCTTGTATGCATGTGTTATGTAATATGCGCCAAAGAGCTATGCGTTACGGAGTGTTGAGTAGAGAGGGTAAAAAGCAAAAAAGACTAAAAACTTGCTTAGTTATTTATATATATATATATATATATATATATATATATATATATATTCCCTTACTGATATTTTCCCAGATATTTTTTAAGCAGTTAAAACAACCACAGAATTTCATGGGTGGCTTTATCAAAGCAGTGGATTTGTATGAAGAAGCAACAAACCAAAAATCAAATGTTTAGTTTTATATTAGGTTTGGTCTGGAACAAAAACTGATGTGATTCCATTATTTTTAGCCGATTTCAAAACACGAAATTACGTTAAAAAAAACAAGAATTGCTTCTATTGGGAAACACGAGTAAATAAATGGTAAAAGGGCGAGAAAAGGGCTAAAAAAATATCAAAAATTAATTTAGAAAAAAAATTGGGGGAAGGGGAGAGGGTAGGAATGTCCTGATGACTCCTTCCACGAATCATTGAAGAATCCTGAAGAACTCGGAGTGCTACTATCAATGGTGTGGATTTGTATAAATTACAGATAAACAAACAAATTATCAAATTTATGTATTAGAGGATTATAAATAGCAACACTCTAACCAAACATAAACCCAAAACTGTTTAAAATATACAGATATTTATTAAAAGACAATCCATATAATAATAGTTGTTAATGAAACTTGCATGTGTCATCAGACTATTTCTGTTCGCCTCTTGTGCCATATCTAAACTCAAAGTGCTAATGCTAAAAGTCAATAAAGCGTTCAATAAGACGCCACACAGGTTTCAACACTAAGTTTATTGACAAATTGCTAGTATAACGAAAAATATAACAGGCTCTCCCCAGATATCGCGCTAAATATATTAACTTGATCTACCAATAACAAACTAACAGAGTCTTACCACTAATGTCAAGTTAAGGCTGTCTTGACTTCTAACTTTCATTAAGCAGCCGATAACTTATTATAATTCTCTGACCCGACTTCGACTCTGGAACAATAGACAAACGCTAGAACCACTCGACATCTATCTTGACTCTCAAGCTGAGTTTATATATTTCCTATCTCCGTCACCTCACTTTATTTCTACCTGCTTGTGATTTGAATATTCACGTTTCATTTTTGGTTGGGCAAAGGTTGTTTAGATAAAGCAATCAATCTTAATTAAAAGTCCCCTAGATTAGTAAAGAGAAAACCGCGAATAGCCCAACGTCACATGCATACTTAATACACCTCTACTGTGATTTAATCTTGCCTACTTCTTTAACACTTAAGTTGTGGCAGAGGTCCAACTTCATCTTGATTTCTATCGTCGCGCTTTAATAAACACGATGGAAAGGTATCGAATTCATATAAATCCTGTTCTGATTTATATTCTTAATAGATATTGAGGCTTTAATCTTCATTATATTTAAAAGTGATTTTGCGTTCGATTTCCAAGATAGCGAGATCGCCTACTTCAACACCAAGTTCTTTATCTAAATGATTACCGAAATGCACCAGAATTCGTTTCTATGAAACAGGTTTAAAAATTCAGGTTGTATAATGGAAACAGTAAGTCTTTTTAACATTGTATTAAACTTAGGCATAATTTACAAAATCTGTATAACAACATAAAACAATATTGCACTTTTTTTAATAAAAAAATGAGGCTGTGCTAGGAGAATTTTAAAAATTATATGATTAAAAAATTTAAAAATTGCGATTGAAAAGTAAATATGAGTGGGGATTTTACTAAAAAAGTTCTATTATAACTGAAAAGCAGGAAATAAGAATAAAATTAGTCAGTGTTTTTAATTGGATAAGATTTCTTTGACTGGAAAAACTTATGCATCGTTAGTATAACAGATGATACCCTATAAACAGGCCCCTTCAATGTTCTAAATAATTTTAATGAAAAATTCATATTTCGGCTCAAATGAGGTATGAAATGTCGAAAAAGGTTATAATTTGTTTTAACATAGAACTAATCTAGCATAACTAATAGATTAATTTGCCGAAGTCAGGTTATCTCATTTGTAGTTTAAAAATCAGAAAACTCTAACTATTATATTTCTCGAGGATTTAGATCCATTGACAAAGTTCATCATCATTAACCCTGAAGATGAAAATAGTTACTGTTCGAGGAATGTCCTTCAAGTTTTCTTGCACGCTAATAAAATTTTTTCGGCAGGTTATTTCTTTTGCTGATTGCTTCGAAAAGAGAAATGTTATTGTTAAGAAATTACAGGAAATTGATAATCGCTGCATTGACTATCTGGGGGTGTTAAATTTTTAATAATGGGCCTATTATGGTATAATTTATAAAATTCATATTCAACATATGTTTTCCTTTTAATAACAGAATATAACACGCAGAAAAATATCAATAATTTTTAACATAAGCCAATAGCATAAGTAATCAGTATAAGTGTATCAATTATTATTAAAATACCTTTTCCCATTCTCAAGAATGGTAAATAATATTTTAAGAGAAATTTGTGTCTACAATGATGGTTTTGAATACAGGTAATGGTACAGGTATGTTTGATTTTATTGGAGGATTCTAGATCATTTTATGCATTTGTAATTCCAAGCCATGACGAAGTAAAGCGCGTGAGGCTGTATGTCTCACACAGCAAATGTCAGCAGAGAGAGAAAAAAAAGAGGCGGAAAAGAACAGTAATCGTTTGTGAAGGATTTTATAGTCGAGAAGATCAGGAAAGTCTCGAAATTTTGTTAATTCAGCAATTAAAAAAAATTCTAGATACTGCCATTACATGCACGATTCTTCAAAACATATGTCTTATAGTTAATGTTGTAATTCCATTCGTAAGGTAATGAAGTTTTTTACTTCATTATTTCTTAAATAATGTTCTCGAAGGAATTACATTTTTCTTCCAATTTTTGAAAATATTTGAGAACATTTTTTTAAACCTAAAAGTCCACAGACAAATAATTTAAAAAAAGGTAAAACCATTTCTTAAAATCGTACAAAAAAAAATGTACTTCCGCAGAAACCTTCGTTATTTTTTTGCACTTTTGCATGAACTTTGTGCATTCGAGTAGATAAAATAGTAAGGATCTGAGAATGATAAATAGAAATTCCATAGGATTAACATTATGTTCACGTAATCAAAATAACCGATGAAGAGAGCCTTATGATAAGTTGTTGTTACTTTTGTAGAGTAACATCTGTTAATATAAACGAAAACAAATTTGATGCTGATTCATAAGTTAATATACACGAAACGGCTGCAATATGTTACCAAATTAAAGTTTGATTGCTTTTGCATCTTTTTGTCTGCGTTGACGGGACCTGTATTCGTTATTTTATACCAGAAGCAAAGCAACAATCAAAGTACTGATTTCGGGGGATTTGCTTCAAAGAAATTGAAGACGAACCCATCGGCTGGAAAAGTTACGGCAACGAATTTTTTGGGATGCGAAAGGCATTATACTCACGAACTTCTCAGAAAAAGGAAAAATGATAAATGGATAATAATACTACAGTGAGTTACCAGATATATAACAGCTTAGGTTTTATTGTACTCTTTTCTACACTAAGAAATCGACTTGAAATTCAATAGTGTCTTATGGTCTGGATAACATACGACAAATAGAAATCGTCATTTCAAAAAAGATGGTAAAAACATTTTTAAAGCATTTCTAAAACTGATAAATATTAGTCTTCAAATAATTTTATTGAACTTAATCCTTTGGATCTTCTTAGGCCTATCTTTTCTTTCATAAATTAAATAGTTAGTTAACTAGACTTAATAAAATGTTCTTTTTAAAAAATAGTCCGATAAATTTCATGTACGTTTCCTCATCCTGTAGGTCTTACGGTGAGAAAATTGCAGTAATTATCTCAATTTTTATTTTAATGAAATACTTGCTGCACCAGTTTTCTGTTAAAAAAAAGGCTACTTTTAAAATTATATTTTTCCTCAAAACTTTCGATGTACTGGTATAAAAAAAACATATCAAAAATAGATATTTTATCAACCAATAGATTGTAAGAAACGTTTTTGGCTTAAATATTGATAAGAATACCGAAATTAGAATCAAATTGCTTCAGTTTTTAAAATACACTCATTGCCATAAGAATTTGCGCACCAATAAAAAGTTGTCAGAATAAAACGAAATTTTATATACGTAAGTAAGTGATTACAAAATCAAAGCAAAATGATCATTTATTGTAGCAAATATTACAAATGAATGTAGGTTATAGTACCTTAGTGGGCCACCTCTATCATAAATGCATGATGTGATACTGTCGGGTATTGAGGCATAAAAGTCCCGTATGGTGTCCTACGACATCTCGTTCTACAGTTGCAGTAAACGCGCCTTTAATTCGACCAATCTCGTAGGCTGTCCAACTTACCGTCCTAGATAATCCCAGATATGCTCGATCGATGACAAATCTGGGGATCGAGCAAGCCAGGAAAGGGTGGGAATGTAGCCGGGGCAGTCCTGCGAAACTCTTACTGTGTGTGGGAGAGCATTGTTCTTTTGAAAAATGGCTCCTGGGAGGACTGCCATGAGTGGCAACATATGTGGCTAAAGAATGTCACGAACGTACCTCTGAGTGGTCATGACGCCGTGAATAAATATTAAGAGTGACCGAGTGTCGTATGCGATGGCACCCCATACCCTCATACCAGTTGTGGGAGTGGTGAGCCGCTATACAACGAAGGCAAAATTGAGATCTTGAATATGAGGCTTCCTCCACACAAGTACACTATTGTCATCATTGCCCAAACTGAATCTGGATTCGTCGCTAAAGACGACTTGATTCCATTCGGTTGTAGTCCAATCTCTTCGAGCGTGACACCACTCCAATAGGAAATAACGGTGAGTGGGTATCAATAGCAGTACATGTAATAGGTGCCATGATAGCCACTGTTCTTTAGCCAGGCGCCTTGCGATGGTACAGACTAACACAGCGATCCGTAGTGAAGGTGCTGCCTATGAGACATTTGGCACTATGCGTGCGTATCGTATGATGTGACGGTCTTCTCGACTATTGGTCTCTCGAGGGTGTCCTGGGCCTGGTTGCCGTGTAACAGACCTCTCTCTTGTCCAATGGTCCCAAAATCTCCTCACAGTAAAGTCAGAATGGCCTAGGTGGCGTGCTACTCGCCGAGCTGACCACCTGATTCCCATCATCCCTATGATTCTTCCCCTCTCGAACTCTGACAGAAGATCGTATTGTCTCCAAAGCGACGTAATGGTATCTCTAGTTAAAAATATCCCTCTGCAACAGATTAAACACACGCAAACAAGCTCTGCTAACCTGTTTTATAATCCAAGGAGAGCGAAATTCAACGCCCTCTCGTGGCATTACGCAATGCACAACCACAATGCATTCCTAATCCTTTACATATCTGCCTCACACTTACCTTCGTGCCAAGATTCGTAACAATCCCACTCTTACTTCTTTGTGCGCAAACTTTTATAGCTAGAGTGTATTTACATGGTCACCATTTCTTTTGCCACAGTTGATTGATTGATTTTTTAGGGACATAGAGCAACTTTTGTCTCGATATCTTCAATCATTTCTTCTAAGCTTGACTTCCTTCCTGGCATGCTTTTGGGAAGAAACCAAAATAAACTTTTTTAGTTATTTCTATGGAATAATATCACATTTTCAACTTGATTATTGTTTTCATTCAATTATGAGATCATTATATACCTGACATTAAATTTGTGCAAGCGACGAACAGTGACGAATCCTGGGGTTGGGTACACTGACACAGGTCCTGCATGCCAAATTTTACGTACAAGCAGAATAACATACCTGAATAGGAAATCCCAACCAAAGTTAAAAGATTTCTCTTGTCTTAGTTGTCAGTTGTATCCAAGCTCAAGATCAAACTATTTATATCTGTAATCCGGTAAATTTTAATTCTGAATTTGATTTTTGAGTTAATGTTTAGTTTGTTTTTAGATTAATGACTTAGTAAGCATGAATAATAAATGAAATAAACAAACACAGTTAAGTCTTGTGAACTTTTTAAAAGAAAAAAAACAGTTATGTCCCTTCCCTTCCTGTTTATTATACGACTACCCTGTCGATTTTTTTCCTGAATCCACTACTAGCAACAAACATATGCCACGTTTGACTTTTCCTTCAAAATTAAAAAAAAAATTGTTGTCTTTGTTGTTTTGAACTGAAAAAAAATTTACTTTATTTCTATAGTTCTGGAAGCTCCAGAAAAAGGACAGTTGCCAGAAAATTTCAGTCATATTATGGAGAATCGTCTGGCCAATGCTTATAGCGAAGCCTTCCGCAGCTTTCCATCTAAAGATGACGAAGATATAAATTCACCAGATATGATAACTGTCAAAGTAAGTACAAATCATAGAATGTTTTACTTTTTGTTAACAATCGAATTAGAGTTACACAACAGATTATAACTAATAGATATATTATCTATCCTTACCAATACTAACTTCCAAACAACTTCCCGTGAGCATTCAAAGGCCTATTCTGATGAATCATGCAAATTCTCCGTTACTTCAAGCGTTGTTGGAATTAAAATTCAAACGCTCGATTGATCTCGATATTAAGAACGCTTAATTTTTATACCAGCTTTCTATCCAATTGTAAATAATAAAGATATTAATAGGAAAATAGAAATTTATATTATTGGAATCAAAAACGATTTAAATTATTCAAAGGCTTATATATTTTTACTTTTATCAAATTATTCTTTGCGAAATTCTGAGTTTATTGCTTAAATAATGAAGTTTTAATAAAGGCAAAATGCATAGCTGCAACGGTCCTCTGTGTCACAGCGCCATCTAACACAGACACCCCTTGGTGCTCCATTCTGCCATCTGAACCAAATATATTTTCTATTTGGGTGTTTATTAATGCAATCAATTGCTTGATTATTCTTTTTGACCCATAAATTAAAGATGATTTCATAGGGAATTTCACATATTTAATAAGAAATTCTCTATCAAATCACCATTCTACAATTTAAATTTTAAAAAAATTGATAGTTAATATCCCATTGCGTATATGATGCCTCATGTAAAATTTATTGTGTTATTTTTTATATTATTTACACCTCCCACCAGCCCTCCCAACTAAAAAACTTTTAAAGTATATTTTTTTAAAAAAAAATTACATTTAAGGGATAATTAGATGTGCAAACATGTACCACACTTCAATTGACTCAGATTAGTAGGTTGCAAATGATCCAGGACAATTTAATATTTAAAAAAAAAAAAACATAATTTTTTTTTTGTCATTTAATATAGCATTGGGCTTAAGAATATCATTCATTCATATTGAACGAAAATGAAGCTAGTTCAAATATTTACAAAATTAATAGCAAATACATTATTAAAAAGACACATCATATATCATAAAATTATCAAGTTAGTAAAGAAAATAGTGATATCACCTATTCTCACAGATATGAATTCAAGCAAGATTCGAATATCTAAAAAAAATATTTTTCATAGAACTTTGGTTAATAATAAAGCTAAAATATTGAATCTTTTGGTGCGAGATATGTTTTATTCATTCAGGATGAATTCAGTTGGTCAATGGATATTTGGAGGAGGACAGCATTTGGATCGGCAAGTTGAGAACTTTTTTTCCTTATCTGCTGTGTACTTACCTTATTGTTATCTTACCGTGTATGGTATAAATACCGATACCAAAGGTGTACACGCAGGATACTTGCAATTTGCATAATCTGCGCATGTAAAATTAATTGATCTAATCAACTTGCCTCCTCATGGGTAGGTGAGAAAGTGGCAAATGGTTCCATCACGCATTGCTGATTTTATTTCCAAATACTATAAAAAAATTTCTTTTTAATAGAGTAGTTGAAATAATATGCTTTATTACTTATAAATTTGCACATAAAATATGAAAAAAAATCAATATCATTATAGTAAAATAGAAATTTCGAAAGAAAAAAAATTCTCTACTTTTAAATTAAAAACAAAAAATAAATAATTAAACATTCAATAATTAAAAATACCATTTAATTACCAGTTATACTAATATACCAGTTAAAAATATGAGTTATACTAATACAGCTTCATTCAATTTTTAAGAAGAAAAATAATCAAAACACAATTAAAAAGATATGTATGAAATAATTTTACACATTCTGAAAATCTTGATAACTCAAAAATTTTTAAGTATTATTTAAACATATGACATCTTTCTTTTTTCCAGGAAAACAGCAAGTTATAATTAATCTAAAAACCAATACAGCAGCTAGTGTAATTTTTTCTTATACCTATAAACCCCGCTTAATGCTTATAAATAAAACTAGTCTTCTCGAGATTCGAGAAGACTAGTTCTAATCACGTGACCTTGTTATGTTCTTAAATTATACCTAAAGAGTTTTTTATTTATTTATTTTTTTAAATGCTTAAATTAGAACTTTTTCAAAATATTTTTTGAAAAGGATCAATTTTAAAGTAAGGCATGTTAGAGAATAGCTGTTATAAAGCGAAAATTTCGCTCATTACGAGAGATATTGGACGAACGGATAATAATATTCTCTCCTAATCGAAGTTATCGCTTATCAAAACTAGATTAAAGTAACATGTATTTCCTTTTATGTTATCCCTTTCTTTATTGTTTTCAAAAAGTACTGTATCAATTGATATGTCTCAGAATCATGATACGAGTACAATTTAAGAAGAAAAAAAATCTTTTCTTTCTCGGAAAATTTTTCTTCCGCTTTTGATCGTGATAATTGTGCTATTCCAAAATATTTTGAGTTCTTAATATCAAAAATAGAGCTGAATTTAAAACTGTATTGTAATATTTTTCGTTAGAAGTATAATAAGATTTAAAATCTTTAAAAGAGATTTTTGAAAATAATACTAGTAACTGTGGATAAGAAAAGAATTTTTGATTAAAAAAACTTTAAATTAAGAAATTATATACAGCACGATCTCGTCATCTTTTTGTCGTTTAACGCCAATTCTACAGAGCACGGCCATTTTGCTTTGTTAAAATTCACTTATTTTTTCAGACTCGCATGCTACTTATTAACTGTATTATAAATTCATTTACTATCTGAACATATATCGAAAAAACTAAACACCGAAAAAGAAAACAATTTATTTATGTTTAATATTTTGGTAATACTTTTGAGCATGTATGTATACATGTATGATATGCAATTCCTTTAAATGTGTTGTGTACGTGCATAATATGCCAAATATATTGATGCCTCTATTTTGTAAATTAGGTTAGACGGTAACGCTGATAGCTTTATGCACTTTGGCCAATAGCAATAAATAAATTAACGAATCAAAAAAATTTCTCCCTCACGGAAAAATCTACAAATTTTTATAATAAGGTAAATAAAAAGTGTCTCGTCTTTTTCAACATGTGTTAACATGTTGTCATTTTGAGAAAATGTGGTCACCAAAATCGCGTGTGCTTAAAAGAAGGATGCGCGGAGTTAGGTTCAAAAGATATATAGACATTATAATACATTATGATTTTAATAATTACAACAAAAATTCAATTAATTGATTATCAACAATATTTTTCATATTATGCAAAATATTCTCTCTTCACTCCAGATTCTTAGCTTGACAGACGATATTTTACTGCGTCAGTTGGAGATCGTGCACGTCGTGGAAAGGGGAGGAACCTTAGTACCTTCCGCCATTGCAGCAGAATACCTGCGCTCTCTGAGGTTCGAGCAATTGCGTGAATTCCTTGGATATCATGCTATTGATAAAGCAAGACGTAAGTATTCTATGACTTTCGCCCCACGTGCTTCAATTGAGCCTTTGAAATGCCAAAATAAGGAGGTAGATAAATTCAGACGGAATGTTTAATATTAGGTCTACAGGCAAGCTCTGTCCGTTTGTGAAATGAAACAAAATTATACGTATTTCATACATTGAATAATATTTACTGAATTATATAACTCGCGTCGTTGCTTATGACCTCTTGTCAGCGTAAAGGTAATTTGTAAATACTATTTTTGAAAAAAAAAATTAAAAATTTTTTTCTCTAGAGGCGGAAAAACTCAGTTAGTGTGTGGTTGACATCTGTTTCAATTTTGAATTTTCTTCCTTTCAAAAAAATCTTGCTGGGAGAGAAACAGGGTATAATTGGATAACTCTAGATCTCGGGAGCTTGATGGATGTGACAGAATTTTTCATCCTATCTCTGTGATTTTCTCACGAGCCGCCAAAGCAGCATGTAGTCTGGTAGTGGTGGATCCAGAAAAAAGCAACAGTAGGGACACAAAATCAAGAGGGAGGGGACAATTTTTCCCCCTTTGAAAAGTTCGTAAGACTTAACTGTGTTTGTTTATCTATTTTATTATCCATGCTTACTTAGTCTAAAAATAAACTCATTGTTAATTCAATAAACATATTCAAATTGAGAATTAAAAACTTACAAGACTACTGATCGCTCGATCCTATGCTTGGACACAACTGATAAAACTGTAGTAAAACAACAAAACAAATTCTTTTAAATCTGATTGGGACAATTTAGTGGGGATTTACAATTCAGGTATATTATTTTATCTATGTGTAAAATTGTGACGGGGGAGGAGAGGAGTTCAAGTGCACCCGCACACTGCTTTCTATTGAATATCAACGGCCTCTTTTCTTTGAATGCTTTGTTTAAATCATTCATTTACTGATAGTAACTTTCCGAATTGATTCAAAATGGATTCAGTAATTGTATTTCAAATGCTCGTACTACGCTCAGGAACATTGAACATAGCGCTCTAAGAAGGAAGCGAGCTTCAATCGCGAAACTTTGTAAAGTAATTGAATGATGAATGATATAAAAATGATCCAAAAAGCCTAAGCGCATGACCACTCACACTGCAGTGGCATCGTAATAAGTACGCGAGTCCGAAATAAACTGACTCGTAGTGGAAGACTCCTGAACATAACGATCCCATTTCGGCTCAAGGAGGACTTTAGTAAGCGAAGAATGCCAAGTAGAAGTGTAAGAAGATATTTACCGCATTTTAGCGATTTTGAGAGAAGCCTGATCATCAGCATGAAAACCACAGCATGGTCGATGCGCCGTATTGTTCACCAGGTCGATCATTCGGAGTGAGCCGTCAGAACATGTTGGAAGCATAGGACACGAGACGGTACTCACGTATAGAGAAACGGGTCTGGATACCACTGTAATTTGTTCCACGATAAAATCAGATGTACGAGTAGGGCTACCAATTGTTCTACAAACCTTTCCCAGACGCCTTGCAGAAGCAAATCTGCAATCCAAGCGGCCTTTACGAGAACTGTCTTTAATACCGAAATAACGGCTACTCCATCTACAGTGGTGCATAACCAGAGCGACGTGAATGCCACAGATTGGCGAAACGTTACGTTTACTAATAAATATCGATTCACTCAGGGGATAGCCACGTACGGGTGTGAAGACACTCTTTTGAACGGTACAATTCCACCACGCTATCGCGCGACACACTTCCCGAACAGCAAACGTAATGGTCTGGGGAACCATAGCCTATGAGCTTGTTTTCGCGCTCTTGTTTAGAAAACTATGGGGTGGAAAAGATTACTAATTACTTTTTACCTAATTTACCTTTCGAATTTGGATTCCATTTGTAGAAATGGAATCCGTTATAGGACTACATCGCAAGCAAAGTGTTGTATATATTTAAATGAACTATACATGCATGAAACCAAAATGTCCAGGTTCTGGCAGAAATCCATACGAATTCAAACTAAGAGATTAATAATCCTTTTATTCACGACAAACGTATAACAACTCTAAACTTAAGTGAAAATAACGAAATAAGTTATTTCTTGAGATGAATAAAATACATAATAATTTATAATTAGGAGACCAAAAGAGGAAGAAGAGGCGAGTTGCAACTACAATAAAAATCTAAATTTATAACTACGTCCAATCTATCACAACGGTGTCAGCAATTTAAAAATCAAACTGCAATACTTTCTACATGTAGTCTCAACTTATTTTATTTCTACTACAATCTGTCTCTCTTCTATTTAGATTGTTGTTTCTCCTTTCGATTGCTTAGTGAGCAAGCTTCTGAAAGAAAACTAGAAAATACATTTCGTTTTCTATTCTTACATATTCGCTTAATCTTTGGGAGATGAAAGTGGTTCTTCTGCTAAATGTAGAATAGAAATTACGGAACAAAATTACATAAAAAGGCGTAGTAAAAACCAGAGATAATATCACAAGTATATTTCGAAACACTTGTGAGGTTATCTCTTCAATTTTTTATTAAAACTTCGGAAATGGAATCACTATGTGCGACGATATTTCTTTTACAATTGAATAGCAACATTACAGCTGTGGCTTGCAAAAGCAATGACCAATCGAAATTTATTCCAGGAATGCTGTAATTAATCAGAGCCGTTTCAGATAAACTTTTTCATACATAACTCATCAACATGAGATCTTAATTCATTGTTAATGATTATCTTAAGACAAACTACTTTGTAAATCTTATCTACATGATTTGTATTCCAGCTTACAGACCCCCTAGTGATGACGTCAGCAGGCCAGTGGATTCACCTCTTCCTGTACTAGCCATAGTGGGTGGTGTGCTGCTAGGACTGCTTGTGATCTTCTGTTGCTTTTGCATCTATTGTCGCTGCTGCAGACCTAAGCCAGCACCTTCTTCTCCGGGCTCCTCCACAAGTGGATCCCTTCAAAGATCGCTCTCCAAATACGGACAACACAACAGGAAACACGTGAGTTCTCTGTGCAGCTTCGGATATCTTAGATATTTTTTTAATCTTTTCTTACTCAAGTGATAAACTCACCCGTCCATCACCACACAGCAACTGCAAAACTCTCGTTAATGGGTAGGAAGTTATTAATATACATTGACACAACAACAGTCAACTCAGACGGACCACCGACTGAAGCCTATGTTGACGGTATCACTCACAAAAATCTGTATTCTATTGGCGATATCAAAACTATCTCACGCAATACGTACGCCAGCCACCGATATGTAAAATTTGCCTATTCGACGAAAAAGGCTTGAGCCGAATACCAAGTCGAAATAGCTTGGATAAGGTGTTTGTAGTATGGTTCATAGTTGTCAATATAGAATTCATACGACTAATAATAAGTGGTTGATTCCATGGACATTAAAACCACACATAACTGCAAAATTATCTCGAGTTTGTGATCACAAAACCATTTGCATTTATATCTAAATATTCTCTCTAATGCATTTAAATCAATTATTTTTGAGACTTCTCAGTGTGCAATAATCAGTTCTTTATATTTTTTATTTAAAAACCTGTATTTAAAATTTCAATTAGTTAAGATTTTAATAAGCCTGTCCAATTAAGTTTGTATGTTGCTCCTTTCAGTCATTGAATATGAATGGTGGTTCTGTAATCTATTGGACACCTTAGAGTGTGGACACCTATTGGTTTGTGTTTCAAATAATAGTGTGTGTTCACATTGAATATTCGTAATTTTATAAACTTTAAAGTAGAATTTTTAATTAAATTATCCAAGACATGTTGTGACTTCTTTAATCTTGTAATATTTCTTAAAATACTCTTCTATTCATAAGAACTTGCAATAATTTTCTTGTCAGAAATTCAACTCATATGAAAACGTAAATGTAAAAAGAACAATTTGTCATATTGACAATTTGTTAAGTTTTTAAAAAGTAATAAGTAGCATTTTATTCCATTAATTGATTGATTGGATTATTTGGAGTAAATCGAACGACAGATAGGCCATTATCCTAGTTCCTTCCGTTATTCTTTGCTCGTAATTTTTTTGTGTGAAGCCAGGAAATTTTCCATCTTTTTTCATAACATTGGTTAATTCCAAAATATTTCACTATGCAACAGAATATCCCAACTTTGAAAAGCCCAATTCCAAAATTAAAGAAGTTACAACCTTTTTGGTCAAATCAAATTAAATTCAACCCTTTAAAGTATATAAAATTTTAAATGTTCTCCGTGAACACCACCAGAAATACGAAAGATATCCAGTGGTGCATTAAAGTGGATTGATCGCAGAGCAGATGATGATCCTGCTCTTAAAAAGTTGTTCAGAAACTCTGATTTAACTCCCTGAGATTTGTTTTTCTTTGGAGCTACTTAAACAATGAAATGTTTTTTCTTCTGTTACCAGTAATCACTGAAGAACTAAAAAAGTGAATAACTACAGCTATTCAAACTGAACAGCAAATATGTTGAAAAAGTGTGGAATGTGTTCTATTATCGACTGGATATCGTTCGTGCAACTGGAGGTGGCCACATTGAATATTTATTCTTTTATAAACTTTCAAGAGTTGTTTTTAATTTAAATTGCCCCAAAAGGCTATAACTTCTTTAGTTTTGTAACAGTATCTCTTCAAAGTTCGGATATTCTGCTGTAAAAACTTTGAATATTGTTGTACAGAGGAATTTTTTCCTTCGCTTTTATTTTTAACATAATTTTCTTCGCTAAATCCTTTGTTGTTTTTATATGTTGTAATTTTCATATATCTGTCATTTATTTATTTGATCTAGTGTTTGAAATAATACCTATTAAATGAATAAAAGGCCATCAAAAACAATCAGTTAAAAATCTATATAAATATTACACAAAGAATGTTAACAATAATTTGCAAAATAAATCTTCAGATTTAGCAAATACATTCGCGTGCAAAGTTAAGAGAATTTTGTCGAATTTCTGAAAAACTGATGTACAGATTCTAAGGAAATTTGATATGAAGATACATTTATCATAGAGAAAGAGATGTACCATTCAAAATCATTAAATGTGCAATGATTATTAGTAAAACTTATGTCCAAACTCCAAGTTGTGATACCGAACCGAAAATGAGTCCATTATAAGGTATAATCCATTCTCTCAGTAAGGCGGATGGCATACTGTACAGGAAGCAGTTGAGGATTCCCTGCTGGCAGTCGATCCCACTGCCGCAGCAAGGCAATTTTTAGCTTTCGAAATGGGTCTCGGGGGGAAATGGCAAGTTGTAATTGCTCTCCCAAGAGAGTTCCAAACATACTCTATTGGATAACAGTTAAGAGATCTGACTGCCCAATCCATGCGGTGAATATTCAGGTAATCGTCGACCAGCTGAACCCGTCCATGAACGGGAATCCAGGACCTAATGTACTTTAAAAATTCGAACATGATGCTCTAAGATCTCTTTATATTTCATAGCAGTCAGAAAGGCTTTGTCAAACACATTTAGGTGAGTACTGCCGTCCAATATAATCTCTGCCCAAACCATTTCACCTTTACTAACGTACTGATTTTCTTCCCTCAGGGAGGAGGGAGGATATTATGTCCCAAGCTCTCCCCAATTGCAGGTACTCCGAGCATTAGTGTCCAGACTGAATCTCAACTCATCTGTAAAAAGCACGGTGCTCCACTGTAGTCTGGACCAAGTTGTGCTAAACGCGTTTTCTTGTGTACCTCAATAAGCGGGACGCTTGACTGGTCTTCGTATTGCTGGTATTGTGTACGTATTGCGGGTTTTCTAGCATTCAGCCCTCTCTCATGAAGCCATCTGACAATTATAAACTATGAAGCTCGTGTTCCAATGACAGAGTATAGCTCACGTGATAGCTGTGAGACTGTAGCAGTAGTGTGTCGTCACATTGAAAGTGCCAAATAACCATCCTCATTCGTCGTTGTAGATCTTGATCGAACTTTCCAGATCTTCCATATGGATCCAGTGTCTAGAAACTATTTCCACAAATTATAGACGACACTGGGCGTTAGATTGAGAGCTGTAGACCCCCCCTCCCTGCGCTTGTAATTGGTCTGCCTCCAATCTACCTACAATTCTCTATCTCATTCCGTCATCCATATGTTCGTGGCTACTCATTTTACCTGACATCGAGCTTACAAATAGTCGACAATCCTTTGTGCGATTATGCCTCATCCACTATCACGGCTCCACAGACAGCACGTGCTGAATATCTGCATAATTCATCGGCGGCGTTTTTAGTACTGTTATTTCGAAAATTTTGGTAAAAATAGACAAAATTCGCAATTAGTTTTGCATATGATTGTAGATAATTTGAGAGTATAAATATTTTTAAAAAAATTCTGATTTGATCTAAAATGGGGATATAGAACCTTTTTTTTTAAGTTTTGAATTTAAGTAATTCGTGCTTTCCTTTTGTTTCTTTTGAAAATAGTGTTCAAAGAAATGATAAACGACACTTAATAGCAAGAATTTAATTCAGACATTTTGAGAAAGTTCATATAAATATTTTTATAAGAGCATAATTAACTGATGTATAACAATATAACGGAACTACAGTTTTCCTAAAGGTAAACTTTACCAAGTCAAAAACTTTTTTTTTTTTCAATTTTTGAAAAAAAAAAAAAAGAAAAGAAAAGAAAAGGAAAAAAAAAAAACTTATATGAGGCTATCATTTTTGCTGTAGTTATATTTTAAATTAACCTGCATTAAAGAATTGTTATTTGTATTTCTGATTTATTTCCTCTTTTTCTTTCTGATTTCATCTGATTTGATGGAGGGTTGTTATTTGTTTTTCTGATTTCTTTTCCGTCACAGCTGTTCCGCGAGATGACCCATCAGCTGACGTCCGAAATGGCAGCTCAGATCAAACACGGATCGACTGCGCCGGAAGCGTACCTGGCTGAAAAGTCGGCTCACTCGCGCAGGAGTCTGCCCACCTTGCCTCGAGATTCTGACGACATGGAAAAGAAAGACCCTGCGATGAAGATGCTCAAAATACTTGAAAATAAAGAGTGAGTTCTAATAGGAGTTTAATAGTTTTATAATTTATATTATTACTAATAGGCCTGGCAGTCGATGAAATCTGTAATAATTTCAAGAATCAAAATTATAACAATATGTAAGAAATCACAACTGCACCAAGAAAGAAGACACCAGCCAAACTATAAAAATAAACAGATAAAATTAAAAACGGAAAAGTGAATAAAAATGTATTAATCAAATCTAACTATTTAAGACAAATTATATAAAATTCAAAAGAAAGTAATCTATATGATAAATACCAGAAATATCAAGAAAGATACAGTAATTGAAAAAATGTGGAATAAAAATTTGGATAAGATATTGAAAGTCGTAACAGACTTTAAGCAGTTAGCTTAAAAATCCTAAAATTACTGGCCAAATTATCCCCATAAACAAAATATGTTATTAAAAAATAATTATAAAACTAAAAATACCTTTGAAGCAAAAGCAAAATAATTAAAAAACAATGAAGAAAATCTCAAAATAATACAAAATAATTCTTTAAACACAGTAATCAATATAATTGTAGAACAAAAATTTATTAAACACTTTAAAAATGAATCAAAAAGAATGATCTTTTTATTTCAACATTTCACCATATGTAGGAAATCTTCAAACACGGTGTTCAAAAGACTGTAAAAATATATTTCAAAAGACACATAAAACTACACAGTCAGTTACAATTTATTTTCAAAAATACTTTAAATATAAAAATATTACTCACTTACATGTTGAACATATGTGAATGTAGATATTGCAAATCAAACACAGTTTTGAAAACACAGGCAAAACAAAGTTGAAATAACAAACAAGCTAGTATCACACGGTTAAATTTTTCAAGCCATTCGAAAGACAGGTTCTAACTGTTGTCAATATGCAATTCATAAATTCTGG
This sequence comes from Nephila pilipes, assembly GCA_019974015.1. NCBI lineage: Eukaryota > Metazoa > Arthropoda > Arachnida > Araneae > Nephilidae > Nephila > Nephila pilipes. The sequence goes on from BMAW01056700.1 coordinate 537,012, forward strand.
AATTAAACAGTCAAATGTCTAAGGTTTACGTAAACGAAGTAGTAAAACTAATCAAGTAGCTCTTGTTCTATATTTCATATAAGGTTAAAATCTTTTGGGGTGTTAACTTAGAAAGATTCTGGCATTTTTATATGTAAAAATATATTTCATGCTAATATTAAATTCTCACCCAAGAATCCTTATTATAAGGTAAATAATGAGAGATATAGGCGACTGGAAGACGTTTAATAAACAGGTAAGATAAATGATTAAATGTTCAACTTTTTTTTTGTCGGGTCTCTAAATCCCTTAAAAACCTTCACACTGTTTGAATTTTACGATTTATACATTTCGAAGACTCCACTCAAGAATTTTTATGCAGTTAACCGCAAACTCAGGAGAATCGCTACATTTATACAGTAATCTTGCAAGAGGAATATATATTTTTAGAGCCAAGAAATACAGTGAAATCCCACTATAACTATATTTTGGGGGCCAAAATAATATATCGTTCTAAAGAAAATTATCGTTATTAAGGGAATCAGTGCTGGAATAAAAATAATTTTGTTCTTCAAATCCAGGAGCATCATCAGGGGTTGCTCTGCTTTCATTCAGCACACCCTCGCGTTCACTCAAATAATAATGTATATTAAATGGAGTGAGAACAATATGTTCACAATGTTTACCTTTTCAACGTGGCAGCAACTATTTCGTCATTTAAAGCTATCTTTACTCTTTTCCTTTGTAGATTGATATCATTAGAGTTGGAAATGTTTTCAATTTCCTTCTGTTTTTTAAACATGCTGCAGCAATAGATTGTGAAAATCCGTGTCTTTTATAAACCTCAGCTCTTGCTTCCTACCTTTATCAATATATTTTATAACGTTGAATTTCACTTTGATGGATATTTGTTTTCTTGGAGCCATTTTTACCTATTTTCATTCTACAAACTTAAAACTAAACACAAAATTCACAAATAAATTAATGAAAACCTTCTAGCATAGTACGAGAATAATTTCCGATTCGAATTACTATAACTGACGCAATTTTTTGGAGATTAAAACTCTTATGATTCTCAAGTGTAGACAAAAGATTGTATCACAAAGTTTACTTCCAGACGCTCCCAGGTTTCATCTATCACTTCAGATGAAAGAAATCCTTGACTATTTTTCGAAGAGGGGGATAGGAATAAGGTTCAAGGTAGTGTTTGCCAAGAAAAGTCAACTCTATTTCCCTCCCAAAACAAGAAATACACTTTCTCGTTACATTACCATAGTTGCATTCAGCAATAGCAATGCAATACTTCGATGAAGTCTTCCAATGGAGAGTATAACTTGAATTGTTTGAAAAGAAGGAAGGTCGAAAATAAAGAAAGATTCCTAGGAGATCCCGAGGGCGTGTCACCCGTGTTTACCAAAGACAGTAAGCCCCACGGAAAAGAAAAGCTCACTAGGACGTCTCAAGGTCATAACACTCGAACTTACCCAAAGAAGGTGAGCCAATGAGGATAAGTTCTTTGAGAATTTCTTCTAGTCTTGCCCCCTTTTCGAATTCGTTCGATAACATCGTTTTGTCGTTGCTGTTAATCATATAAGCCTTGTGTGTGTGTGTGTTGACGTTTACATTATTTCAATATTATTTGTATTATAACGGAATTCACTTATTCAAGAACAAAAAATTTTCATAACTCTTAAAATTTGGCCAATACAATGTAGTTAAGCTTACATAAAATCTCACTGACCGCGAGATCTTGAAAATATCTCTTACAGAAAAAAAAAATAAATAAATAACCAAAAAAGGAACATTTCACTTTCCGAAAAATGAAGATTTAAATTTATAAAAAAGAAAGAAAAAAAAGATATTAAAATCTGTTCTTAACAGGAAGTCTTGACGTTATCGGAACAAAAGATTAATATAAGTTTCAACAAAAAATGATGCCACAATGTCTAGGAGTGATATCACAAGCCATTGCTTATCGAGATAGCCATTGTAAAACCGCATCTTTCTCATCTGCGTGTTAAAGAGACAGGGTTCGAGAAATTAAATAAAAATTTACGTTTTACTTTCTTTTACCATTAAATAACTTAAATTTTTATCTTTCCGACGATGAATCATACTTGTTCATCAAAGAAACAGAAGTGTGGAATTTTTTTCTCTTTTTTAGAGCACTTCACAACTTGTTGACCACTCAAAGAACTGACTAATGTAAACAAGCCTCTCTCGTAACGTGGCATCTGAGTTAATGCTTTACATATATTATTATCTGCGCTTAAAGTTTCTAATTTTCAAAAGATTGAAGAATGGGCAACAGTAAAACTAACTGAAACTGCTTTTTTACAGTTTATAGCACGATTTTTAAATTTAGCTTTTGTTGCTCCATATCCCTTAAAAACTATCAACCATTTAAAAATATTTTTCGTATGTCTTGTCTTGTACACACACACACACACACACTTATGTTACTCTATGGTTTCATTAAAAAAGTAGTATTTTACTAGTATGCAAGAGTTAGTTAACTTATTTAGAATACCACAAAATAAGGGTATATTTAAATAACGTATAAAAATGTTCGAAAAAGTCAACCATCAATAATATTGAGATTGTTAATGAGTCAAGCGATAATATTGGAAATGAAAGTACCATATTAATCTATTAATTCCTTCAGTCATACGAACATGATGAAAGTACAGATTCTAGATACGAAATTACGAGTATATCATTACTTCTTTTGATGTATATTTTTGATAAATTTGTTGGATACAAAATTGTAATTATGTAAGCATTAACTCAGAGCATATGAGTGGGAGTTAAATGACGAATAGATCTTGTATCAGAAATACAGATATTTTGGTAAAATGGTGGAACCGTTCAAAAAATGCAGCAACCTGTTTGGGATGAATATTTTCATTTGTTTTCGAATAATGAAAATCCAAATCATGGACTCTGCCCATTCCGATCTGAAAGATGGAATGAATTTCATCGCGTCCTAGTTAAAGACAAATTGTATAACCACACCAAGTGTAAAAATAAAAAAAGTTTCTTGTATTGAAAATTAATACTCCAAACTATTAATACTGCCAAATCTCATTTATTTCACAAATTAACATGCCAACTAGAGTCCAAGACTCACCTAGTTATATGACAATTTTTTCATGGAATACTGTTAATTAAGCAAAACAGAACGAGCACTTCCTTGTTGCCACAGCGTACAAAATGGTGTACTTTTTCAATATCGTTCAGTTCACGGTGACAAAAAATTAAACAATGATAAATAAATTCACGTAAGCAAAATAATAAATTTAAATAATTGTTTTGCTTTTAACATAATAAACTGAAATTTATAAAGTGGATCTCACACCAAGCATACACATGTTCCTCTACCAATAACGGAAGTCATAGAGATTTGGAAAACCCAGAGATCACTGTTTCTTGCTTAAATGTAGAAATATAACAAAGTGCCATACTTTATGCAGGATTGAAATTCATCAAGGTCACCACTGTGTGAAAAATATGGTGGAATTACTTAAAAAAAACGCATTATCAACAGAGAAAGGAAACTATCAAAATATTTAAAGAAATGCAAAAAAAGAAATAAAAAAGCAAAACAGAAAATTTGACGATTCTTATGAGATGGAAGAAAGTGATAATAGTTCATACATAACACTCTATTTTATTAAATTTAATTTCTTATCATCAATATAAGTGTATGGATGAAATCTTAAAATGCGATTTATTCAAAACATGGATTTTTCAGATGTATATTCCCTGGTTTTAATGTTTATGAAACTTGAAAATTCAGTTTTTTATGACATTTAAATTATATTATATTACATATTTTAACTCAAGCGTTTGATTATTTTTTGAGAATAATTCTTTATAGGCAATGAAATTGTGTCAAAACTGGATATGAATAAATAATTAATAGCAATTTTTCTATTTTACTTAGAAAGAAAATTGAGTGTTAAAGTATGTAAAAACCATGTTATTCTAACTTCTATAAAATTTTCATAATCCTATCTTGCCCTGTTTCAGAGAAAAAGGTACATAAATTGATGAATTTAACATTATTTTCATTTTAGAGTTGAGATATAGCTTTCCTGGTCTCTTTGGCGTTGTCCGTCAGAATCAGTGTTCTTTAGCTTTTTCCCCATTAATCTTACAATCACCGGATTTTGATAAAAACATACAGAACGCAAGGGCTTAAAATATGTAAGTCATCGTTAACACAAAATAAGAAAAAAAATTATAATAAAACACTGGTAGAAAACGAGTTTTTTGAACATGGGTTTTCTTACAAACTTCACTCTTTGCGTAACATAATTTTTTTTATTTTTATTTCTTAAATTTTAGGAGCAAAAGGGAACGTTGAGTCAAATTGAATTTATTCAATAATTAGTATTTACAACTTATTTTATTATTTGACGTTTATTAAATATATCATCAAAAATAAAAACGTGTAAAAGGTTTTAGTTCAACTAAGCATATGTTGACCAATTAAGCTACATTTAATTAAAATTAAAACAAACGATGAATTATTAAACGACCGATGTGGCGACCATTTGGTGACTTGGCGAAAAACTTGGCGTACAATTTAATTCTTTAAATAAATAGTTTTAATCAATTAATTTTTATTAATTATAATTAAATTATCGTATTGTCATCCATACCAATTATGTATAAAAAATTTTAGCTCAAATGAGCGTTTTAAAATGGGAGAAAATAGGTTTTAAAATTTTGAAGCAGACAAAGTTACAATATGAGTCGCAGAAAACCCATTAAAAATCTTTTTTTAGTTTGAGAGTTAGCTTATCAGACACAGAATAAATACGCAAATTAATAAGTACAAAGAAAATAAACTTATATTTTTTATTTTCTTACAACGGAATATTTTATTTTACATACATCGAGCAGTAAAGGCGTAATTGTATGTAATATAATGGTATGATGGGTATATATATATATATATATATATATAGAATGAATAAAAAGTTAATCAAATTTGAAACTAAAAGAATAATTTGAATACCTAACAAAACAAAACATGCATATTCAGACTGGGGACTGAATTATAGGGTTAAACTAGTTCTATGGTACCAACCCTCCCCCACTGCATCTTGTTGGGTAAAAATGGATTACTCCTAAATTCAATTTGTAATTTAAAGAAAATAAACAATAAAAAAAGAAGAAAAATTGAACGGCGAGATATCTCAATTACTAATTATTTTCAAAAACAATTGCCTTCCAAACTAATAAAATATATTCTTCACCTAAAAACTTTCCAATTAAAATTTTTTAATCAAAAACCATCTATTAAATTATCCAATTAAAAATTATCCATTTAGAAATATCTAATTAAAATTATCCAATTAAAAATTATTCAGTTAAAAATTTAAGATTTTTTTTTTCGAAACAATAAAACATTATAATTAAATATTTCCAGTTCAAGATTTAAAACTTTAAAAACTACATACCCGAATTCATGTTTTTCATGAAATATCAATTCAAATTTCACAATTGTAAAGGCAAAAAATCATATCTTTGACAAGTGATCATGAATCTCAGTGCAATAGACTAAGGAACTTTTTTAAATGATGATGTCCACCACCATACACTGTTGCCAGATAAAATTTGGAAGTCAATAGTACTTAACTAATTTGAGTATAAAAAGTTTCAATATTAGAATATTTAATAAAAATCCACCAATAAACCAAACATGTCCAGAAATCATATTAAATGATACATAAATCAGAATTTTATTTGTTATAATTATTTGAAATTCAATTGTGTGAAATATGTGTCTGTAAATGTATAATAATACGAAAATGTTTCAAAATATCTTCACAACTAGACCACTAACTAGCTGTCTTTGTGATCCTAATGTTTTGTGGTGGATTTGTTTTGAAACGAAAGTTTAAAAATTCATGAATGTCCTGAAAAGTAATAGCCCTTATGTATAAGATTACCTTTTTGAATAAGTCACCAATCCAGAAGATATTAGAGTTAGCTCTTACTCCAAGATGTAACTAAATATTAAAAATACATATAAATCAAATTATGAAATAAAGATTCTATTGAGAAACCATTATAATATAAAAAAAATTTTAGATGTCAAATACAATTTACATAGTGATATTTCAATATCTTCCAGAGTCACCTAAGAACTCCTCATGGGAAATCTTAAAAACACATCAAAATAAACCATCAAATAAATTATTGGGAATATATCTCTTTAAAAAATCTAATGGATAATCACATTCTTTACATTATCTTATAAATTTCTTAATATTATTGAATATATCCTTATCATTTGTAACTAACAGTTTATTACGATGCAAAAAGTTTAATATAATGTTTCTGTATATGGATAAATGAATATTGCTTTCCCAGTAAAGCATTTTAATTATCTTAATCCCGAATGCATCTCTTTTATCAAATAAATTATTATAAATGATGTGATCCTTTAGCTGTAGATCTGAATCCAAATATTCAGCCCCACCCGTATCTGAATTTGTCTGCAATGAAATCAAATAATTTGAATAAAAATCAATGTTTGGCATAAAATTTTTACAGTTACTAAAAATTATTTGGTCGTCTATATATCTATATAAAATATAAAGAGAGCTGTTAAGGTGGTTTGATTCATAAAAATGTAAATAAAGATTAGTTAGAATGTTGCTAACTGGTCCACCCCGAGCTAGGCCTTTTATCTGTTAGTGTATTTGCTTATTGAAAAGTATATAATTTTCCTACAGTGCTAATTGAAAAAGGTTCTTAAATTTGCTCATTTTTATGGTATTTTTTATGCCATATTGATTATAGAGTATCATCATAACTCTAATCATATCCTCTATATCAATGGAATTAAAAAGATCCTGAAAATCATGACTGTAGATTCCTTGTACCTGTGTGTTGCCTATGGAATTAATTAATTCTATACTATTTTAATAATAATAATAATAACATATATATATATACATCAGAATTACCTGCTAAAATATTCGCAGCTATTTGTGAGGGAAATGTTCCCAAGATTCCACACTCTAGTAATACATCTCTGGCCAGTGTTGTGGCTGCTCGTTATCAATAATTAATTGTAATTAGAAATTTTAAGAATTAAACTACGATGTTTTTAGTAAACCTTTTGTTGCATTCCTTATGTTAGCTAGATTGCAAAGATATTCGTTGTAGACCGCTAGTTTGATATGCTTGTCTAAAGCAGAATAATGACTCACACAGTGGCAGTAAGAGTTTATGCTATAAGCGTCAAACATCCACACATTTGTTTAAGCTATAATCTAGACGGAAAAAATTGGTTGACCAGAGAGAGGGTAGAAAATAGAGAAGGATAGCTAGGGTATCCCGGGTGCGTCACTCATGTTTACCAAAGACGGTAAACTCCATGGGAGAGAGAAATATTACTAGGGAACCTCGAAGTCATGATCTGTACAAACCTGAAGAAGGTAAGTCAGGTAAGCTCCTGAGGAGTGCATTGGACTCACAGAAGATAAAGACGATAATAAATAAATAAATTTTTCTTACGAATTATTTTCAGTTTATGTATTCAAAAACTAGCTTTGATATAAGTGCTTTTTCTAGGGCTTCTACAAGTCCGATGCCAGGTAAACAATCCAGAGGGACCAATGGTGCGATGCAGAGTAGCGAGACGACGAGTTCCACAATCGAGAAGAAGAAGCCACCAAAGCCGAAAAAGAGAAGAAAAGTTAAAGATTCTGTCGACCAAGCCTCCAAAAGTAAGTTGTTGAATTATGAGCATTTCATATATATCAAGGTGAAAGTTAGGTTTCGACTTCGCCACCTGACTGTGATTAAAAATTACGAGAATGTATCGTCTATGGTTAAAAGACCTTATGTAGGACAGAAATGTGCAGCTGGAAAGCATTCATTAAATATAATAAACGTTGTCTTCACTGAATATTGAACAATTTAGTTAATAGCCTTTTTGTTTTGCTCAGTATCCCAAATAACCTAATCAGTCAATGCTGTTGTGTATAGTTAAAAAAAAAAAAAACTTTTTAGAATATACTGCATTAGAATACTGTTAGAAATCCACGCAAATATTTTTGTACAGTCTTGAAATTTTTAAACGCATATTGCTTAATTTTCTCAACCTGTTAAAAATCCCATACCATTTTTTTTCAAACACCGAGCGTAGATTTAGATTACTAAAAATATTATACATAGCTCAACTTAATTAAAATTTTTACAATCGATTTAAAAATCAAAGTCTCTTATGTCTATATATTTCACATCATTCAGCGGTTTTATGGAAGTTATTTTCGGATAGCCCTCCTGTTGTTCTAATGCACTCGTGATAATTCTGGCCCTTAATCAATTCCTCCGATGGTACTTGTCGATTAAATCGAGGCGTAACGCAGGATTCTCTCTTAAATTACGCCCCGAAGGGCTTCTCACGTCGACTCTCCCGGATTAACTCTCTGAATCCTGTAATTTTGATAGAATTTTAAATTTAATCATGGAAATTCCTTTTGAATAATTGACTTTTTAAAATTTTAATTCTGACGAGAGGTAAATTAAATAATTTTAATCATTTCTTTCATAAATAATTTTAGTTAAATAATTTTCTTAAGATGTCATCACTGATTCCAAGAAGTTGCCACCAGAATCACCACCACCCACTCCCCCACCTAAAGGAGATGTGTCCATTCCTTCTGCCGAAAGCAGACCATCACCTGATTCGGGAACTTCGAGCAGGTAAGAATAAATCTTCGATCGTTTTATTTTTAATTTCAAATATGTCTCTAAGCTTAATGAATTTATAATTGTGAAAATAATCACTAACTTAGACTGCATCAGCGTGTTTTTTAAGGTAGTACCATTTTAATATTTTTTTTTTAAAAAAAATGCAGGGTTTTTTTTTTTTTACTATTTTATTTTTATAAGAAAGCCTGTACCTTAATGTATTATTTAACACATATATCTCCTCTTTTAAAGCACTTATATCGTATAACCAGCTTTTGATTTCTATCCTCATAGAATTCTGCCGCTACTGCACCACGGTGGTTTTGGCATCATCTTCATAGCGCTAACCACCTAAATTCTAGTAACAAGTGCTAGTTATTGGGCGCCAGATCAGGGATATACTGAGGGTGATCAAGTTTCTCCTATCCATATGATGCAATGGAAACTTGGGTTCGACAAGCCTTTGTGTGTACATGCATTGTCTTGCAGCAAAACAGCCTCTTTACTTAGCTTGTTGCGCCTTTTGTTTTGGATTGCACGATATAGTTTAGTTAACATGTCACAATATGTCTTAGAATTTATTGTGTCACCCTGAGGCAAAAAAATCCATAAACAACACCCTTGCCTATCCCAAAACTTCGCGCATATGATTTTGAGTGCTGGAATTGTTTGCTTGAGCTTCATTTTTTGAGTGTTGTTGAATGTCTCCATTCTATGGATTGCTGTTTTATTTCCTGTGTCATGTGAGTCACATGTTTACACACTTCATTATCCTGTTAATGGATTTCGGAAGCTTTAGTGCCTTTTGAATGCAAAAAACGAATCCCAATGCGTTTTTCATAATCGGCTGTATTTTCAATTGTGTGAGGTATCTTAAATTTGCACAAACAAATGCAGACAAAGACGAACGCTTCCATGCTGGTGTCTGTGATATAGGTACAGAGTGCACCTACGGGAAATGGCAACAATATCACTGCAAACACCCTATTTAAAAACTACTTAAAAAAACCTAGTATCATAAACACAATGTATACTCCCGTATTCATCATCAGATTCGCAAAGCAAAAAGAAAATAATCGCTCATTGGAGGTCTTGTAGAAGATAGGCAATAATAATTGAGAGATCATCGTTCTGAGAAGAAGATTGGCGATGTTTCAATCAGGTCTTGTGTTCGAATCCTGAATCTACTTGAGATCATCCTGTAGTGAGGATGATGCTCATTAAATCTATCGGCTCAAAGTTCACTTGACTGTAGCTCAAAATTATGAGGTCTCGTATTGCTTCGAAGGCGATATTAATAAACAGTCAACCAACAGGAGGAAGCCATTGTTGGTGAGCCGATTATTTTTGTTAAAATATATAACATTTCTGAAAAAATAAAATAAATGAGTAATATAGTAGAGAAAATTATTGAACTAATTATGAGTCTAAGAATATACTGACAAAAAGTTTAATAACAATATGTATATGCTTTTCAAAATTCATATTTGTGTATCAATTTAGAGCTTTTAACTAAAAGTTTTAATTTGGACAATTTTGGATGATTCCTAACTGTTACCATGCCATCTCCAAAAACCTCCACACTACGACCCATAAGGGAGCCGTCTTCTCCAGAGTAGTAAAGCAACGGATTCATAACCTTAGGGTTCCATCTTCAGGCCTCGTCCTTCCAAAGACTTTTTCGGAGCTCGTGTATGTTTCATCTAAATCTACAATGAGACTGAATAGTCAAAACACCACGACTTCCGTACCGGAAACTTTTGCTCACCGGATTAAAATTCAAGCCCAAAAACTGTGGTACTTCAGACCATACCGTCGCGAAACTAACTTTACTGTAAGTTTTTGTCACCTTTCAAAGATACCCATATGGTGTACATTACTGACGAAGTCAAAGACAACGGAGACGGCTCTTTCGTGAATCCCAGGTATGACATAATTCTAACGCCAAAATAGAATTCATTTTCATCCCTCTAAATGAGGCAATTTCTCTGCCTTGCAGCCTTTAAATATATCTATAACCCTCTTAGAGGAATTTTCTGACACATACTTAAAGGGGGTAAAAGGCTTTATTAATTCCTATATACTTTCGCTTTTTAACCTACCTCTGTTGGTGTTTAAGTTTCTTTCATTGGCGCAGTGTGGAAATTAGGAGAGTAGGATATTAGCTCAGGTGTCATCTTCGTCGCACACTTAACCATCATCCACAATTATCTCCGAAAAACTTCATGTAACTTCGATTGCGATGTTGATAAACAATCTACCACTCCCCCTGAAGACTTACTTTTTTATAATGAATTTGAAATGTATCTGAATTATTATACAAGATAGCTTTGAGAGCTCGCCAAAATGTCCAGAAATCTTGATTAAAAAAAAAAGTCAACGGATCGCGAATATAAAACGTGAGTGAGCTATCCTCGCAGTCAGTTGCAATGGAAATCGCATCAACAACGAAATATTAGCTATGTAGAGAAGGGTGCCAGTTTGGTATCGACCTCGTCATCTGACAGTAGTTCAAAATTACGAGACCTATTTAACTTTGGTTAGTGGACCTTGAGTCTGGTAGAAATAGGCAGCTGGAAAAATGGTCAATAAACCAATATACACCTCTCAAGTTAGACCTGCAGCGCAATAATTTCAAAGAACTTTTGGATAATACAGGAGCTAATAAATAAGTATTCAGAACATTCTTGCAGAAGATAAATATTTTGATATCTATTGAATGAATGAATATTTTAAAGGAAATAATAGCATTTGTGGCTCTATATCCCATAAAATCGAGCAATTAATGAGCCTAATCAAACTTTCCCCGCAGTAAATACAGGGTTCCTCATTCAAAAGGGTATATTAGCAAAAAAAATCGTTAAAAGTCGAATATTAACGTTGCGATTGCTTCATTCCCGTAAAACGGCGATCTAACGTCTATATTATACGATGAAAGCACATTTTGGGCATGTGCCCACCGTTACATCGGCCAAAATAATAATTAAAAAAAATTTAATAATACATACGTTGCAACGCGTTGAGAATGATTCTCAATTTTTTTTCTTAAAAAATCTTCGTCATGAGATGGAGTTTGTCCACAACAGCCCCAAAGTAAATGTTTGATTCATAATAATACATAACCAAAAATTATTTGTATTTTCTTTTTTGTTGAAAAGACGATAATAGAAGTTCATCTCGATATATTGGAATCATATGTAGAAGTGTATTGATTTTTTTTTTTTATTAAATTTAGTGAATTACCCTTTTTTACATGATGTTTTATTTACATACTTATAATTTCGATACACATATTTGCATTCATTGAATACACATATTCAAATAAGGTACTTTTAAATGGAACACACTACATAATTGATACAATCTCATGGAATTGTTAGTTTAAAGTATTTATAGTACGAAAATACATTTATAGAAATATGGAATACGTGCTATAAAAAATATCTTGCTTGTCGCTATACCGACTGAAGATTTTAAGTCGCTGAGTATGTATCTAAAACTCTTGTGTATGCGTGTTTTATTTACTAATTTTTATTCATTCACTGAAATGGATTCATTCAAAAGTAGTTGACCTATACTACCACATATAAATACGTTCAAGGTATTATAGCCATTTTTTCACTAAATTAATAACTTTAAATGGATTTGTAGAAAAATATTGACATTAAAGTTTTCACCAAAAAGAATATCAAGCGATTTTTGCTTACCATTTTTCTTTTAAAACTTAGCAATGAATAATTGCGGGGGGGGGGGGGGGAATCCATATTCTCTTTTAAGAGAATTGTTTTTATTTTAATAACGATAAAAAAAAATCTTTGGAGGTGCGGGGGATCGAACCCCGGGCCTTTCACATGCAAAGCGAACGCTCTACCACTGAGCTACACCCCCTGACAGAAAAATATGACACAAACTATAATCAAAATAAATGCAGTAAAGTGACCTACTTTTATTAGAAACAGGTATGAGTAATAATTCTGTTTGACCAGTCGCGCGTGCGCGCAAATCCAATTTCCCCAAAACGCAATCCATTTCAGATTTGTGTCACCGTTTTGCGCGTAATAAAATTAATTAAAATTGAAAGTATTAAGTTAATTATATGTTCTTTTCGTCGAGTTATTAATAATGAGGAATAATCTATGAAATATGATTTAATATCGCTTTTACCTTTTTTTAATTCGTGATAACAGTATACATTATGTTAGTAAAAGCAAAATATTATTTTTTTTTAATATTGGAGAATAATTTCAGAATTTTTGAAAACTTGTATTTGATTTAAAAAACATTTTGCTGATTAAAGCTCCTTTTTATCAGCCATTTTGAATTCATGAGCATAATGTTAATGTTATAGAATTTCTGCTAAGTTCCTGAAATTCTGGAATATTGTATTTATTTGAGCGCAATACAGTGCGTCTAAAGGAGCAAAAAATACATAGGTTTCTCTAGAACATTTTAATTAATTAATTTTTTTTTAAATATCTGAAAACTCACAAACGAATATAATTAAAATAGGTATAAAAATATTTTCAAAAATCAGAGGAAAAACTTAATTCCCCAGAAACCCAGACAATTTTTTTGTCTTTCGGATGCACTTTATTGCGTTCAAGTTAATACAATAGCCTAGGTTTAAGGATGGAAAGTAAAAATTCCATAGGAATAACATTATCATCACAGAATCAAAATGGCCAGTAGTTTGGTTGATTTCTTATTAATGTCGCACTTAGGAACAATACGAGGACTATTGGTAACAGCCTCGTAATTATGAACCTGGGTCACGCGACGAACTTGGTACAGATTTTCCGTGCATCAGCTTCACTTCCTGACTGGTCTGGAGTGGCATCAGAACTTGAACCCACGACTCAACTGAAAAAAATGCTGAGCACGTGCATGATGCCTCGCGCCTATGACTACGCGGCTACCATGATCACTGGCTGCAAAAACTGAAATATCTAAGTTGTTGTACAAAAGTTCTAAATGTTATTACAACGTAAAATACTATAAAGAGAATTTTAAGAAAATTCTTATATTAATAGTTGACGATGTAACAACATGTTTAAAATAAAATTAATATGATTTTTTTATTTTATTTTTTTTTTTTTTGTTTCAAAATTTAGACTCACACACACATTAAAATCGAATCAAGAATTCTTTCTCCAAACGGGGTAAGGGAATAGTCATGGTCACGATCGGCGTTCTTCCCGTCGAGCCATGAGTTGGAATCCAGGTGCCATTTAAAATCCTACAAAGGCTGATGCATGTCAAATCGTTTGAGGTTCCAGGTTCTCTCGTAAGCGTGATATGGAAGTTTGGAAAGGGTGGTAGAGTGCTAGCTCAGGTGTCGTCCTCGCCAGATGAGATCCATCGCCAATAGGTTCCATATTCTTTCTAATTGGGTTAGGTCTAGTGGACATTGTTGCGGACTCGAGGCGGGCTTTGCTTTCGTCGAATCGTGAGCTTGGGTCCTAATGCCACTAAAAACTAACGTGTAGCGCGGTTGATGTACATTAAATCTGTCGAGGTCCCAAGTCCTCCCGTTGGTACGGTGTTGATGTTTGAAGAGAGATGTACCTGCTCAGGAATCATCCTCGACACTTGACCAAGGTATAATATTAAGAGGTCCATCACAATAGTCTCATGTTGCTTCTCAGTGCGATGTCAATAAATAAATAATCAACCAAAAAAGTGCCCTATTGATAGGTTAATTAACGTTGCATTGGGAGCAACACTAGAACTATTACTAACAGGCCTTGCAATTTAGAGCCACTGTTAAGTGAGGAAAATAAATTGATTGTCTGTTTATTGACGTCGTACTTAGAAAGCAACACAAAGGTGATCGATAATGGACCTCGCAGGTTTGAACTACAATCAAAAGACGAGAATGAAACCTAGGCTAACACCCCACTCTCTTAGCTTCCACATAATCCAAACAGTTGCGGTAGTCTAGTGATAATGATCGCAGATGGCGTTGTTTTCGACGAGTTATGGTTTCGAGCTCCGATGCCACTAAAAACCAGCCATGCAATGTATTGATGCACGTAAAGTCTGGTCAAGATCCCAAGTCTTCCCGTTGGCGTGGAAGTTTTGAATTATATATATATATATCACGAAAGAATAAGTATCTATACGAAACTTTTGTTGTGACCTATGAAATTTTTGTTATGATCTTGTTACGAAGTTTTCATGTGGTAAAGTACAATTTTAACATCAGTTAAGAAGTCTCAACTAAACCTATGGATTATTTCAATCATGTTTGAAATTATTTAAATTTATTAAATTCTGAGAAACTGAAAATAATACCGGAAAATAATAAAAGAAAACATTTAACATCATCATATGAATGTATTTGTATATCTATTCATTAAGTCTGCATCAAATTAATGTGTGCAAAGTTAAACGTCATTTACAATTACCCCCCCCCCTTTCCCCACTTCCATCTGCTTCTCAAAACTTCATTTACATTCACTGGCATTCCGTTGTCTTTTTAAGGCATCCCTCCTCACAACCGAGCTCACCTTCCGAAAAAGGAACCGAAGAAAACGAAAGTGAAGGTTCCAATGTGGAGTTGCTGCCACCTGTCCAAGAAATGATTGTAAGTTTCCTCTTTGGTTAATTATCTATGTTTGCTCGCATTAATCTCTATTTCAGTTGAAAATTGACTTGATAAATGGATTGAAATGTTGAAAAAGAGAATGAAATCCAGCATTTGATTGCCAGATAACCTAATGAAAGCACTTAAAATAAAAGTGCTTTAAATTAAAAAAAAAAAAAAAAAAAAACTTTAAACATAAAATATAAATAAAAATTAAAGTACTTATTACTTGAAAATGTGTTATTATAGTAATGTATAGGATATTATAATTACATAGTTTCGAAAAATCATCCTGGTTTTATCCTATTTAAATCCTTTTCATTGAAAGCAAAATTGTCAATAGTTATCAGTACGACGTATAAATTGACAACGTATGATTTTCGTTTCAAATATTATTTTTAGAATATATTCTATCCTTGTTTTACTTTATAGGAATAATTTTCAATTTCATTGTTCTGAAAATTTCTTATAAGAAACTTTGAATCAGAATAATAATAACGCATAGAATATTCGCATAACATTAAAATACTATTTACAAAGCAAAATTTTCTTTTCATCTTCAAATTAAAAAAAATTAATCTCTTGATGAAATGATAACATATGAATGCATTGTACTCAGATGAAGCTCAGAATACTGAAATTAATGTTGAATTAAATTCATCAAATGTAGACAGCTCTATTTATTATCGCTACTCAAAATTATGTTCTATATCATTCAAAATATATATAGGGTTTGCCAAATTAATTTCAGCGACACTTTCCCATTGAACCATGGAGTTTGATAAGAATTGTTTGTTTTCTAAAGTTTTTATCCTAACAGGAGTAAAAGGGAGCTTTGGACATTCGTAATTTTTTTTCTAGTTAAATTTAAAAAATGTACCTTGGATGCTCCAAATCGCTGAACGTTGTAAAATCCATGGTTATAAAAGTAGAAATTTTTTTAAAAAAACTTAAAATAAAATGATACATTTTTAAAAAATGTAAATTAAAAACAATAAAATAAGAAAATTATACAAATATGAATTAGGGGGTATATCAAAAGTTCCATGTAATGTTTTGCAAAGAACAGATTTAGCCACCTAAGGTGCGCTTTTTTTTATAATTATTATTAAATTACTCAATTAAATATAAGAATTAAAATAAGCAATGGAATATCAAGAAATGGACAATAGTAAACTGTTACGATATTAAAATTACAGAAAACGATTAATTATTAAATTGAATATTATATCAGCTACATGTAATTAAAATTAAAAGAAACGATAAAAAAAAAATTGGAAAGTGATCTGGTACTCCAAAAGTGACCTAAAATAATAGCCCATTGGGTGTCTAATAAAAAAAACATTAAATTAAATGCATTGCAATATTGCTGCAAAAAAAAAAAAAAAAAAAAAACTGGAGACTAAAAAAAATAAATGAATTATAAATGATTGTTAAACAAATTACTTACCGTGAGGTAATGTCATCTATAGTAGAAAGTTAGAACTAGATGCATGAAGCGAAATTTAACATTTTTCAAAATTAGTTTAAAAATAGAAGGAAACGAATTTTAAGATACTGACAATTTCCACGTTTTTAACATGTGCCGGAAAACGTTCAACAAATAAATGAATGCTAACATAAAAAATAATAATAAAATTTTTAAACCCTTTTAGACAAATGAAGAGATTAAAATATTTATTTAAAAATTGTCAATAAAATTATTGCCAACTATTTGTGGTGGTGTAGAAATTTTAATATGTTGGGAATCAATTATAATTGCAAACGATTCGAATAAGGATTGGCGAATTGTACTCGTATTTTTTAACTACGAGACTCTCAAACAAAAAGAAATAATAGATTGTGCAACATATATCGTATGTATGATTTGTTTTATGTACCATGTAAATATTTTTTTCTTTTCTAATTTCGTTTTTACTGTTTCAGGACCGATCGAAATCGGAGAGCGAAGCAGCAGCTGCTGAAACGCAGATGCATCTGTCAAGAGTTAGACAAAGGATATCTGAACTTCTGGATGATGCATTTGCGCTGGCGGGTGGAAGAAGGCTTTATGGAAGGTGAGTGTGGGTCGCTTAGGTATATACAACTCATTCTAATCAATAGTACAATCGTAGAAAAAATGGGTCGTTCTTTATAAATCTAATCTCCTCTGGATAAAACTAATATTAACGTTAATAGCTCAAAGGGAACTAAATTATATTAATGGAGTAATCAATTAACTTAATTAATATGGTTAATTGTCTCCGAAAAATTTACTCATTATGGAATCGGGGTTTTTTTTAATCACCCAAAGGGCTATTGTTTTAGGTGAGGCGTTTTGGCGTTCCAGATCCCTTTTCAATTTTTTTATCGTTTGCTTCAGTTTTAATTACATTTAGCTTAAACATATTTAGTTTAATAATTTATTGTAATTTAATAGTTTAATAATTTAATAGTTTGCTTTAATTTTACTTACATGTAGCTGATATAATATTCAATTTAATATCGTTTGCTTTAATTTCAATATCGGAAAAGTTTACTATTGTCCATTTCTCGATATTTTATCGTTTACTTTAATTCTTATATTTAATTGAGTAGTTTAATAATAATTGTTTAAAAAAAAAAAGTGCCTCAGGTGGCTAAATCTGTTCTTAGAAGAACTTTGCATAAAACTTTTTTTTTTGAGCATTTGAATTCTTATCTTCTTAACTTTACCCGTATTTCTTATTTGTTTCTTTTATCTCTTTTCTTAAATTTCAAATTTCGTAAGACTCTGAGGTAAAATTTCTGGATTCAGGAAGGTCAAAGATCGGCTTATCCGTAACTTTAAATAAATTTGTTTGTGATAATCATGTTTGAACAGTATAGACAATTTTTTTAAAAAAAATCTACCCCACATTTTTCGAAATTTTTCAGCGTCAAACGACAAATGATGTATTTCTGATTCTAAAAATACTTTAAAGAACTGAAAAAGTTAATATAAAAATTGCGAATTATTAAATACAGTTACGAAAAAGATTTGTTTATTTTAACACATCAAGATTTTAAATGTATATTTGGTTATCTCATGTCATAAAATACTTAAGCCTAAACTGTCATACATTTATCCACATTAATTCAGGAAGTGTTCAATTCTGAAATTACGATTGGACATTACAGAATCTTAAAGGGTAGTTTAGAAATCTATAAGTTGCATTTATCGGTCGAATTAGCACGTGATGTGACGAAATAGAGAAAAAGTAATATGAATCGTTTGCTTGTGATGTAACTTAGGAAATGACCCTGAACAGTTTTTGCCAAATTTTTATGGAACTGATCATAGCATTCGAATGAAATTTAAAATGAGGAAACTATTTATTCCATTTTCTTCCTACTTCTATAAATAATTGGGTTTTGTGATTAAAAAATTTTGTTTCATAAATTAATTAACTGTATTTATTAAATTTATTCATTCATTCATTTACACTGTAATTTAATACTCTTTTAGACCCCTTTAACATTGATACTAATTTTGCCCACATGTGATGAGATTTGTGAAATTATTAAGGGAAACCTTTTTCTTACTGTACCAAACCTGGCAATGTTGTGAATATTCTTCAATGTTCGCTATTTTTGAAAGAGAGAAGAAAATTCTGTGCATAATAATGCAATTGTATGTTTAAGTGAACGTTTAGCAGATTATTTCATTTAAAATAATGCCAAACTTATTATATTTAATTTTGAAGCATTAATTAATCAACGAATAAAAATTGAAGAATTTCCAACAGATTTTGTAAATATGATCTTCGTTTTATATACGAGGTATCGCAAAGTCCTAATTTTTATTAATTAACTGAAATATCTGAATACAAAATTTTCTGCTATCAGTTGATCCTTATGTACATAATGTTACAGCTGATAATATTGATATGTTTGCTTTCAGGAAACCGTAAACTGAAGTGACCCGCAGTATGTGTTGTCATAAAAAATTACTATTTATTATTTTTATGATAATACATATTATAATATATAATTGTATATTATAATACATATTATAATATATAATTTTTTATGAAATAATTTTTATTATTTGTAGTTATAAACAATTGTAATATATTATAATTATTTTAATCTAAATATTTTAATAGAACTTAAAGAATAAAATAAATAATTAAAATTTATATTGAAAATAAAATTTAAAGAAAATTTGTACAATATATGTTAACATTATGTAATAATATCTATACAAAAAAAAAAAAAAAAAAAAAGGCTTACTTTTTTTTTTAATAATAATTCCCCAAAGTTAGGATAAATTCATTCATTCATTGCAAACCTATCATTCACCATTTTTTAAAATTAAATCTTTATCCGAGCACCTCTGTAAAACGTTTATTTTACCCTTTTGTTCCAAATCATAAAAAACCTTAAATCATACTTTTTATAGATATACTTAACAAAATAATCGAGGGTTTATTCCAATTAATTCAGCTGTCACAATGAACCATAATTGATTTGGACAAAAAAATGGTTCAAAAGCAAAAAGAACTACATACAATGTATTTTTAAAATATCGTCTGCTATTTTTCAAAAATCATTTGTTCCCCCCCCCCCCTCCCACACCTTTCAACGATAACAATCAAGGAAGAAAACATCTTAACTATGTAGAATTCTCCAAAAAAAAAAAGCAATTAGGTTTACCAAATACTAATTTGCCAGATTGAAATCGTTATCGTTCTCAAAAATCATCAGCCGCCACAAGGGGCACTAGATATTTCACTTTAACCACTGTCATTTAAAGAATCGAAACAATTGTGGTTGATAAAATTTAAGATTTGAAAAGCATTGTTTTTAAACGTTATTATTTTTTTTTAATTTCAAATTATTTTAAATATATTGTAAAATGGATTATATATAACATATTCAAACATGTTTCTCTTTTTACGTATTTGCATTCTGTACTCATTGAAGATTTTTCTTTGCAGCTTGCGAAGCAAGAAAATCGAACCGGCCGCGGATGTCTTTCCAAGATACGGAAGCTTCAGATCGCACTCTGCCGCTGAAGGAGATTTTGCATTCGCAAAGTAATTCTTATCTTCTTTTATTCTTAGAATTATCGCCAAATCTACGTTGAAAACTATCATTTTTTTATTTGAAAGTTTTCGAATACGCTTCATAAGATGTCTGTGATATACAACTGTATATGGGTGGATACTCAAAAAATATTTGACTATTGTTCATTAGGAAATACGAATAATACATTATTAACATGGGCTAACATGAAATTGTTTTTAAAAAATGCATGAATCAACAAAAATGCATGGGTATAAAATAAAGAATACATGGTGTTAGGTTCAAAAGATTGACATTATAATACATTATGATTACAATAATTAAAACTAGTTTGCTTAAGGAATATTTACATTGCTAAGATATATTTAATTTAATGCTTTATCGTCTGCTTTTACATTAATATCAGAACAGAATAGTATTGTCTACTTCAATAATTTATCGTTTGCTCTTTTTTTATAATATGTAATTGAGTAATTTATTTTCATGGCAGAATCATTGGTTTTTATTATTTTTGTAATTAACATCGGCAACGTTTTTGTACTTAGGCTGTTTTGCTGGTAAAAATAAAAATGCATTAAGAATTTGAAGATGGTATATTCTTTCTTTGATAGCAATTGTTTCTGTGGGGCTGGGACTTGGAACTTTACAATGATTAATATTTTCATTTTGAATCATTCTACTTTTTAGAGAACTTAACAGAAAGAAGGGGGGAATAAACGTTAGCGCATGTTAAAATGAAATTAGATAAGTCAGTTTCAATTTTTTTCATTATTAAAGATGCTAATTATAATATTACGCTAATCTTCGTCGAACTAGTCCTTTTAGGTGGGCGCATACTTCATTCTACCTCTATCGAAAGTAATGCTGGAGCGTAATAGCGAGGACTCTATCGCGCTTTACCCTTCAACAAGTTCTTGGGGATTTTTATTTATGTGATGTTATTTGAACTGAGAATCTCTCCCAATGAATGAAATTGGACTTATGTAGGTTGCAATAGAATTATTGCAGTGCTAATTAAAAGAATTAAGGCGATGCATTTTTAAATAGTGAAGAATGAAATATTGGGAATGAAGGTAGAGAGAGAGAGAGTGAAAGTTATCAATGAAGATATTATAACAGTGCCTAGATTGAGTAAAAAGACGCAGGATCAAAGATAGTGAGGATCTACAGAGGGTCAATGAGCAGGACTCATTTAAATTTCTACATAAGACTCAGAATCGATTGGATCGAAACAGTTAAGTACCTAGTTATAATGTTAATTGATTATAAATATCTTGTGTTTTTATTGCTGTAACCCTGTGTATTCCAGCAGTGCTGCCCCAAATTATTGAAAAATCTCTAATAATAACGCATTCAAACAGCAAAATAATTATATATTTGTATAAAATTTTTAATACAGTATAATTGAATAAAGTGTGAGCACTCGAAATAGCTAAGACTACAAAAAAGTGTACGGTTCGTACTGAAAACCTACATTACTCTATTGCAGTAGAAAGTATAAAGTAATTTTCAGGCTGAGCAAAAACATCGGATTACTGACAGGGCTGGAAGTGCCAAATTATGGAAGGAGTACTGTACATTGAGGTCCTAATAAATTCAAGTTGAGTTACTGCCTGTTTTGAATTCATTATTGACTGTGTTGAATAGCCAGCCAATAGTTCTCCTTTCATTATCGATTAATAATGGAAGAAGAAGACAGTAATACCGGGGTGTTACAACGTTTCTTGTGAAGTGGCACACAGATGGACCGTCGCACTCTCTTAGGATTGAAATAAGGGCCCTTTACACATGATTCGTTAGCTTGTTTCCTTTTCTCTTGGTAATCGTCAAACTTTGTACAAAATTTAATGCAGTAGCGTTGTACTAGTTTTTCTGCCTTTTTGACAGAAATGAAAATTAAACGGTGCTACTTACTCTTCCTCACATCCTGGTGGTTAGCAGTGACACCTTCGGGAAAATTAACGCAAATGCAATCACAATTGCTCACATACATGTTCCATATCCAGTCTCCCAAACTACATTTGCTTATACACGAAAAATTATTATCTGATACGTTTTAACTCCGATGGTGTGAAGGTTGTTTTCAAATTTGGACCAAAAATGAGGGATGATTCTGTTATTATTATACTTAAGGACCTATGCTCGCTAATTTGGGCTTGGAGTTGTTCTTCAAGTCCGCGGCACAAACTTCCAACCGAAAGATGTCCTCAAATCCATTCGAAGAAACCCTCACACACTCAGGTGAGACCAGTTGACAAGTTCTCATCAGATATTTTCTGTACTGTCTTAATGGATTCTATGTGAGACTGTGCATATAGTTTCTACTATTCTGTATGTTTTAATTCACAGTTCAGTTTAGGGAATGCTGACTTTACTGAAGTGAAAATCTATGGTATAATGCAATCGACGACGTAGTGTGTTAAATCTTCAAATCCACCATAGTGACAGTAGCGAATGTTTTTAAATTTAAATCAGTTTAAGGTAATGGATAGTTTTGCGGTCCAGAAACTACCCGTATTAGAAGTTGGAAATGGATTAACTCATGCAGTATTGTCATTTCATCGTTTTTTCTTTCTTTTTCTAAGAAATACATGAGTACGATACCCTTCGTCTCCAAAATAATCGCAGTCATAACTTTTCCTGCCGCTCAGACCATCTTCATATTCATTGAAGCAGATTAACCGAGAGAAATTCACTGTTTCGGTTTCCGGTGTGTAATAAAGAATTCAGGCCTCACCGACGGTGACAACTAGACGCAAAAGAACGATGACAGCTGGACACGGCAGCAAACATATTTTGATTTGGCAGTTAATAGTTTCCAAAACAAAACTATCCAATACGTCAAAGTCAACTTTGTTTTTGCGTTGTTTAATAGATGGCGGCACACCAACTTGCCTTAGCAGCCTCAAAAAATGTGTTTTCTTTAAACACATGCATTTTTAACATGCAGTATGCAACTAATTTCAGATAAAAATGTATAACTTATGGACATTTAAATATAGAATGTTGTTTGTTTACCTTAAATGCATTCAATTGCATTGCGGCGCTTTGGATAATGGTTCTTAATACTACTGTTATTTGCATTTACAATAAATATTTATAAAAAGGAAAACATAAGATATTAAGATTTGGGAAAAAATCTGCAGATTTCGTCGTGGAAATCTCTGATATTCGTATGCAATTAAAAACTGGACACCGTCTGTTGTTGGAATCTGAAAGGCTATCTATTTATAGGTCCCCTAATATGCCCATTCGACAACTGAATGAGTCTCTCATCCTTAGTCATTAGGCTTTTTGATTCAATATTTTCTAATTTTAGATGCAGGGCCGAGAGCTATTGCGCACCCCTCCCCTAGGATGGAGTTTTTTTTTTTTTTTGCTGTTGCGGGATTTTCTGATGTAAAATATTCTTTTTCTCACGATTAGTGCAATAGATATCCATCCTCTGTTGTATAATATATATATATATATATATAATGATTTAACTTTAAGTTAATAATTTCTCTTGATAATAATTTAATTTTCTATTCTATCCCATTCCCCCTAATTAAAAAGTAAAGTATTCATTCTTATTTCCTGATCCCATTCCAAATTATTCTTCTATTTATTACATCACATGCTCATAAAATTTGTTCAATCCACTTTCCCATGGCCATAAATCTCCCAAAATAATCCCAACTAGATTCTTCGTCTGTATTGAAATTTCCCTAGAATCCCTAATCCTGTATCACATGTTCTATGACGTCTCTTATGGAAAATCCTTAATATAAAAATCAAGACAAGAGGAAATTCTCTCTCTCATTCTCTCCGCTCTTGCTCTTACACTCTTCTCTGATGATCATCTGAAATATTTATGGTGTTTCGCTTCGTTCTTGATGATCGAAGCCCGACTAAAGTCTATTAGACTAAATAAAAAATCTTTTCGGCCATGCATTCAGACTGTTTCATTGATGTTGAACTAACGTTGAATATCATTATATATATATATCAAAAGATTCAGACATATTTTATTTGTAGAGAGTATTTTGGTTTAAAGATGATTAAAAATTCCACTGATTTTTTGTTATTCCTTTTAACAGAATTTTCAAAGACTTATGGAGTCTATCTACTTTTATATCAGTTTTTTGTATTGTTTATCACGAATTTACATAATGTGAAAAGTATTTTTTCAGAAGCTTGTTAAATTATTCATTTACTTCATTACTCTCAAATTGACAATTTATTCCAGACACCCTGGCAGGATATCAATCGAGCGTCGACCTATCTCGGAGGGTGGACAAAGGTTACTCGGAGTCATTACAGATGAGGGTCAGCTCATCACACATCCACCCCCAAAGCTGGTCTGGGATCAGGACCAAGGGGTAAGTAATCTTCTCGAGCCATATTTGAATGCAAACAAGGAAAAAAATACAATTAAAAAATAAGAAGCTTTATTAAAAAATAATGTTTCCAAGACTAACTATATTTGTCGAAATTTCTGTTATACCTGAAAGAGTTATATGTATCCTTTAAGTGACGGGGTTGCCCTTTTTTTTTCTTCCTTTTATTTGTTTATTTTGTTTATTATTCATGCTTATCGAGTCATTGATCTTTCGGCGTTGGATGGTTTTCGACCTGTTGTTAGGAAAAGCTGTTGTTTGGCCTTGGAGTGCCAGAAATGTGTCAAACCTTGGTCCATTAGGTCTGAAGAAAATTGACCGATCGCTTTTTGCTGCGCCTTCATCAATCGGACTAAAGAGACGTATTTATCGAGCTAGTTGTTAAGGCGTTTTAACATCTGGCGTTGTTGTTGAAGAGAGCTACTGCAATCTGAAAATAAGCTGATTATTAACATTTCAACGACGACTGAAGGAAAAAGCTCCGTCCAATGGAAAATCCCTTTTGGTCTAGTTATTGGAAGAACTGTAAAAAAGCGATCGAGAGAGTTTTCTACGAATCAAAAGACTTAAGGTTCGAAACGCCGGTAGCATTCAAGGTCAACTGTTCTTCTTCCCCTGGCACGGGATAGAAAACATCCCCCCGCATTCTAGATTGCCTGATTTTTTTTTATATTACTTGGCCTAGTATATAACATAATTTTTCATAGAAATTATATGTGTATTAAAATTGAATATCAGGGATCTGAATAAATTAACGGATGGAACATATATTATGTCTACTGAAAAGTTTTGTCCAATTGTGAAATGATTAAAAAAAAAAAAAAAAAAAACTTTTTTATACATTTAATATTATCTATTTAGTAAAATAATTTCTGTCGTTACTTATGATTTCGTGCCAGCGTGGTGGTAATTTGTAAATAACATTTTTTTTTGTCTTGTCTTTGTAGGCAAAGAACTCATGTAGTGCTAGGTTTACATCTGTCTTAGTTTCGAATTTTCTTTTCCTACAAAAATTTTTGCAGAGAGAGAAACAGGTGATAATTGAAGGGTGCTAGGTCTGGGGAGAATGGTGGATGTGACAGAATTTTTAGTCTAGCGCATGTAGTATGGCAATTATCACGGTGAGTAGGATGTATTCCTATTGAACATCTCCGGTCTCTTCTCTGGGTGTCCTCGGGGATAGCCTATTTTAGATAGGTACCGTAATTATGACCTCGAGGCATCCTAGAGATCTTTTCCTTTCCTAGCGATCCTTATCTATTTTCGACCTTCCTTATCAAATATTTTTAAACTTTCGTTTCTCTTTTTTCCAATGTCTCGATCACAGTTACACCTAGTTTTGGGGCAGAATAGCCATGTCTAGCTTTTGCATCATGAAACTTCACCATCACCTCCTCTTCCCCTAGTGGTTTGTTTAATTCATCCATTTGCTGACAGTATCCCTTCGAATTGAGCTTTTCATTAGGTTACATAAGCTCTTAGTTTTTAGAAGTCTCACTCTACACATAGCACACTCTTATTTCATTTAAGCTCGACTTAGAGATGGAGAGGACAGGTTGTGAGGGAGAACAGTATTTTCTTTTCCTTACGATGTGTTGAAGATAATCCACTTTTTATTATTATTCCTCACCTGATCTGATTTTTATTTCGAGCAAACAGAGGTATGCATGTGACACCTCGATTAAGCAAATTTTTCACACCCAACTCGTAAAGCACCCAACTAGAATATTTCTAGACCAGTCTTAGAAACGACAGAAATTATATTTTACGATAAATATAAATTGTATGAAAAATGTATTTTCTATTACTCCACAAACGGACAGTACATTCCAGTAGACCTAATATAAATAAAAATAAAAAAAATTTAACTTTCACTCGTGATCGCTGATTGCAATTCCATTCAAAAATTATTTTACACAGAATTGATTTCTCATTTGTAACAATTTTTATTTATGTATTTATTTTTACAGCAAAACACTTAGGGTAAACTAATACTAAGTACTGCTACTCAACGGACTGAAAACTACCGTATAAAAATTTATTTCAACTGGTTAGTAATGGTATTAGAGAATATAAGCAGCTTGTACAAAGTTAATTCTTGCCACATTAATAAAAAAAATTTCAACTCTAGTATTCACTGCAAGTCATCGAAAGACCTATTGCCACAGAGGTAGTAGAAGCCCGCAATAGGAACATCAACCTCTTTCCTTTCCAACCCCAAAGGATCCACCAACTACCGGCTTTACCATCCTCGTCCTCGCTGCCTCTTCTCGACACTCTTCCTGAAGGGTGCCAGGACCTGGCCTTGGGCTCACCCATCCGAGAAGCTGCCTCTGAGCTTTACCTTCCTCACTCTGCGAGAATGAACCCGGCCACGGCGGATCAATACGATGAGTTGGATGTGGTCAGTGCTCTACGAAACGACGAACCTGTCGAGGCCTTGATACAGGCTATCAAGGACGAACTGCAGAGGTTCGCTGGGTCTTTACCTGGAGCAAATGACAGCGAGAGCAATGCTTGAACTGGAACAGTTTTGTACTTATTTATTTATTTACGATTTGAAACCGGTGGATATTTATGCTCTTATATGATTTTAAAATGTAGTTATATATATGGTTGACGTTTTTAAATAAAATGCGATTTGTTTTTAATAATTCTTGGAGAATATAGTATTTATATATTTCATATATATATGTGTGTGTGTGTGCGTGCGTGCGTGCGTGGAAACGCGCGCTGGCTTATGGAGTTTAGCTGCATCAGGAGAAGAGAGAAGGCGGAGAAGAGGAAGAGCAGCAGAAAAGAGAACGAGAGCTAAACGCTTCTCTGTTTTTTTTAGGAATAGGGGGCACTGCATGAGCTATCACATGACGCTTCGTGGTGTCATCTATCGAGAAACTGAGGAACTAGTTTTACAATATCGAGGAAAATGCAGTTAATAAATTGATAATTAGCTGAAAAATCCCCCCCCCACATACACACACAGATAGATAGATAGATGGATAGATATATACTGCTTTCCATTAAAATTTCAACACCATGATGGAAAGCAAATACAAAAAAAAAAGATATGTATACGTAAACAGTATGGCAGGAAGACAAAATGATTAAATTTGCAAGCAGTTTAGAGGTTTACAAGGATGCAAAATTTGTAGAAACAGTTGCTACCTCTGGCTGCTAAAATGACCCTTACCTGGTTAGGCATGGAGTCGAACTGGGCTTGGATGACAGAAACGTGCAACCATGCTGCTCTAAGTTTATGCCACACTTCATCAACCGTATTAGCTGGAGATGGATGGATGGCCAGTTTCTCAGCAACACATGACCAGATATTTTCAATGGGTGACAGATCTGGAGACAATGCAGGCCAGGGCAACAATCGAATACACAATATATCAAAGAATGTCAAAACACGACGTGCAGCATGTGTTGGGAAATAGCAAAGGGGTGTAGCTTGTTGAAAGATGGCGTTTGACTGGTCTCGGAGATAGGGCACAACCACTAGACGTAAGATGTCAGAAATGTACCGATCTGCGTTCAAATTACTGTCGATAAGAACAAGAGATGTGCGCGTCGTATACCCAATGGCTGCCCAAACCCTCATATCAGGTGCAGGACTCCTATGCCGATATCGAATGCAAGCAGGGGACGAGTGGTCTCCTCGGAGCCTCCAGACACGTCTACGGCCATCAGAATACTGCACGCAGAACTGGTCCTCTTCTGAAAGGGCGGCATTGCGCCTCTCCTGTTTCCAGCTTTGTCGTTCGGGGCACCAGAGTCGCCGTCTTTCTCTATGCTGCATTGTCAAGGGAAGCCGAAGTAATGATCACCGTACTGCAAACAGTCCTCGCTGCTGCAAACGTCATCTCACCGTACGAACGGATAATAGATGCCCTACAAACATGCCCATTTCCAGACTAATGGACCATAATGTGGTTGTAAAGTTTTACGGTGCCGACCTCGCAATATGCCTGTCCTCTCCGGCATTAATCATGGGAGGGCGTGGAGATTCTGCATGCCGTTCAATATGACCTTCAGCAGCCCATTGTTCCATATTCATTTGGCAGTGGTTGGGTTTCGACCAGTGCGACGGTCAGTATCACGGATCTATAATCCACACTCTCGATAGGCAACGTTCCTTCCCCTATCGAATCCCGACTCTTGCTGGTAAGCATTTCTTCTTATTCGAGGCATAACACGATATTCGGAGCAAACTCCGATCTTACAAAGTTCTTTCCGAAAGAGGAATCCACTACACAACTTTGATGCAATACTTCAGGTGTCGTTTCTCCCTCTTGCATCGTCTAAATGCGCTGAAATACTAGTCATTTGCATATCCCAGCCTCCTTTTCCTTTTATGTGATTTTGACTTTCGTCAGATTATTCCTTTCTGGTGTTGTAATTTTAATGGCCAGTAGTGCATATGTATCTAATTTTGATTTTCATATACGTTTAAAATTGCTTTTAATTTTTTAGCGATGGGTCCGTCAATTTAACGTCGGACTTCAAAAATATGTGAGCAATTGGCGGTAGACACACGCACACATTCCTAACAGAACTCCGTGCTTTAGAACAAGGATCAAAAGGAGAGAATGACATATAAGATGTTATAACCCTCTCTTAATTTCTATGACGTCATGACGAGCGTTGATTCCGTTGAGTCGTGGGTTTGAATCTATCCGTCGCGTACCACGGCTAATGACGTTAAATTTGGTAAAGTTCAATGTTCTCACGTTGTGATGGTGTGGAGAATGGGTTCTGGCTCAGATGTCATCCTCCCCAGGTTTCTGAATCTACTCTTTTCAATACCACCCAAACTGATCAAAAATAACTAAAGTTATATGTCTGATTTAACAGTTGCTGAAACTATTGCTACTTCATCACATCCTCAAGATCTTCAGGGTCCAGATCGTCTTCTTAAACTTAGGCACACCCTTTACCTACCTCTCCCATTACATTGCAGTCATCTTCCTTGAATCCGATGTCCCCAGTTTCCACATATTTCTCGTCCACTCAAATACAACTATTATCTTTGCTAAAGATTTACTATCCTAACTCAAACACAATCCATATCGGTAGTCAATTCCCATAATTGACATAACTGTCCACAATAACTAAAAAATAAACGTATATATTCCTCCAGTTAGTAATATATTTATTACCCTAATTTTAGTTTAGTTTTTATTAACGTCGCACTAGAAGCAACACGAGGGCTATTGGCGACGGACCTCGTAATTCTGAACCATGGTCAAGTGACGAGGACGACACCTGAGCTGGCATCACCCTCTCCTAACATCCACACCACGCCAACGGGAGGACTTTGGGCCCCGAACAGATTTAACGTGCATCAGCCCCGGCTACACGGTGGGTCTTTGGCGGCCAAGGATCGAACCAGTGACTGAACGAAAACCTCCGGCCGCTAGTCCACGACCTTGAACACTAGGCTACTGCGGCCCTTTACCCTAATTTTAATTTAAGCCAATATTTTTCCTCATCTAATAATACTTCTCACGAGCCACTTGCTTAATCTTTTTTCAGCAAAGACAACAGCCTAATTAACAATTTTTTTCCTATAACGACGTGGAATGCAAGTCAAATAAAGAGTACGGAATTTAATTTCAACTCGAGAACTTTTATTTATCCGAAGTATTAAGGGCTATCAATTTGATAGGAACAATTAAAGTAATAATATTTTACTTTAGATTAATATAAATTAACTATAAATGAGGGTAGCTAGGCAGAACAAAAGGAAAATGAAACTATCTCGAATTTTCAGCTCTTCGAGTGGTATATCTATACGAAGAGGATGCACTTCGCTTCAGTTCACGCTTCCCTGCACAAGTTCTCGAGAATAGGCTCGCAGGTGGACTTTTTCTGTCGACCATGATCGAAATTTAATAATATGCAGCGAAAGAATAAATATCGGTTTATGATGCAAGAGGTATATCCAGCTTTTGCATCATCAGCAGCAAACGAGTATAACTACATTTCCTCTTTTTAGAAAGAAGCAGCACCTCGTTGCAATCTGGTCTGACTCCTTGTTACAGGTCTCCTTAAAAATTGTTCTCATCAATTTGATTATTTTGATCAAGTTGAGGTTTTAACCTCAGAACGTGGACGACATCCTTTGAACTTCGTCGTCTACGGTTTTCTTTCATACTTTCCATTTTATAGGTCCTATCAGATAATCGACGAGTTATTATATACGGTCCAAAATAATGTCTTAAGAGCTTCTCAGATAGTCCAACTTTTCATACTAGTGTAAACACCCAAATTAAGTCCCCTACCTTGTAGATGATTAATCGATGCCTATGATTATATCGACTTTTATCATCTGCCTGAACTTCGAGAATGTAGAATCTTGCCAGTTGCCTAGCTTCTTCAACCCTGGCGACAAGATGTTGTACTTAATTGCCGTGGGTTTCCGTATTATATGGGAGAATTACGTCGAAAGACATCTGGATATATTTTCCATGAATAAGAAAAAATAGACTGAATCTCATCGTATCCTATTTTACAAAGTTATAAACGTAGGTCAGAAAGGATAGAATATTGTCCTAATTTCTTTGTTCGACATCAACGTTCATCGATAGCATGTCCGCTAACTTCCGGTTAAATTTTTCTGTCAAACCATTGGTCTGTGGATGATAGGCGGTCGTCAGAAAATGCGAGATCTGTATGATAAATATCTTTTATCATAATGCATAAGAACGATCATCATCGATCACTTATCATTCTCTGGGAGCACTAAGTTTAAGTATGATTTATTCAACAATGAAGTTAGTGACTTCGAGGGCCTCAGTAGTTGGTAATGCTTTTGTAACTGTGAATCTCGTCAAGTAATCTATACACACAATTATCCACCTATTTCCGTTTCGTATAACAGGAAAGCGTCCCAGAAGGTCAATTCCAATCTTTGCAAATGGTACTTTAGGTGGCTTTATCGGGTGAAGTTTGACCTGCTGGGAGTTGATGAGGAAGTTTGTCTCTGGCATTCTCTGCAGTGTGAGACATATCGGCGAATGCTGCCATAAAGTCCTGACCAATAGTATTTTCTTCTTATTCTGTCATATGTCTGAGCAAACCCGAGATGATCGGCAGTTGGCGCTTCATAAAAAATCTTTAGAATATCAGGTCGAAGTTGTTTTGTTACGACCAATGGCTATTGCTGTCCCATAGAAGCATAGTTTCTTTTGTACAATACACAGTCTCTCGTTTTATAGCTCCGATATTCCTTATCATTCTTAAGCATTTTAATTATAAATTTCAACTGGTTATCTTTCAATTGCCCTTTTCTGTAATTCGTAATTGACGTTAGAAAATGAATTTCATTACTGTCTCCACTTTCTGCTTTGAAGAGTTTTCTTGACAGGGCATCGGTATTGGAATGTTTGCGGCCGTTCTTATAGACGATGGTTATATCGTACTTATGCAATCTCATTGCCCATCTGGCATGTCTTCCAGATGGATCCCTTACATCAGCGAGCCAAGACAAAGAGGGGTAGCCTGTTACAACTGTAAGGGTTTTTCAAAATATGTAAGGTCTAAATTAATTGATTGCTCAGATGACAGCAAGACACTCCTTTTTTGTTGAATAATTTCTTTAGGCTGCTGTTAAGAACCCGGATGCTTAGGCTATAGGTCTTTCTCTGCCATCACGGACTTGCAATAATACTCTACCTGCACCGATGCCATATTCACTTACATATGAATCTATTTTTATATCCGCAATTGGAAGACAATATCCAAAAACAGGGTATCAGGTAGCAATTTATTCGGGGGTTGAAAAAGAATCTTTCTGTGAACTGTTCCAAGAAAACTTTGCATTTTTCTTCAATAAGTCTTGAAAAGGTTTCGCGCTATTGGCGAAGTTCTTGATAAATCGCCGATTGTTCCAACATAAACCCATAAAACTACGGACATCTGAGAAATTTTCCGTAAAAGGAAATCTTGCGACAGCAGCTAAATTTTCGGGATCTGGATAGATTTTATGATCCAGTATCGCCAGTTTCTTTCTTCCAAATCATCATTTATTTGTATTTAACGATAGTCCTGTCTCTTGTGGATACATTTTAAAATTTTCCTCAAGCGTATTTGGAGTTCTTGAAAATTCGGCGCATATACGATTCCATCTAGGTAGCAAAGATGGAGGAGTTGCTTTCATTAAAAAATTATTGAAAGGTCCATTCAATATACATGCATAATTTTTTCAAAACCAGAGACAAATGCTCAGTTCAACATTTTTCACTCCTGACATTAAGTCCCTCGGTATCTCCAAGAGAAATACCTTGGAAAGAATAACACAATGGTGCAATTACTGGAAACTTAATTCATGACAAAAGTAAAATTGCAGAACTTTCAAATGAAAGAATTCGTGCATTTCCTAATCTTAAGTTGGCAGGATTTCGACTCTCAAGGCAATTTTCTATAAAAAGTTTAGGAGCAAATTTTTCCAAACGAAATCAAAATGTCTCTATAATGAATAAAATGACAAATAAAGCTTTTTTTTTTTGGGGGGGGGGGATGGTCTTAAAGGTGTGGTGTATACGAATTATATAGTCTGAGAGCTGAAGATCTATTCAAATTAATCAATAACAGTACTTTTTAGTATATTTGTCATATTATGAATAAATGGTACATATCTTTTTTTGAAAAGGTTTCAGAACTGCTTTTGATCTTTCGCAATGGATCCCAAACATTGAGCTTTTAAAATTGCTCACATACCCCATTGCTGCCACTGTTCATGTTATGCATTGAAGGTACAGATTGTTTCCTCTTTTCTAAATCATACACATTCCTTTTTATCTTACAAGATTTTTATATGTGGTTAATAGGGAAATCTATCTGAAAACCGAGTCAGAAATAATAGTCATATAGGGTTTTAAAGGTCAATTTATGTTGAAATTCACCTGCCATTTTATTTTTTGAATTTATTTTCGAAAATCATACTTTTCAGTTTGTCCATGTTTCAGCTTAGGTTTATTCCAGAAAATTGTTTTATATTTCTTGAGTGAATCTTAAAAAAATGGGAAAATATAAAGTTATTCAATAAGATTCACTTAGTTCATTTAAAAATTTAGGCATAGTAACAACAGCTACATTTAGATGGAAAAAAGATTATACAGATGTTTTTTGAGATAGTAATTTTGTAGTGGCTTATTTATTGCAATCAGACTGACAATTTGACTTAAAAAATTATAAATGCAAATCAAGAGAAATTAATTATAACAAAAATATTTTTTCATTTATTCTTGACTCAAAACTTTTCTGTCCCTTAGTCTCAAAAAAAAAAAAAAAAAAATGTTAATTTCTTCTTTCATATTGAAGTAGATAAATATACAACCAGAGTATCAATCTCATCATTTGACTACAATTCAAAACTATAAGGTAAACTGGATGTGCATAATAGAGTGTAGAAATAGACAACTGAAAACATTATGAAATAAACATTCTATTGATACGAAAAATAACCAATAATGAAATAAACATTTTTAAAAAAAATTATTTAAAATCTTTAAGAATTTAATTATTACTTTTACAACTTGTTTTGACTAAAACAAACACTATTCAAGATAGAAATGTCAAACAATAGCTGCTTAAGCACTTTATTGTAAAAACTTTTTATTAACAAAGCACAAATGCAAACCACAGAAATTCAATTTCTCAAATTAAAATTAATTATAACAAAAATGTTTTCATTCACTCTCTGTTTACAGCTTTTATGCTTACTTTCTTCAGTCTAACTCAAAAAAACATATTTTTCTTTCATATTTCTGCTAGTAAACAGACAATTATAGTGTCTACCTAATCTTCTAACCATAATTCAAAATCATAACTGAATGTGTATATTAGAGGATAGAAACAGGAAGCTGAAAACATAGAACATTCTAAAGATACAAGAATATTTTTTTCTATATAGATATTTTTAAAGAATCAAATTATTACTTGCTTTTTGTCTAAAGCACACATTATTCAAATTAAAATTCTCAAGGAAACATTAGCTGCTTAAATACCCCATTAGTAAAAGTCTTTTTTTATTACCAAAAAACACAAACACAAGGCAAGAAAACAAATTTCTTTATTAAATTAAAAATTAATTGTTACAAAAATGTCTCATTTACTTGTTTTAAAATTTGTGTCAGCATTCTTCTGTCTAACTAAAAAAAATTCTTTCATACTTCAGTTAGTAAACAGACAGTTATAGTATTCACCTAGTTATTTGACCATAACTTAAAATTACAGAGTGAACTGGATGAATATATTTAGAGGAAAGAAAAACAACTTTAACAGTAGAAAAACAATCTGTAGACATAATATTTTTTTCATTCATTAAAGATATGTTTTGAAGATTTATATTATTATTATTTTGTTTAAAACCACATTATACAAATTAAGAATCTTGAGAAAACAATAATTACTTAAATACCACAGTGTAAAAATTTTTATTTACAAAACAAAGAAAATAAACTGTACAGCTGTTAGACAGTAAAAATAATTATACAAAATAAGCTGCTAATTGTGCCATTTTATCTTTGGGCCTACTCCTGCCTCTCCCCCTGGATTTTGTCCCACGACCTCTGCCCCTTCCTCTTCCTCGCCCCCTGGTGGGATTGCGCATCTTCTGTGCCTGCAGCTGATCGACTAGGGAGCTAAATCTTGCATCACAAAAAATGCAACCTGTGGCCTCAGTGATATTGCCACCAAATTTTGTTTTTTCCTGTAAAATAATTAATTTTATTCCCAGAACAATTTTAAAATACATTTTTTTTTTTAAAAAAAATTAATACTAATAGAATGTCAGACATTTTATTTAAATTAAATTAATCAATGTAATTAATTTTTATGTATTCAAAATAAATAAATATCTAACTGAAACAAACATACTAAACAATACTTTAGAACAAATTAATTGTGGCTAAAAAAAAAAACCAGGTAAATACTCATAAGTCAACAAAATGAAACTAAATTCTTTCTAAAAGGATGATTTTAAAAAATCTCAAATAATTGGAGATTTTTCAGAAATGCAAGGAAAAAGAATAGATTTTAAGAATAAATCAATATATTAGGAAAAACCATTTATAAAAACGTAGATTTGGTAGCTATACTTGATAAGTAGAACGGAGCCATTGTTTGATGTTTTAAATACACAATTTTTTTTAAAAAAATTATGGCAATAAATTGATGACATTTAATAATTAGAAAACTTTTCCAATATTTCTCCAAATACAATAAGCTAAATTTCTCTACTTGAAATTAATTAATTAGAAGTCAAATTTCTCTATCTACTCTTGAGTATAGGAGCACATGATACATCAGTAAGAACTACTACAAGTCAGTTTCATAAATAAAAATATTTATGAAGGTTATTTTTACTCAATGTTTATGGGACATAAACTCAGTGCATTTTTTTCAGATTAAAAAATGACTCAACATTAATTTTATATTCTCAAATAGACATTTATTTATATAATATTTCATTTTCGATCCATTTTTTCCTGAATAAGACATACTTTATAATTCATCTATCACACTTTGATGATTAACTGGAATTTAATTTTATCAGTTAAAATAAAAGTTGTATATTTATATAAAATACAGTCATATCTAGGCCCACAAACAACTTTGTTCAAGAACAAGATTTTTCATACAAAATTTAACTTCGGTTTATGAGAACTCCATATGGAAGCTAAAATGTGCTTTCTCTAGCGAACTCCACCACAAATTTCTGATTGTAATGTTGACCCTATGGATTTCATACCTTAGATTATTGCTAATCTCAAATCTAGATTATTACTTTTGATTACATGGTATAAAATGCATTTGAAACAGTGACAAATGAATTTTCTGTACGATTACTCTTTTTTTTAATGATTTTTGCAAGCATTTTTAAGTATATATTTAAAAACTGAAATTTTACATTAAGCACACTAAAATTAATGTAAAAATACTTTTTCAATAATCCAAAATTATAGTAACCACACAGGAATCTTCCTTTCTATTATGCTCTTTCAGATGCATATTTTTCAAAATTAGTTTTTATGCAGGTAATTAGAAAAATCAGTATTGTAAATTAAGAAAGAGGCCACAGAAAACAAGGAACTCCTCGTTTTTATGGAACAATAAATGTTACCTCCCCTTCTCTCCCTTGATAAATATTAATTTATATTCCATTTGGATTTATAATCCATAACATGTGAATGGTATTCAAAAAGAGCATTCATTAGAGAAAGATGAAGATAGGGAGGAAGTTTCTATGTGCATGATAAAAGAAATTTGTAGCAAGTAGAATGAAGCACCCCCCCCCCTCCCCAGATAAAAATAAGACCAACAGAGCAGTTAACATTTTAAATGACAATGTGAAATCTCAGTATTGACAATTCTTCAGAAAAGCAAAAGATAAATTTCTTCGGATTGGATTCTTTAGCTAAAGTTAGCCAGAAAATTATAAAATACACACAGTCTTGTACTTTTAAGGGCTTAGAGTCTCCTTCCAAGTAGTAATACCTACAGTTATCTTCTCCCTTTTAAACAATCAACCATCAGTAAATTATTAATTACATAGTAAAATTACTAAACTGAACAACTGTGTTTATTTATGCATCAATTCTTCATAATAGTCTTCCCCCCCCCCCCTTTTTTTTTCATTTATTTCTGCATTTCTTTTGAATTTAACTCACAAAAACAAGGTAAAAATAACTTGGTTCTGGAACAGATTAATTCCATTTTCATTAATTTGAAAGGAAAATAATTTTCTTGTTTCCCACCGAGTCTTAGAATGGATCAAGTTTTTGAACTAGGTATGACTTTTTCAAAATTTTATTGCAAATGGATATGCATGATATAATCACATGAGCATATATTATATTGAATCATCCTTTTAATTTGAACATGCATTCTGAGATAGGATCTTATTTCGTGATATTTGGCAAAGATAACCTTAATTAGAATTTAAAACTTGTAGATTGCAAGTATCAAAAGCACATTTTTCTGATTGGATAAATTAGATTATTTAATAATTCAATCAATTCTACTGCATTTCCAATGCAATATAGCAGTTGAGATGAAAAGTGGTCTCAAATGATTAAATTATTTTATAATTGAATGAATGGTACTGTAATTTCTCCATTTATATTTGACTTTGTAGCACAGTACCTCAGAAACCACCCAACAGTTCTCCCACCTTGTTTCCAACATTGTTCTTCATTTATAAAACATGAATTAAAAAGGATGATTAAATATATACAATCAATTAAATTTCTGCTACATTTATTAAAACATAAACATAATCATTATTTTTACAAGCAGCATTATTCATACATTTGATCAGTCTTTACCAATAAAATATCTGAGTAAAATAGGGGGGAAGGGGAGGAATTACCTTTTTGTACTCTGCTGTGACCAATTGACTCCCACAATCTTTACAAGTATCTTCATCTATAGTAATTTTTGTAGCATCATCAAAGAGACGAATTATATTATCACACCTGCAAAATTAAAAATAAATACTTTTAATACACCTAAAACAGAAAAGAATAATTGTAACAGCTTTTTTTTATAGATCAAGAATGCCAATATAAATCTTGAATCATGCCACCACCACCCTCTCCTCTCTTCAAAAAAGTTTTAAATTCAATTTTCAGATATCACTAGAAACAATTAAAAAAATATGCTCTTCTAAGTTAAAAAAGATGTTACATTAAATATTTTAATTCAATAAATTAAATAACCAATAACTTTACAGCTTTTCAAAAATATCATTAGAATTTTACTATGCAAATGTGATTTTTATCTGAAAATTACAGAATGAAGGATAATTACAACATACACCAGTAACATTCATAAAAAAATCATATTGATTACTAATGGATCAAAATAATACCTTTATAACAAAAAAAAAAAAAAAAAAAAAAAAAAAAAAAAAATCAAAATAAAGAAATCAACTGCAACAAATAACATCCAATTTAACACACTTTAAAAATAAAACTAAAATAATTTATTAAAAGCAAAATTTGGATTTAATCTGAATGTCTACCAATTCATCATTAAAAACAAAAACTCTTAATTCCTCTAATTTAAAAATATAATTTTAATAATTTATTTCATAGTTTCTTTTCTAGAGTTAATTTATTTTATTTACTTTCAGCGTAAAGCTAGGGAGGAAAATGATTACACATTTAAATTACATTATAAGGAAAATACATGATCTTGAAATTATTTTTTGTAAAGAAAAGTATTTTACAACAAATATGTGATAACTTCCAATAAAGCATAAATTTAGCAGAGAGCATGTTTGAAACACAATGCAAACATACAAAAAAAATTGATAGAGCTGCACTGTAAACAATACAAAAGTTATTTGTTACAGGTCTTGCAATTTTGAACTATAGTTAATATGAAGAACAAATTGATTGATTGTTTACTGACCTCACACCTAGAAAGTAACACAAAGATGATTGGTGATGGATCTTGCACTTTTGAACTACAATAAAAGACAAGAATGACACCTGGGATAGCACCTCTCTCCTTGCTTCCACATTATCCTAGGGGGTTGTGATAACCTAGTGGTCATGATCGCAAAAGGTGCTGTTTATATTGAGTAGTGGTTTCAAACTCCAATTCCACTAATGACCCGCCACATAGCAGGCTGATGTAAGTTAAATCTGTTCAAGATCCCAGGTCCTCCCACTGGCATGGAAGTTTGAAGAAGGAGGTGTCAACTTATGTTTCATTCTCGTCGCTAGACTGAGGTTCAAAATTACAAGATCCATCACCAATAGCCCTCCTGCTGCTTATCAGTGCACTGTTAATAAACAATCACAATCATATCTGCGCCCTTCCAATGTGAGGACTTGGAGCTCTGATAGGTTTAATGTATACCAGTTTCTTTCCATGACCATGAAACAGGGCTCAAAGCAGCAAATCAACTGAAACTTCACCAGCAATGAGATCACTTCCATGACCACATTGATATCATAGCTTTATGAGGAGAACAAAATTTGAAAACTCCACTCTTCACATTACACTTCATTCTCTTAATTTTGAATCATGGCAAGTATAATGTGCATCATTAATGATGGTTTTTCAAAGAATAAACATTCTAACCCCAAACCACTTACGAGTCTATTAGTCAACCAATTAGTCTGCTAAAATCAAATGGAATGCATTATACATATAAAATGACATGGAAATATAACTTAAATACAAATAACACTGGTAAAAACGAGTTTTTTAAACATGGGTTTCCTTTTAAACTTCATACTTTGCTTAACATAATTTTTTTACATCTTAAAATTTTACGAGGGGATAGTTTAATTTGTTGGTTTCAATATTCAAATGTTTAACATGTTGTAAACATTTAAAATTATGATCAAAATTTAATTCTTTGAATAACTAGTTTTAATCAATTAATTTTTATTAATTATAATTAAATTATAATATCCTCCAAAACAATTGCATGTAGAAAATTTCAGCTCAATTGAGTGCATAGCTCCATAGATCATTGACATAGTTGCAATGCGGTTAGAAGAAAACCCATTAAAAATTGCAATGTTCTTCAATGCAAATGTTGACTTAACATGGTACAAGAAGCTTATTAGTGACAGAATTCATCATTTAAAATCATGATCAAATATCAAAGATAACTTCATTGACACTTGACCTTTCAATCTGCAACATCATAACGCTGGAGAATCTGAGAATTAATCAGCAGCTTCCCCCTTCCTCTCATCTCTTTTTTACACAGTCTTTGGTGACTGCAGTATCCATTTTAAAAATAATGAATGACTATAGCAAGAAAAGCAAAATGACAAACTCATAACAATGAACCTCTGCAGGCATAAGTTCGCTACATCTAATTCCAAAATGAAAATAGTCGTTTTGATAAAACACAATTTATAACATATATATAAACATATGTATACACACATTCCTCAATTTGGTGTGAACTATTTAAAAAGAGTTTCATCTATATTCTCTATCAGCATGACATAGCTTTCTTGCTTCAACCAGATTTTTTTTTTTTTTTTTTTTTTTTTTTTGAGATCATTGAGGATCATGCTGAGATTTTTTCCATATTTTGGAAATTGTACATTTTGATAAGGTTGACTGTTTGAACATTGCTCATTAATTGACCCTATATTCTATATGTTATACTCAATTGAGATTGCTTTCCTCCTTATAGAATTCATTATTTTTACCAAATTCTTTCAGGATATTGTTGATATGGCAAAACGTCTTTTCAGTCCAAAGCAGTCATAAGAATATAACAGCCCCTGGAGATGAAAAAGGAGGGACATCAAAGAATGCCTCTATGGTGCATTGCTCTGATTTTTTGAGGGTTCTTTTGAATAATGGGTTAATGTAGTAGAGCAGAAGATTCTTAGAAATGATTGAGAGAGCGAGGACAGAAAAATACTGTTTATCAGGCAGTTGATTCCTAAAAACAGAAGGGTGGATAGAAAGAATGAATTTTTAAACAGAAGTTTGGAATGTCCTCTTTCAGGGGATCATAATAGGTATGTGTAAAATTAGCTTCGAAAAGCTGCAAAAAAAATTCTGTGTGAAAGAGAAATTTCAGTTCACTACAAATAAACTTTCATTTTCTCAGTTCACAAAAGTGTTCAAAATAACATAAGTTGAAGAGGAGTTCAGGTAGGACTGGTGAAAAAGTTCACTATATCTCGGTTTCAAGACAGTAAGGTTTGATTAAATTAACTTTCCTGAACTAGCTAATAAAAGTTTTTTTTTTTTTTTTTTAAAAAAAAAAAAAAGCTAAGCAATAACTAATTAGCAATTTGCTTTTTCAATAACTAAACACTTATTATTCTGCTTTAACTAATGCTTCTTTCAACATTTTCTTAAGTTCACAGTAACATTATCCTACCATTTAGTATGCATGCATATATATACACACACGCATATGCACTCATGCAATACTCTCTCCTTTTTACATCTTTATTATCTAAGTGTTGAAGAACATTTTGAAGCATGCAAAAATGCAGTACAATAACACTCACCTATTGCAACAAAGCTTCCATTTTGGTGCTGACCCGGGGTCAAGAACCAAAACGCCCCCTTCACACATGGAGCAATTGGAGACACCATTACTTTGGAGTGAGTGAATGCAGGAGGGATGGGTACAAGAGTTGCAGCCAAAGTATTTTCTCATGTCTCGAAAAGGGGGATTGTTGTAGCAATATGGACAGAAGATGTAGCTCTGAAAAAACAAATTTAAATGTAATGCATAAAAAAGAAAGATGACAAAAAGATGTTAAAAGAAAAAATTGCTTGCTGAAGTGTATCATATCAGTGTATAATTTTCAGTTAGTTAAAACAAAATTGATCTCACAATTTTTCCTAATTAATCCTTAAAACTAAAACTTCTTAAAGAATTAAGGTATAATTTGATGCAATTCTCACAATAACTTATAATTCATTTACACATAAGAATTTTTGCCTCTCATTACTTTATTTGTTTTTCATCAGACTAAAATTCAAACCATAAATAGCATGTGTTGTTTTAACGCTTTCACAAACACCAAGTTTCTTATAGAAAAAAAAAAAAAAAAGCAAATTAACGATAACGAGACTACAAACATTCTACATAATTTAAAATGATGAAGCAATTGTTACAGTAACACAAACATTAAAAATTTTATATTTAAGAAATGTGATGAAAAATTAAATTCAAAATGAATC
This sequence comes from Nephila pilipes, assembly GCA_019974015.1. NCBI lineage: Eukaryota > Metazoa > Arthropoda > Arachnida > Araneae > Nephilidae > Nephila > Nephila pilipes. Next base: position 579,399 of record BMAW01056700.1, read on the forward strand.
ATCTTCATGCTTTTTAAAATTATTAAGAAAAATTCAATGAAATTTGAAAATATGAAAAGGTCATGAAAATTTATAAAAAATATATATAATTTATGTGTTCAACTAATCTTATAAAAGGATTGAGTTCATATGTTTTAACAAGCTATCTAATTTTACTATCTAATTCATACATGAACAAATGTGAAGTTCAATTTATAAATAATGAGCATACTTTTCCTTTTACACCAGCAGTGTAATACAGCAATTCAAAATCATCTAATGGGCACTTGAGTTCTTTATAGATTCTTATATTTCCTCCTTGAGGAACAGAAAAAGTTTCATCACATATAGGACAATGCAATCTGCAAGGCCTGGTTGCTATCAATTTCATGTATCGCCGGCACTTTCCACACCTGAAATACACAGAATTTGAATAAATGATCAGTGTTTTTTAAAATTTTACAGAGCTTGGATATGGAATAAAGGACACATGTGCATGAGTTTTTCATTATATTATTTATGTAACAAACTTAACTTTGATACGAAAGAAGAAAAAAAAAAGTCCTAATCCAAAACATATTTAGAACAATAACATCTATCAATATAATCCAATATCTTTCAAATATTTTAAAATTAACATCTGACTATTTAAACTGTCAATATTGCCATTAAGTTTTAATTTTTTTAGAGTCACATTAATATAAATACAATATGAATAATAGCATTGATCTGTAATTAGTTCCCAAGCCCAAGAATTAATAAGGTGACTTATTTTTAATGGAAAATTACCCCATATTTCTATGACTAAAAGGAAAAAAAGTCAGAAAAACTCACAATACACTCTATTTAATGGATGTTATCTAAAATATTTCATACCGAACACTTAAAACAAAAACAGTTTTATATTAGACTCCAATTTCAATGATTAAATCAAACTGACCCACTTAAATCATACACAGTATTTTTGCATGATAGGGAAGTATATTACTATCTAATATATATCAAAGGAATTCTTTCAAGATCACATAATCAACATCCCTTTAAACAAAATTATATTTAAAAAAAAAACACTAAAATAAAATGTAACTTTTATTGACAGTAAAGATTTCAAAATCAAAAGCTGGATTTTCATATTACCTTGACAAAGGTTTTCCACTCTCTGAGAGAGGACTGAAAGACGCCTCAAATAATTCATCCATTCCAACAATATTAGAGACAAAATATTGAAATTTCAAACGGAAAACTGTCAAAGTGTGATGAAGAACAGATTCAAAATTTTCTTTGCCCAGGGCTATTAAATTCAACTGCTTCTCTACAGCAGATCGCATGTTAGGCAAAACCAGGTCAGGATCAATCTGTAATGAAAAATTTTATTGGTTTATAATTTCCTAGTTTAGTTTAGTTTTTATTAACGTCACATTAAAAGCAACATGAGGGCTATTGGCGACGGACCTTGTAATTTTGAGCCTAGGTCAAGTGACGAGGATGACACCTGAACTGGCACCCCCCCTCTCCTAACTTCCACACCACACCAATGAGAGGACTTTGAGTCCCAACAGATTTAACGTGCATCAGCCCCGGCTACATGGCAGGTCTTTGGCGGCCAAGGATCGAACCCGCGACTGAATGAAAACTGCCGGCCACGAATCCGAAGCTATGACCACTAGGCTACCGCGGCCGTTTATAATTTCAAAGAAAAGCTAAAGTCAAAATAGATAAATATTTTTACACATTCAATTTAAACTTTAATTACTTGTTATGAGGGTAGTTGAAAAAGTACCTGTTTTTGACAGCAGTTATTGCTAAAGCAACTTGATGTTAGTATTATGTGCTGTGTATTGATTCTGCCCAGGTCATTTGAAATTAAAACATAGCTGTCTACTCAAAATAAAATTTTTATTTAATGATGTACACAATTTACTAACATTTATATGTTGAATAAATTGTGTACATCATTAATGCAAGAATTAAAGAATAAATTTGTTGAATAATATTAGAGAATTAATTGTTTATAAATAACACTATTAGTTGCCATTTACAAGTCCAGTATTTTTTGTAAGCTATTTTTAAGAATTCAATTTTGAAAATTTAATACAGCTATTCTGTCAAATGAGCCAAAACAAATTTGACACAGATTCATTAGAAGTTTTGATTGCTATTGCAACAAGTTATCCTCATTATAAACTAGAAACCAAACAACAATCAGAACAATGGGTTGCTTCCAGCGAATCTACTCCAAAGAAGGTGAAGATGGTCTTACGCCTGAAAAAGTAATTTTTTTAAGGATGTGAAGAGCATCTTAGAAAAAAGAAAAACGATCAGCAGGGAATACTACAGTGTGTTTGTTGCCCCATTTCTCATTCCTAACAGGGATACTTTTTAAATCATCCTAGAATTTAAATTTTCTCAATTTTTATGTGTTTCTGAATTTATAATTCTGAGCTTTGAAAACATTCTGAACTTCTGGAAAATATTCTGAACTTTGAAAGAATTCTATTTTGACACATTATAATATTTCATGACATGTTTTACATGGATTTTAGCAATACATCTACTGAAACTTCATTTTTACATTTTAACATTGATTAACAAATTCAATGCAGTAATACATAGAAATCATATTAAAAATACAACATGGTTAACTGCAATAGGATAGCACACATCTTGTCTTATTATATAGATTTTTATAACTTCCCTTTTTTAAAAAAATTTGTATTGCATTTTGTATAGTACTGGGAATATTTTATTTTTTGTGATGGAAACAAACCATGACCAAAACTAAGTTTAAATAGAACATACTCTATTCTTTGTTATTGCATTAAGAAAAATATGTCTATCTAAATCAGTGGTTACCAAATTGGGTTTCCACGAAAAAATTTAAAGGTTCCGTGGGACTAATTTTATTTGATTAAAAAAAAGATTTTCCATTTATTTTAGTTTATGTTTTGTATTTTTATTAATTATTTCTATGATGAATTGATTTTTTTTTTTTAGTTTTGCTTAATTCAATAAAATCTGAAGTACCAAAATAATACTTACTTCATTTTTAATATCAAATATTAATTTTGAAAAGTCGTTAATTAAAAAATATTCAGGGTTCCAAGATCATTGGCAACAAATTTTGGGGTTCCACGACCAAAATAGTTTGGGGACCACTGATCTAAATACACATAGCAAACACACTTATTATGTAGGCAAAAGATATGCTTACTTATTGACATTACACATTTCAGTTCATAAACTCCCCTTTTAACAACATTTCCAAAAAATCCTCATTACAAAAACAGATAATCTACAATTTAACACAGCTTCAGTCATCATATCAGCAATATTAATTATGATGGTACACACTTTATAATGACAGCTTTACCTTCTATCAAATTTCTAACATAATATTTTAATGTCAATATATTTTGTTCTATTATTCATGATATTATTTGGAAAAATAACTTGTTCCACTTGATTATCAGATAATAATAAAGGTGCTACCTTTTTAGAAACCTAAAATTGAATTCAATCATTACATTTCGATAACCAAAAAGCTTCTGTTGCAGCTGCCTCGAGGGCAATGAGCACTATTTTCATACTACATTTAACTACGTGCTTTTGTACACTTGATAAATGCATCAACGATACAACAAATAAATGCAGATATTGACCTTCAGAAATCCATGACAGATGCTCATGATGCATCTGCATCCTTTACAGAATCAAAATTTTTGGCTTTTGAGTGATAAATTTATAAAGTAATCCTTATAGTTTGACCAATATACTTAAGAATTCTCAATAATAAATTCTAATGATGTAGATATAGTTTATATGAGTACTGAACTGAATAACAAGTTTAATAATAAATGTATACTAAAGTAAGTCTAAATAATAAGTTTCACATTTTTCTTAAATTTCACATTAAAAATGGAAAATACTTACTTTCAGATATCCATGTACCAACACAATTCCTAAAGGTGTCGGTATAAGTTTTCTTCCACTTGTTACAGTGACATAATTTCGTTGACAAATATTGTTTATATGAACAGGAATGGAAGCATCTGTACCTATACCATGTTTTTCCATCAATGTGATCAATTCAGCTTCAGTTAAATAGTCTGGTGGTGATGTTTGCTTCTCAAGAAGTTTTACCTTAAATATAATTAAAAATTTAATGAAGTATCATGAACTTTTATTTTAAGAATACTGGAAACACAGTCAAAAGTTGAAATTTTAAATAGAATGCTTCATATCACTCTGAAACAGAGCTGTCCAACCCAAAACTCTTTATGGGATGATTTGGAAATGCATTTTAATCGAGTGGGTAGAACTGTATAAATTTATATACAGTGTGTCCCATTCAAAAGTACCTTATTTGAATGTGTCCATGCATAAAATTATAAACAAGTAAATAAAAATAGAAACATAAAGTGAAAAAGTAGCTCTCCAAATTTAATAAAAAAAATAACCAATACACTTCAACATGTAATCCATTGGTATCATGAAGTATATACAGTCGACAGTCAATTTCAAGCCAAATGCAATGAAGAAAGGGCATTTGTTCCAACATATTGAGATACACTTCCCTTATTACTATCTTTTCAACAAAAAAAAGAAAGGACCAATAATTTTGTTATATAACATCACGAATCAAATATTTACTTTGGAGCTGTCATGGTCAAACTCCATTACATGATGGGGATTTTCCGGATTCAAGCATTTTGATGAGGATTTTCCACAAACATTGAATATAGCATCAGAGAAAAAATGCAATTTAAAAATTATTCTCAATGTACTGCAACTATGTATTTTTTATTTTGGCTGAAGTAACAATGTGCACATACCTGAAATCACTGCCTTATGCTTTTATCATAAAATACTGATTTCAGGTCGCTGTTTTAAGGGATGGAAGTAATCATGTTAATTATAAATTTTTGATGATTTTTATTGTTAATGTACCCTTTTGAATGGCACTCCCTGTATATGTATTACATTTATCACCTTTTAATTTTGGTACTTCTCCAATTAGAAACTACAATTACTTTCACCTATTGAGTTGGGAAGAAATTAATCCTTCAGATTTGACTAGAGAAATCAAAAACATTCTACAATAAATTAAGGGCAATTATATTTTACTAAAAGAAATGTATTTGTATAAAACAATTTTAAAAACTATCTGCAGTCACAACACAATGCTGGTGCTAAATTATTAGTGATCAAAAAACACTAAATAGTCAAGTCAGCCTGGACCTACACTTCTAGTCCAAAAATGCTAGGCTTGTCACTTTTTAAAACGAGCTCTACTTTGTAATTGTTTCTGAATTAGAATCTAGAAAAAAAGTTGTAACAATAGTTGAGTCAATGAACAAAGATATTCTTATAGTAATGGAATATTATACAAATAACTCATGGACAAATGTTCTTTGATTATTTTATGTACAATGAAAGCTTCAATTTTAGTTCACAAGACCCAAATCTGCAAGCCATGTGTCAGCATCAGACAGACTGCATTTGGCACAGGTTTATTATCCCTGGTCAAGAACATAAGCATCAATTGATGATTATATTAGACACATAAAATAAACTATCAACTTATGTAAGCATCTATGGAATAAATAACTTCAAAGCTTTGCAAAGAATTTTCCAAATATTTATGATTTAATTTGATTTATACTGCACTAAAATTCACAAACTGAAGTTTAGGTAGCATATATTTTCATTATGAATCAAAGGTGAATTATTATATATAACTGAAAGTGAAGGAGAAAATATTTTTTCATAAGCAGTAATTATTTTCAGTACTTGAGTGAATTCCTATTGATCATGAAAGTTGGTGCAATTTTCCGTCAAAATTACACCAATCAATTTGGTGGCCGAAAATCCCCCAATTCAATTCAAGACAGCAATGAATAGATCCTCTCAATTGTGAATTTAAAGTAACAAATTCATTAATAAATAAATTTAAGTAATAGTACACAGCTCCCAGATGCTTTTTATCACATCATTTGAATCAAACCCACAATGATTAAACTTTTTAAGCACACAAACAAGTCTTCGGATCCACAAAGATATACCAGAGGCCAACTTTGAAATATTTGATTTTCACAGTTCTTAATTCTTCCATTTCATTATCTTTCCATAAGTTTGGGGGCAAACGATAGATCCTTTATTTTTTTACTTGGAAACACAGAAGTTGTTATTCTATCAGAAACTCTAACAAGGAAAACTTGTTCTCATTTTCATACGCTAGGATTCCATAGCATTGGAAATTCTCAACTGTATTTTATTCTAAGGTAGGCAAGTCCCAAATTTTGATCATTGTTTCTTTTTTATTTCTAAAGCAGAATAATTCAAAAATAATTCTAAAAATAAGTTTAGCAAAAATAATTCGTGAAAATTTACACAAGTACATAATTTATGCTGGTGAAAAGTATTTTACACATGTAAATAGCTACTTTTAATAGGTATGTAGTAAATAACTTAAAATTAGAACATGTAGAGAATTTTGAACATCTGAATTTATGCTAAGTCTTCTAAAATATATGTATACTGTGTATTATCCCCAATCAAGTTTACTTGGTGAGATTTGCGTGTGCGAAATGGAAAAATACTAAATAATTTAACATTGAAGAGCTGAAGGAGAATTGACGAGATTTTGGCGAAGGAGATCTTTATGTGAAATTTCATGCATGTCGAAAATAGGAAACGTACATATTTAGCGATAGAAATAAATGAGTTTGGAACCCCACGGTAGGTGAAAGTGTAATTTAGCTCCAAAATTTAGCAGGATTTTGAAAAATACTCAAATGGTGACTTCTTACAGAGTAGCACACACAAGACAATATATATATAAGCAAAATACCACTGAAAAGTTCTGGATAACAATTATTACAAACAATCAATTTCTTAAAATTTTAAATTTAGAATATCATTATCGCTTAAAAAATGAAAATTTTCTTGATATTTTACGTATAGGTTCCAAAATATAATATTATCGTCTTCCCAGTGAAGCGGGCTGGTATCAGCTAGTGAATATTATACAAAGGATATGCATACTAGAGATATTGTATGAAATGAATATTATTTAAAGGATTCACATGAACCTGACATGTTGTATAAAATGAATAAGTTCTTTACCTCTGATATTTTAAGAATATCTCCCTTTTTCAAATCTGGCAAAGTTTCTTCAATGCTCAGTGCTTGCCAATTCATTAGTTTAGTATATCCTGGATCAACCAGTGTCTTGCCAGTGCAAGTAAATGTTTCTTCTCCAATTTGAAATGCTATTGTGGTCTGAATATATTTCATATCTGGAGTGACCTAAGAAATAAAAGAATATTTTTATTATATAGGAAATAAGTTTACATGTGTTATGGTTAACCTGATATGTTTGCATTAGAAAATAAATATATTCATTAGAAAAATATAATTAAAACAATACCATTTTATAAACATACCACATATAATTTAATAGAATCCAATTGAGATGTTATCCTTCACTTTATATTTTTCAGAGAAAAATGCTCAGTTATTTAAGTTAAACCAATCACTACAGTTAAAAATGCAGGTTGTATCTTGAGTTTTTTTACCTATATGTGAAAGAATTAATCATTCAGATAAAATTAATGGTATATATATAAAATACCATAGAGCATTCTGCAAATCAGGAGAATGACACCAATCGATGATTATATTAAAAAAAATTGGATTGGAAGCTATTTAAGTAAATGTTACTGAAATTATGCAACTTTCAAGGTCAAAGGAATTTTAAATATGTATTAAAATAATTTATTTTCTCAAGATTGATTGATTCAATGATTAGGGTAGAGGAACAGCTGAGGTTATTATTCTTTTTTAAGTATATTTTTTCCAGATTAATAAATGTCAAAATATTTTCATCAATTGCATTTTTATTGATCACTGCTTTATCAAAAAGTTGTCTGAAAGCTATAGTGCATCAAGTATCAACTAAATATATTCTAGAAATTACTTCAATAGTATATGTATTTTTTGCAAATTAACAGAATATGTTTCAGAACAATTATTCGATTGCAAATATTACAGGTTTCAATACCTGCAAATTAAATTTAAACACAGGCCTGGGGTAAAGAACATTTTGCTCAAGATCTGGTGCTCAGCAACTCTACTCTTCTGTTATTAGTCCAATGAATATAATATCTATATTAATATTTAATATATTTCTGAAAATTGCACAGTACTTGCTGGAATAAAAATTCTCAAAGGTTTTTTTCCATCCTATTTTGATAATTATTAATACAAATGTCTTCAGGAGCAATGCAGTTAACATAAACATTAAATACCAAGATTTATTTTGCGAGTTTATCTGATTATTTATTCCAAAATATTTGAGTGTCCCAGAATCCAAACCAATATCAGTGGATTCTGATGACAGAATTATATGCAAATCTCAATGGTTAGTCTAAGTGCAGCTTTCAATGACTTGATGGTGAACTTTTGCAGAGTAGATAGAGCAAAAAAAAATTAGCAGCTATAAGATATACTTTAATCGGTTCAACAAAATTTGGCAAATAGCTAGTGCTTCTGCCATAAAAGAGTTGGTATGATAAGCAAAAGAAGCATTTTGTGCAACCTATGCAATAGAAGTAGTGTGTTGGCTTTAAAATGCTTCTATAACTATTATGAAAAAATCCTGGAATCAATGTTTAATCAATTCATTATATAAGTCACAAATAGTTGAGATTGATAGATTTTTATTTTGAAAGCTGATTTCATTAATATTAATGATACATTGAATGCCTGAGAAGTGAATTATTCTTGGAATAGACGCAATTTGTTCTCCACTAACATTCAAATTGTGAAGTAAATTCACAATGTTTTTATCCTTTTCCAGTATTTTTAGATGCCTTAACCCAGAGCTATTGAGATGCAGAGAAGAAAAGTTTCCATTTGGTATCTGAGTGATGAAAAATTTATTTCCATTCTTCTTAATTTTTCCAACACAATTTCCAGTTGAACCTATTTTAAAAACAATGTTTAAGGTCCATTCAGTAAATCCAAAGGAATTCTTAAGCCTTTGTTTGCATTATAATGAAAGATGTCAGCTATATATCGACCATTTTTCATGATATGACAAATATACTAAAAAGTACTGCAGGTGGTTAGATCTTTCGCTTTCGAACCATAATTCGTACATATATCTTTTTTCCCCCATTTATTTGTCATTTGATTCATTATAGACTTTTTTTAAAAATTTTATTTGGAAAAATACGCTCCTAAATATTTGATAAAAATTGCCTTGGGAGTAGAAGTCTAGCCAACATAAGATTAGGAAATCTACGAATTATTTTATTTGAAAGTTCAACAATTGTACTTTTGTCATATCTTAAGTTTCCAATAATTGCACAGTTGTGGAATTCTTTCCAAGGTATTTGGCAGTATTTCATAATATCAAGATAATGATATCTGCACTAAATAAAATAATTACATCATGCATTCAATTCCTGACATCAGTTTCGAAAAAAATCATGCGTGTAAACTGAATGGGGGGAAAACATGGTTCTTTTCAGGGATCCTTCAGAATAATCTTTTTTGATGAAAGATATCACTTCCATCCAACTAAAAGTTATCTATGTGAAAAAAAAATTATGAATTCTAAGTGCTATTTTCCCCAAGATAACAGTTTGGAGACTTAAATTAATGACATCTATATAAATAAAATCATAAGCACTCTTAATATCTAAATCAATTATCACAGAGTATTTTTTTTCCCTTCCAGTTTTGCATCTACTATTGCTTTATGTACTAGATACATTGCTGTTCTGCCACCTTTAAAAAGGAACAAATCCATAATAATAGGGATGAAGTTTCCATTCAATAATCAAAAGGTGAAAAATTCCACTGGTTAAAATTGTTTCAAAGGTTGTGGAAAAACTGAGATCAAAATTATTGGTCTACATGAGAAGATTTTAGTTTTGTCTTTGTAAAGTTTCAGAATCAGAAATATAATTATGTGCTTCCATGACTGTGGGGTTATTTAATTATCGAATTATTGTTGAAAATAATTTAGAATAATGGTATGTTTGATTTGATTTAAATATTTGAAGAGAGAGAGAATGTTTATAGTATTGATTTGCATCTAGAGTCATATTTCTCGATGTTTTTATAGCTGCAAATAGGAAAAAAATTGTTAATTGGGTTGTTGTCTTTGCTGAGAAAATTCAAAGGAAGTGGCTCATGAGAATAATTATTGGATGTGAAAAAATCAGTAAAAATATTGGTCTAAATTTAAAGTAAGGCAATAAATCTATTGCTAACTTGAAGAATATTTAAAGTTAATTTTTGATTCTTACACCAGGCATTATAAAAAGTTCTTGGATTAGAAACATTGTTGCTAATTGTACCAAGTACATTTTCTTAGCCTTTTTTCTATGAAATCTGAATTTGCTGAAATACTGCTTGAACTAATTTCATACTTCAGAAGAAATATCATGTATGGCCTTTTTATAGAAAATTTTTTAGAGTCTGTAGAAGTCATGATAAACACAGTTCCTCCAAGATCGGATAGATCTATTAGATACACGAATGTCTAGAGTGTTAGTTAAAATTATTCAAGAAACAGTTTCAGAGAGATTTACATTGCTTACCAACAAGGTTACCAAATATAGATTGTGCTTGTTCATTACAGATTTTCAATATACATTTTCAAAGCTCATTTATGAGGAATTAGGAAAGAGAATTCCATAATTGTAAAATAGTGATCACTGACAAATGAATACACTAATAATACATAACTATTAGTGAAACCAAAATGAATTCTAACAATTGAATTAAGAACAAAATTAAAATCTTAATTATGCCACAAAATCATTAATACTTTAAGAAACATAATTGGATCCCAACATTGGATGATGATTGGATGATTGGATAAAATCTTCAAAAATGAAAACCAGACTGTTAAAGGTTCTAAAAAAGATTTCAATAATAAAATATTTAGTCCAGGTATGAGGCATATACATTTATAATACAAAAGGAACTATTACTTATACTGATTGGAAGAACTAGAGTTTTCATACCTTGCAACTAACTATGCAATCTGAGTAGGAGTTTGTAAAACAATGTTTGCTAATACATCCTGCTCCTGATCTATCATGTCTGAAAATGAACTTTCTTGGAAAGTATAACCTATCAACAGCTTTTAATGAAATTCATTGCAGTATACCACATATCTGCTATAGTGAAAAAGGAGGTAGGCCTAATAACCAGATGGATTAATTTTTTATGTTGCTACCAACTACAATGCAGAAAAACCATAAATGAATGAAAAAGGAAAATGTATAAATCTCTATCCATCCTCTAGGTAAAGAAGAAAAACATTTACATTATTAAGGAAAATAGTTATTCACAACAGAGAAAAATTAAAATTTAATGAAAAATTTATTGACATACTGTTTTTTTTATTTTTTTGGTTCTATATTCATCCAATATCTATATTACTAGATCATCATTTATATTATTAGATGCACCAGGTATAGAGACAGAGAAGCTTTTAAACTTGGAACTGCTTCTTTTTTTCCCCCCTGATATTTGAAGTAGTTTCTTTCCATATTTCTAAAATACTACACAATTGTGAAAATATTGTTTCCATCATCTTTTGAACTATTTCTATAAGGTTTGATCTGAAAAGATGTCAACATATTTTCCAATCTTCCTTCTAAATAATTTTGCAAATTGGAGCCTGGTGAATTTGAAAAAGATAACCATTGAATATTTGTGTCTCACCTCTCCCATAACTTAGTGTTGTATACATTTATATTACAGATATCTTTTTTTCCTTAATAAATACAGAACAGATTAGAGAATTGCCAAGGCAGTATCCTTTAAAATCAATGCAGTTCATGAGACTGCAAATTGCCCAGTGTGGAATTATTCTACAATTATACAAATTACAGATTTCTGGAAAAATGAAGCGGAATAGATGAAACAAACATTTATTGTGTCTGAACTTGTCTATATAAAGTTGTACTCAGAGATTAATAAGCCAAAGCTAAAAGTTTTCAGTTAGATTAGAGCAAGGAATAGTGATTAAAATAGAAGAAACTTCTCAACAACACCCAGCTTTCATGAAGCATTTCATTTATACTATTTCAATATCCTTAGTTGTCTATAGTTCAATAGCTGCCATAGGTACATTAACTGAAATTTCATAGAAAAGAAATCGAAAAGTGAATCATTCCCATATTACACTGGAATTGACCAATATCTTCAAAACTTGTTCCAATGCTAGAATTTGAGCTGCGTATACAGAGTAAGGGGTGCAAAACTATATTATTTTGAGCATAGTATATTGCAGTGTATATTGCCCATTTTTAATACAAAAATAAGGTAGAAAATTATGGATGCATGTTATACGCTAGATAAAGAAATGATAGATTTAAAAATAAGAAAAATATAAGCATAAAAATTTTAATTTCTACTTGTATCAGCATGCTGTTTTTTTAAAAAAATGACATACCTCGTGAATTTAAAATTTTCTTTCTCAGATAACATGAGACATTTATCATGATCGTCATCCATTATATCTTCAGGCACATAACTGAATTCTATTTCATTCTTCACCATCTTTGTTACTCTGATCCATAAATAAATTATCTTCCATTCATCTAGATTGTTCAATATATTACACTTTTTAAAGGGCTTTTGAATTATGCTAAATTTAATTTCATTCCATGATTTTATTACCCACTCACACACTATTTCTCGACCAACATGATGCATTTGACCTCCTTCTGTAAAGGTTTTCCACCTCCTAATATCCAAATATTCCTCTGTCAGTTTAAATTTCCTTTGAATAGTTTATCAATACACATATCTAAAGCTGAACTACAGGCATTAATTTGTTTGGTATAACTGTCATGTCTGTGTTACACTCTTTTATCAATTCTATCATATTATCCACTAGATGGGAACTGCACATATCCTTAACTTATTTCTATATTCTTTAAGCTACCAAGACACTTTTGCCAAGCATTTCTTATCTACAATTTTACACTGTTTTCGGTCATCCATCCTTTAATCCGTCCTTATTAACATGAATGAAAACACAATTTGGCTAAATACATTTCAACATCATCTTTCATTTAAAAATAACCATACGTTTTTAATTTTGAATTCTCTACTAAACAGGAAAGCATCACAATGAAGTGAGATTCTTCGTTACTTGTTTTTTATAAGAACCAATTTTGTTCCTTTCACAACTTTTTAATTATATTTAGCATATTACTTATTGTGATTTATTTTTCTTGCACTTACATATGGGGCTTTCACAAACACCAAACATCATTGGTGCACATTTTCTGTTTCCTTTTGCAAATTTAATGACTTTTTGCATTTGAAACCAGCACTGTATTTGTTTTGTTAGGCAGGACACAAATTTACTGCTAAAAGGAACACAAGATCAACTGTACTTCAATTAAAGAAAATGTGCTTTACTAATCTCTTTGATGTTCCCTTCAAACTCAAAGCTTCAAATGATTGGAGAAAGAGGGAAATCAGACTCATAATTCTGTGAATCCATTTGGGTTAAAAGTGCTTGTTCTTACCCCTAATTGTATTCCCCTTTTCTCAAAAATCTAGAATAACATTCTTGTGCATATCTGCAATGAAAAAAGCCTACTGTTCATGTAGCTCTTATGTTTATAATTATTTTTCTTATAGAATACTTTCTTCCCCATCATGCTGTGAAAAAGAAAGACAGCATTACAACTAAATTTCGAGTTGTATTTGATAGGTCCTGTAAGCCTTCGAACTTTAATTCGTTGAATTCGGTTTTCAGGGTTGGACAAGTCTTACAGCCAGATACTTTTTACTATTCGTGTAAGATTCTGTGTGAATAAAATTGCTTTCACTTCGGATATAAAGCAAATAAAAAGACAAATTTCAATTGATAAAGTTGATCAAAATTTGTAGAAAATAAAGTGGAGAAATTTATCTGATTCTGCTATTAAAGAATACAGATTTTCTACAGTAACTTATGGTACTTTATCAGCTCCATTTTTAACTACTAGATGTTTACATCAAATAGGTTTAGATTCTCAAAACATAAATCCTGAAATATCTCATATAATTCAAAATTATTTTTATATGGATGATTTGATAACTGGAGCAAAATTTAATTAGGAATCACTTGCATTAATTCAAAACTTGTCGGAAACTCTAGTTGCTAGAGGATTTCACCTAAGAAAGTGACATTCCAATTCTCAAGATGTCTTACACAATTTGGCTCAAAATCTAGAGGCTAAGGAATCAAATGTGGAAATTCCTCTCGAAAACTGTTCTTAAACTCTTGGACTTATTTGGGACTCTTCTACCGACTGTTTTGTTTTTAAAATCAACTTTAACTTTGAAAGTAAAATTACCAAGAGATCATTTATATCCCAATCAGCAAGGCTATTTGATCCTTTGGGTTTTCTTTCACCTTGTACAATATTAATAAAAATCTTCTATCAGCAGTTATGGTTGCTGAAACTTGATTGGGATAATACTCTACCAGAGCATTTTGGAATTAAGTTGCATAAATTCCAAAGGGAATTTCAGCAAATATGTCATATTTCAATTCCGAGATGGCTTCAGTTTACCGAAAAGGAAATTGCTCTTCATGGCTTTTCGGATGCCTCAGAATCTGCTTTATGCCTGTGTAATTTATGCTGTTAAACGAAATAATGGTGATACTAAGGTTACTTTTCTAGCAGCTAAAAACAAGGTAGCTCCACTCAAGCCTGTATCCATTCCACAGCTGGAGTTATATGGAACTCTCCTATTGGCCAGATTATTTTCAGTCGTAATTAATACTTTAAAAGATCATGTTATTAATTTTTATGCTTGGACAGGTTCTCAAGTTGTCCATTCCTAGTTGTCTTCACCTCCTCGCAATTTGAAGTCGTTCATCGACAACAGGACTTCAGAGATCTTGGACCGCATCCCTCAGAACCGATAGTGGTATGTACCAAACAAGGAGAATCCCGCTGATATTGGATCTAGAGGTGTGTCACCCAAGGACCTGCCTGACTGTTGTCTGTGGTGGAAGGGCCCTAGTTTCTTATCACCAGAAGTAGACTGGCCTAAGCAACCAGTTTTGAAGGAAAATGATAAAATTCTCAAAGAGAGGAAAAAAACATAGGTATTTTCTGTCTTTAAAAAATGATATAATTGATTTGTTAATTGAAAAATATTCGCATTTTTCAAAATTAATTGATGTACTAGCTTTTAACATTAAATTTGTAACTAATTGTACAGTAAATAAAGTTAACAAGAGTTTTATAAACAAAGTTACACATTTAATTACCAAGGAAAGAATTTTTGTTAATAATATGGTGATAACATGTATTCAAAATGTGTCTTTTGATAATGAAATTAATTGTATAAGGTTGAACCAGTCATTATCAAAGAAAAGCCCACTAGTAACCCTTTGTCCATTCAATGATAAGAATGGTTTGCTCAGAGTGGGAGGACAGCTTCAAAATGCACTTGTACAATATAATGCAAAACAACCTATCATACTGCCTAACCAGCATAAACTAAGTAGTTTAATAGTAAAGTATTTTCATGTTTTAAATTTACATGCTGGTGGTAGTTTGTTAATAGGTATTTTACGTCAAACTTATCGAATACTAAATGTTAAAAAACTAGTTAAAAAATGTGTCTTGAATTGTGTTGTTTGTTGTAGATTTAGAAGTAAAGTGTCCAAACAAAAATGGGAGATCTTCCTGTGGACTGAGTGACTCTCAATAGAGCATTTTTTGTTTGTGGTATAGATCGTGTGAGTCCAATTTCTTTATTAAAACATAGAGGTAGAGAAGCTAAGACTACAATGAGATATATTGTTATATTTGTATGTTTTGCTACCAAAGCCTTACAATTAGAATTAGTGATAGATTACAGGTCCGAGGTCTTCATCACTGCATTAAAACGATTTTGATCAAGAAGGAGCATGCCAAAATATATCCATTCTGATAATGGAACAAATTTCTTAGGAGATAAAAGAAAGCTTGGAGAATTATATAAATATTTATATAAAATTAATATAAATGAGAAGGTCTCTTCTTCTTTCCAACTGGAAATTGAATGGCATTCTATACCTCCACTGTGTCCGCATTTTCGTGGACTTTGGGAGGCTAGTGTAATACCAGTAAAGCTTCACTTAAAGCGAGTCATAGAAAATTCCAACTTAAGATTTGAAGAACTTTATACATTATTAACTCAAATAAAGGCAATACTAAATTCATGACTTTTAGTTAGTTTTGATAATGATGAAGTAGATAATTTATAAATATTTTAACACCATCTCACTTTATAATAGGGGATGTAATTACAAGTTCTCCTGAGACAGTGGAAGAAACTAAACTTTCATTAAAAAAACATTGGGACATTGTACAAAAAATTACATTTTTGGAAAAGATGGCATGTAGACTATTTGAGCTCTCTACTAAATAGGAAAAAATGAAAAAACAGTAATTCTAATATTAAAGTTGGAGATGTTGTAATTATTAAAGAAGATAATGTCCCTCCAGTTGTATAGCCTCTTGGTAAAGTAGTATCTACTCAACCTAGTAAAGATAGTATGGTACGCATAGTTACATTAAAAACGTTAAAAGGGTTTTTCAGAATACCTTTTTGTAAAACTTTGTGTATTACCTATGCATCAAGAATGACTTCTTGATGAGTGGGAATATGTTCATGTAACTCATATGTTTATAATTATTTTTCTTATTCGCATTTTAAATTATTATTTTAATTATTACCGCCTATAGATGGCTTTGCATGTACGTTTTTTTATAAGAATAATGAGAGAGTGAGTTTGAGTCAGTTGCTATGTGCTTTTACTCCTCTGTTAAGTATTCTTTTTAACTTGTGCAAATAGGCACAGCTCGCTCATTGTTAGCAGCAAATCATTTTTAAGTGTGTTAATTTCGTAAATGTTATACGTGTTCTTCTTCTAGTTATATTTATGTGTGAAAGTCAATAAATATGAAAATATCAACTAAGGACTATTTCTTGGATTACATACAATAATATGGACTGTTTACAACCACCCTGTTTGCAGAATAATTTACTCCTTCAAGCATTTCCCCCCCCCACACACACATATTGTTCCCCTTATCACTTGTCAATTAGGTAAACCATTGTTCAAAAGCCTGGGAAAATACTTCAAATGAATAATTGCAAAAGATAAGAGAATCACATACATAAATTTCAGGTTTCTTCATAAAGGAGGATATGCATTGCATAGTGAATATACTTAAAATTTTTTAAAATGTAGCTTGAAATTATAGGTGCACATTGTATGCCTGAATATACAATAAAAGACATGTTACATATGTAAGTATGCCCGAAGATCTTGCCATAAATTTTTGCTGTACAAAAGTTGCAGATTTTATGAAATGTGAGGTCGAATTTGTTTATTCTTTGATAATATGATAATATCCGAAATTTTCTTATTTCCAGCTCTTATTACCAGCTAATCATCAATTTTCCAATTTTTAAAGAAAAGTAATTTTGATAATCCAGTAGATAACAGACCAGAATACTGCTGGATTATTGGAAAATGACTAAAAATGCATTTACCACCAAAAGCTATGTATTATTGTATAAAATTTAACACAGAAAGAACAAATAAAAAGTCAAACACACGAAATAACAAAAACTACAAAAATTTTACTATTTTGTATCGATAGGTTTAATTTTTCCATTAAAGTAGAAAGCATAAAACAACTCTTAATTACTTGTCAACCTGTCAAAAAATGCCAAACTACTGGTAGAATCATAAAGGTTAAGTTCTGGATTATAGAAAGAGTGCTGTACTTAGTCTCCTATGTCCATCATGTTTTCATTAATTATTTGAATTTGATCACTAAAATCATTTATCTGAAACATTGAGTGACTCAGCTTGAGCCTCTGCCAGATATTCAGATAATTGGTTAACTTACAAAATCTAACTGATAAATTTAAAACACCTTTATCTCTTATTCATATGGCAAAAAAAAAAAAAGAGAGAGAGAGAGAGAGAGAAATATATTAAGAGTTTCAACAATTGAGGAAGGTCTCAGTTTACACAATTCATTTCTTTGTAGTACATCTTAACCAAATTCCATGGTATATCATACCTCCATAAGACAATACAATTAAAACTTTATTTTATACACATATAAACTTTTAAGTGTCAACAAGTTTTTGGTTCAAACTGGCAATATCAGTTAATTTAAATAAAACTCAAAATAAATTAGTAGAAATCATAATGAATTCGGCACAAATTTCAAGATAAAAATATTCTCAAACAACTAAGCAAAAATATTCTTTAATAGTTAAGTAACACAATTTGCAAATATTAGTACTAATGTACTTACTGAAGCAATGAAATGCCTCGAGACGTAATCATAAATTTTCCATGAGTCGGAATCCAATTCATGTCTAGAAGCCAATTTCATGGGAGTTATAGGAGGATGGTCCCCAGCATCATGGCCTTTCCTGAAAAAATTCATAATTTAAAAAAAAAAACTCACACAGCAAACCTCTGTAAAAAAGAAACTAGAATTATGGGCCATTTATTCTATACAAGTAAAGAAATTATCAATAATTGTAGTCCAATAAAAAAAATTTAATTATTCTTCAAGAATATATTACAGAAGTCAAAAATAATCATAATGATGATCTGTTTCATATGTTCAATTTTGCTCACTTAAAAGCTAGTTTTACATTCCTATGTTCTAGAGCAAATTCTAAATTGACTTGCAATACAACATCAAATCTGAAGAGTGGAAAATTTAAAGAGAAAATATTTTTTAAAAAAATTGAAATTGGCTTTGCTACTGTCATTTTAACATTTGATAATGTTCCCCTCCCCCTTCTGTTTTCTGTTTAGTTCTTGAAAATTTTGAATTATTCAAAATGAATATTAGCATAAAGTAAGCCTACTTCCCAGTCCCAGATACTACAGAAACAATTTCTATTAAAAAAAAAAAAAAATACCTTATTAAAATTTATTAAAAAATTTATAATGGTTTTTTTTTTTTTTTTTTTTTTTGCGAAAATAAAGTACAAAAACATTACCAATGTTAACAATAACAAAAATAAAAACAGGCAATTCAGTTGTAAAAATGAATTATTAAATTAAATATTAAAAAATTAAGAGCAAACAATTAACAAAGTAAACAATAATATTCTGTTCAAATATTAAAATAAAAATGGACAATAAAATATTAAATATATCTTAGCAATATAAATATACTTTAAGCATGCTAAGCATAATTTTTATAATCAATGTATTATAATGACAATTTTTTCAACCTAACACCTTGTATTCTTTATTTTATGTCCATGCATTTTGTTGATGCCATTTTCTCCAAATAATGTTAGCACATATAAAAAAAAAAATTTAATATAAGTAACCATTGTAAAACTTTTTTTTTTTTTTTTCATATTGTTAGCACAGTACCTGAATTTAAACACAATATTTAAATAACTTTATGTAAAAACTATTATGTTGTGATTGTTTATTAACATCACACTTAGAAGTAACATGAAGGCTATAAGTAATTTATCTCCTCTTGAGTCTCACTCAAATGAAGAGGATGACATCTAAGCTGGCACCCAACTCTCCAAATTTCTACACCATCCTAAAATGAAGATATTGAGCCATGAACGACAAACATGTATCCCCCCCCACTACATGATAGACTTAAGAACTTAAAGCATTGCCAGAATCTTATCATAAAAAAAATCATTGGAAAGTTATTTTATATTTTAATGCTTCATATTTTTTTAAAAGTTTGTTTCTATTTTTATAAAGCTATTACAATTTTCAGCCTTATTTTTTCTCCCTAGATTTATTAACTGTTTCAATTAACTTTCATTAGATTATTAGATAGCACTACTAGTTACAGTGAAAATTAAGATGAAAATGATCAAGCATTTTGTCATAATAAAACAAATTTCTTCTTAATTTTAGAAAAGAAATTATTAGATTAAAAGTTTGTCTAACAAGTACTAGGACTGAAAATGGCAGTGAAATTTTTTGAGGATATATAAACCAAGCATTAATAATTTTCAAAATATGACCCATCTTCATCAATATAGTACAATCAGCTCTTTTTTCAGAGTTCAAATTTACCCTGGCAGTTAGCAAATGCAAGGCTGTTTAGGCATCACATCAGGATATTCATTAGTTAGGGCCCATGTTGGATGTCCAACACATTGTTCATCATCCTTGCCATCTTTGAATTATCTGAGCCACTTTAAAACATGCATTCTAGACATGGTTACAACCTTGTAAATCTCACAGATCA
The DNA here is from genome assembly GCA_019974015.1 of Nephila pilipes. Classification (NCBI taxonomy): domain Eukaryota; kingdom Metazoa; phylum Arthropoda; class Arachnida; order Araneae; family Nephilidae; genus Nephila; species Nephila pilipes. Next base: position 599,684 of record BMAW01056700.1, read on the forward strand.
TATTGAAAGTTTTTAAAGTGAATTTGTTCAGTTTAATATAAAATTTGATGCAACTACCTTTCTCAAAGGGTCATTGTAATTTCACTTTCAACACAAGTACTAAACACACAAAATTTGGGATAAGCTCGGAGACAGCTGGTACAGTATGTGTGAATTAGAATTTGCAATTCACACATATTGATAAAGTAAGAAAATTTTACTTACCTGTCAGACAGGTAGTTTTCATCATCCACTTCTTAATTAAATCAATCTGAAACTTGACTCGAGGAAAAATCCTGTTTGACATCATGAAGTTGTCAAACAGGAATTACAGGATGTGACTTACAGTTATCGAACAGGACTGCAATGTCACATGACAAATACTAAAGAGTACAATAAACAAAAATTTTCCTTAATTTAAATTTCTTAACATTCCACCTTAGTCATTCCCTCAGCATGAGATAAGTCAATCAACTTTGATTTAGGGAGAGTCTCTCACAACCGTAGCACCCTCTATTCTTTCTAGTTTCAATATTCTTCCCCCCAAATGGCTAAGAGGTTCATTCCAAATTTCTCATTAATTATAATAAGTACAATATTCAATTAATCAAATTACAGATAATGCAAAACAAACAATAATTTACAAATTTCAGTTATATTGGTACTCTCTACACAAATCTTGAATCCTTTAACAAAATCAATGTTGAGTCAGTAAACAAAATACAAAATCAATGTAAATTCAGTCATTAACCTCACAATTATATAATAATTGCACAGATCTTTTAAGGACAGCTGTTTCTGTCATCATTTCACAAGACCTTATCTTTGCATCACTGATTCCGCTAATTTCTAAAAATGCTTAGGATGCTTATCATTAATTTATACAATACCATTAATTTCGAATACAGTAATTTTATGAGGTCTAACAATCTTTCAGGATTATTAAACCTTATAAGTAGCATTAAAATTAAGTCTGGCAAAAGATAAGCTATCTACTTCACCCTCTAAAAGCATATGCAATGGAATTAAAGGAACAAGTTCCTGTAACTCCAAAAACACTTAAGTCAATGGATGAAAGTTAAGTACACTTTCCATTTCAAAAATAAGTATTTCTAACTCTACTACAAAGAAAGTAGTCTTTCTGTGGGAGGCATATAAGTCTTTCACAGTTGGATGGCTAATGACAGCCCACAAAGTTTTCAGTTCAATTTCTGATGGCTAAAATGTTTGTACAATGTTTGTGAAAGTTTTTGAATGCAGATCTTGATAAGTGATGAATTGTCAAAGCCCTGGGAGAAATGATTCTGCAGTCAGACTGCTGATTAACTCTAAATGTAAAGCTTAAGTAATACCACAAGTTAATAACATGACAAAATTTTTCTCATCTCTGTCCATTGCATAAAACAATCCACTAAAATCTATGCCATTAACAAAAAAAAAAAAAAAAAAAAAAAAAGGATGCAACTGACATAGGAGTAGTAACTTGCCCACCAGATAAAACATTGAATGGTTTACATAGAGTGCATCTTTTGATTACATTTTCGACAATCTGTCTCCCTTTCATAAACTTCCACCAAAGTTTTAGAAATTCAACCATGGATCACTTTGCTGTGTGCATCCCAAACCAACAAGTTCACAAAATGGATGCTTTGCAGATATAATAATAGGGCATTTTACAGTAAAGTTTGATTTTTGGAATTTTCCACCTAGGCGAATTATTCTATCTTTATCAAGGATAGGATTTAATTCCAAAATCGACGAAGTTTTTGGATTTGGTTTGCTATGTAATAAGCTCAATAGTTCTGTAAAAACTGTTTTCTGAGCAGATTTTATCTAAATATTTTTGGCAACATCAACACTCAGTTCTATGAGTCTTTTAATTTCATTTCCAGTGCTTTAGATGATTCAGTTTTAGTTTTTAGTTGTTTTTTTTTATTAACGTCGCACTAGAAGCAACACGAGGGCTATTGGCGACGGACCTCGTAATTTTGAACCACGGTCAAGTGACGAGGACGACACCTGAGCTGGCACCCCCCTCTCCTAACATCCACACCACGCCAACGGGAGGACTTTGGGCCCCGAACAGATTTAACGTGCATCAGCCCCGGCTACACGGCAGGTCTTTGGCGACCAAGGATCGAACCCGCGACTGAGCGAAAACCACCGGCCGCTAGTCCACGATCCTGACCACTAGGCTACCGCGGCCCCTTTAGATGATTCAGAGTACCCAACTGGTAACATGATAAAAAATTTTCACACTATCCTATTTGTTCGAGTCCATCAACAAAGCCACTTTAGACTGAATTTTACAAACAAAGGATGAAATTTCCTCCAGTTCAGCTCTTCTTTCACAGGATACTTCAGGAGAAAATTCACAATTAGAATCATCTGGCCACTTCATCAGTATCAATCATTTTGAACCTTGCAGCAAAACTGAATTTGGCACAAACTTTTCAGCAGTGCCTCCAAAAGATATGCTATCTGCAGGATTATCTTTTCAGGATAATGATACCATATCGCAGGATCTATGTTGGAATCAATTTCTAAGACTAGCTGAAATTAATTGTTTCGATTTCAAAGTTGTTCTGCGAATCAAAAAGGGAGTGATTAAAAAATCAATACAAGTATACTTAGTGATGGGGAAATGTAAAGTTGTTTTCAGGTATTTATAACATTTTGAAACAACCACAGCTCCTTATAATTCAAGCTTTGCTAATGTTAATCACTTGAACAAGGTGATTCTGGATTTTGCTGTCATGAAACTAATGTTAATACTACCATCAACTGACTTGTAATGAAAATATGACACTGCTCCAAACACTCTAAGGCTTGCATTGGAAAAAATATGTAGTTCTAATTATTTGACTCTTAGGAAAAGAAGCAATATTTTCTTTCTGTAGTTAAAACCTTCAACAAATAAATCTGATTGCACCAAATTTCCCATTTTTCTTCAATTCAGATGGTATTTCATCACCCAGTCAATTTTATTTCTTGCATTATTAATTTGATGATGATTATAAAGGTGAAAGCAATTTCTATGGTGCTAAATATTTTCGATATCTTTCGAAGTATGCTATGCTTTGAATTTTTCAAATCATCAATCATGTCAAGAAGGGGTTTCACATTTAATTTAAATGTGTCATGTTCAGTGTTCCAGGTTATTCCTAAAACCTTTAAAAGGCATTTTTTTTTATGCCCTTGTCATTTGAATTGTAGGTAGATAGTTTCACAACCTCCTAAACTTTGTACACAGGTTCATTTTTGCCAAACTTAAACACTAACAGGTTTTCTTGCTTAATGTTGGGTAATTTTAATTCTATAGGTAATTCTTCCTTTAAGAAAGAACATTGACTATAAGAATCTAAAATGATAGCAATGTTTTTATTTTGAGATTGCCTAATTTAACAGTTGAGAATATTTTGATTAATATTTAGCAATCATCTGCATTTTTACATTTTGTGACTTTTAAATTCAAAACACAGCAAGAATTTTCTATCAGGTGTCCATCTCAGTCACAAGTGGAGGAGGGAAAAAACAGAAGAACCTTCTCAGATTAATTCAGTGTCTGTATTTGCAAATTTTACATTCAATTTTTTTGACATTTTTTAAAAATTTTGTCCTTCTGAAAGGCTTCTTAAAGGCTGTCCTTCTTAAAAGCTTTTGTATGAATAATTTTAATAACTGTTCTGCAGTTATGAGGGCTATTCAGAAAGTAAGGAATGTTTTGGAATTAAAAAGAAACTAAGTACAAGAAAAAAAAATTATTATATACTTAAGAAAGAGAGACTAAAATTCTACTTTACTACATAGTCATAGCTTTGAAATTCCTTCATCGTAGAATTCTGCCGCCTGCGATCTCAGCCACTCAGTGACGCGCACCCACAGCTCCTTGTTGTCGTCGCAATTTCAGCACCCATCTCACACAAAATTTGCGTTAGCCTAGCCTTTGTGTGACAATTTCAAACAACAGTCCATGAAACTTGTGGAAAACTAAGCGAAAGCTCCCTTATTGTAAAACAGCGGTTTTCACAAATCTTTTCATCAACTTTAGCGACCAGTTCGTCAGTCAAAATGCTAGGGCGTCCACTCTTCTCTTCATCGTGAACATTAGTTCGGCCATTTTTAAACTGAATGCACCATTTCCAGATTGAACTTTCATTCATTACGTTGTTTCCATACATGTCACACACTTGCTGATAAATTTCCATAGGTTTTAGGTTTTTTGCCAACAAAAACCATATCACAGACCGCACCTCACAACTGGCGGGATTTTCAATTGCAGCGCACATTTTAAATTTGAATATTGAAAAAATGTTCCTGTTGTGATGGCTGGACACCGACTGAGCTGCCGAGCCCACAGGCACCAAAATATACGTGATCAGAACACTCCTAGCGACATCAGATGGAAACGTTCCTACTTTCTGAATAGCCCTCGTACAATAAAATGACGGTATTAAATTATAAGTGATCAAGAGACACGAGCAGTCCATCTGATTGGAACCACACACTTATGGGTCAAATATATTAGGCTTACTTTGGACAGATCAATTGGTGCTATTCTGCAAGTTCTGTGCATTACAATTCCTCCCTACACATCTAGTAATGAGCAATTTTGCTTTTCAGTAACTTTGCTGGTTAGGTATACATTGTGCATCCACCACTCATGAAAGACAACCAGTGCACTTTTGAAAATGAGCTCAAATTTGTAATTATATTTCAACAAGAATGTAGAAGAAAAATTGTAATGATTGTTCAGTCAATGTACAAAGATATTTCCATAGTAATAGGATTTTTTATGAATGACTCAAGGTGGAATGCTCATTGGCATTTTCACTTTCTATACGAGTTTAAATTTTTGTTCAGATGACCCAGCTCTGTGGACTACAAGCTGACACATGATAGGCCATGGATTGGCAAGGCCTGATTTAGAATATCCTTATCATATTTTGGCAAAACTGCATCCTTAGCAATGAGTTAGCATTTAATTAATACCATTGCCACTGTAGCACTGATTTATCTTAATTAACTCAATTTCTATTGACTTAAAAGTATTGGTTGCCCTCTTTCTAACAGTACTTCTAGTTTTTTTTCTTCTAAAATTTCCATATACATTCTTACAAATTTAAAGTTACTCAAATTCTTAAATAGCAAAATTAACAAATTTTTGCCAATTTAAATTTCTGAACATTCTACTTTCATCATTATCTGAACATGAGAGAAGTCTATCTAAACTTCAATCTAAGGAAAGTCTTGTATGGCGCATAGTGCCCTCTATTCTTTCTAGTTTCAATACAATATTCCTAGCCTAAGTCACATCCTCCACCACCTATCCACCCATAGAAATCACCCTCTACCACTTACCAATGGCCAGAAAAAATCAATCCAAATACTTAATGGACACCAACTATAATTACACACATGTTTAATTTTAAACACATCCATACCTAGGACGAATCATAGTCCCAGAAAGTAAATCCTGAACATCATTACCCCACTCTGAGCTTCTGCTCTGCAACTGTAAGATACCTCTGATAAAAGATAAAATACAAAGAATAATGAGAATAAAAAATACACACAATGTTATTCAAAGAACAAATTTATGAATTAAAAAAAATCATAAATTTAAAAACATACCTTATGTCAAAATTTTCCGGATAAGATGTTGTTTCGGTTCTTGGATAACTGATATACCCTTGGGTATATAGTTTCTCGGCTATCGCCATGGCATGATGAGGCCCCATATTTAATCCTGAACTAGCCACTCTCATGAGTTCAACAGTATTTAATGCAAGTGGCCTCTGTTTAGTTTTTTCTTTTTTTGAAACGCTAATAACTCTAATAAATATTACAAAGAAAAAAGATATGAATTTGCAATTTAAAAATTAAACTAATAATTAGAAAGAATACTTATTAAATACATATTGAAAATGATTAAAATGATAAAATTGAGCAATCACTATCAAATGTACAATGTTCTTAAAAAATACATGAATTCCAATAGATATTTAATTTCAAAAATGCAGAATTTATAAAAAAAAATTAACTATACATTAACAGATGAAGAATAATAGAATATTAATTTTAAAAAAGTCCTTTTCAATATATATATATATATATATGAGTATATTATACACACACATATATACATGCACAAATTCGCATATATATATTGGTACTGACTTCGGTGCTGGTCATAGGTCAATTCAGCCTTACATCCCACCGGGGTCTATAAATGAGTACAAAGTTTGCTTGGCCCAGCACTAGACTAGTCACTTGGCCTGGACACTAGTTAGTAATAATCATCTATGGCCCAAAGGCTACAGAAACAGAAATAAGCATCTCTTGATGGAACTACTTAGGCATGGGCTGACTTTAACTTAAACATATATATACACTCTATAACAAAAAAAAAAAAAAAAAAAATGACACACCAAGGAGTTGTCTGAAAGAGACAAAAATTGGTTGATAGGAAAATTATGTACAGAATAGAAAATGATTAAAATGATAAAATTGAATTATTTATTTCAGAGTTACATTGTTATAAAATAACAAGCTCAATAAGGTGTTGACCCACCTCTAGCCTGGATGCCAGCTCCCACACGATGTGGGATACAGTGATAAAGCTCTGTGGTGGTCTCCTGTGGTATTTCTTGCCAAATTTGCTCCAACTGTCAGGCCAGGATGTCAATATTCCCTGGTAGATGCAGAAACCTTCCATGATATCCCAGACATGCTCGATTGAAAAGAGATCTGGCTGGCCAAGGAAGTGTTTGACAAACTATAAGGCAATTCATAGCAACACATGCTGTATAGGGTCTGGTATTATCTTGCTGAAAAATAAGGCCAGGGTACTGCAAAAGGAACAGTAGCAAAACAGGTCTCAGAATGTCGTCGACGTACTGCTGTGCTGTAAGTGTGCCTCTAATGACGACAAAAACGGTCCGGCACCCCAGACCATAACTCCTGGTAGAGGGCCTGTGTGGTGTGCAATAGTGAAAGCAGGATCCCATGCTGCCCTGGACATTTCCAGACACGTTTTCGATGATCTTCAGGACACACTTGGAAGAGAGATTCATCACTAAACACTATACGTCCCCAGTCAGCATCATTCCAACCAGATCAAACCAAGCACCACTGTAATCTGGCTCGACAGTGTGCAGGTGTGAGTGGCAGGTAGTGTAGCGGCCAGTATGAGCGTAGATTTCACTCAATCAGCCATCTGTGAATGGTCATGAAGGACACTTATGTGCGGGACGCACGTCTGATGATTGATAACGATGAATCAGGTGCTGATACAGCTGATCTGACAATCACTCTGTCGCCCCAATTTGCTGTGGCCCTAAGTTGACCGGTACCATCATGACACTGAAATCTGCCATTGTCCACCCATTCTTGCCAGCATCTTCTAATCGCTGCATTGCTTCGACCATATAACGAACGATTCTCCGATTTGCCCAACCTGCCTCTTTCAGTCCAATGATATGAACTATTCTAAACTCTGACAGTTGCTCATAATGAGTTCCAATCCTGCAGTGAGGCATTTTTTCAGTCGTTGAAAGGTATCCTAAATCGCAATGCAGCAGAAAATTTGACCACCAGATTGAAAATTGCTTCTTATATACACCTGCTAAGTGCGCAGTTCCAATGCACTGTAGCTCCTGCTATTCATTCATTGGGCACCAAATTTTAATCCTTTGCATGTTCAGTCCAAATGCCTTTGCATAAGAAATTTCATTACAATCGGGCAACTCATTCTTGGTGAGTCATTTGTATTTTTTTTTTATTTTTGCTATAGAGTGTATATACACACACAAACACTCAATTAATAATTATGATTTTGAAAATCTCAACTTTATTGATATTGAAAATCTTATAAAAACAATTTTAATAATTTTTTAGAAATATAATTTACGTAAAATGATCACTTATGAAAAATTCAATTCATCAATTGAATTTAAAGAAAATTTTAGAAAATTTAATGGTAAAAAATATAAACAAATCAAAGGTAAATAACAAGGAGAAGACCGGCTAATTATAGTTTAGCCGATTCATACTTACATTTCCGTGAACAAAACCATATTAATGAAATAACTTTATTATTTATTGATATATAGATAATCCAACTCTCATTAGTAATAATAATTCTGCAAAAATCTTAACCCTTATTTTTATACTAAATTTTAAAATTTAAATCAAACAAATAAAAATAATAATCAATCTGAATTTATAGATGAAAAACTGAAAATTATACACAACAAATTATGCAACAACATTTATTATAAAAGATTTTTTTAAATTTTAAGCTATTCAGTTTCCATTCTGGAACAGTAATATTCTATTTCTGTTTATAGGAATATAATTATTAATCATATATACCATAATAAAACTTAAGTAACTAAAAAGTGAGGTAAAATTAAAATTTTAAGAAATTCTTTGATCCAATTACTTTTAAAAAAAAACACATTTACATCTTTATTATTACGAAAACAACTACTTACAGTTTAATATTTTTTATATTCTGTTATATACACTATTAAATATTTTAAATAATTAGGTTTTTGACGAACTTCTTTGAAAAAAAAAGTTTTTTAATAACATTCTTTATGTGTAAATAAATGGTGATACCAGTTAAACAAATATTCAAATCAGAATTTTAGAATCATTCTTTTTCACTAATTTTAAATACAAATACCCTTGAATAATTTTCGAACAAAAATTTTAATCTACTTAATATTTGATTTTTAAATGAGACCTTAAAAAGTTAATAAAATTAGACACGTTTAATCTGACTATCATCAGAAACATGAAAAATATACCAGTGGTATGATATGGTGAGTTGATCACAGAGCAGATGGTGATCATGGTCTTAATCAGTGGCCTCTGAGAACTTGTAATTTTTTTTGAACTATTTAAAAGATGAAGTATTTTTACCCACATTAGAATGAACATTGACAAACTAACAATGCGAGTAATTGCCTCAAATCAAAATGTAACACCAAATATGTTGGGAAAAGTATGGAGTGAATTCTATTATCAACTGGATAATGTTCCTGTTTCTGGTAATGTGGTCCTTTCTATTGAATATTTATAATTTTTTTTCAATTTCAAAGAGTTGTTTTTAATTTAATTTGTCCAAAAGTTTGTAACTTCTTTTAGTTTATTATTAGTAGCTCTTCAAAGTTGAGATATTCTTTTTAAATTCCCTGTATTTTAGAATAATTTGATATAAAATACTATTTTACATATTTTTATGATTATTTCAAAGAGTATATAACTAAATGCAACAAATTTCAAAAGGTTAAATTAGGATAATGATATCATTATTCTAAGATAAGTTTGCTTTGCAAATGTAATATTTTGAAATATTAGTAACTGGATTTTTTTGTTTTGGGGGTTAACTATTTTACTATAAAGTAATTTGTTGAAAGGAATGGTTTGAATCTTTAAAACATGTTAAAACCCTGCATGTCTGTCCAAAGTCAGACACAAAATTTTTAATCACTTTATTTCCATTTTGACTTTCTTTCCTTTTTTTAAATACTTTACACCATCAAAATAAATTTTGCTTTGCTTTATTTATGAATAATTTTGTTTATTATTTATCACTTATCTTCATTATATAATAATATAGATATGTAACAGGTCAATTGAAAAGTCCCTGGCCTGCCATAGTAAAACACATTTTTTTGGCAAAATTAGTTTTTTTTATTCAACATAATTCCCTTCAAGGGTGATACACTGATTATGGCAACCCTCCAACTTATCGATACCATTTTTGTACTACGATTTGTCCTTCGCTTCAAAATAGGCCTCAGTTTCGGCGATCACCTCTTCAATCGAAGAAAATTTCTTCCCAGCGAGCATTCTTTTGAGATCTGAGAACAGGAAATAGTCGCTGGGGGCCAGATCTGGAGAATACGGTGGATGAGGAAGCAATTCGAAGCCCAATTCATGGATTTTTGCCATCGTTTTCACTGACTTGTGACACGGTGCATTGTCTTGGTGAAGCAGCACTTTCTTTTTCTTCAAATGCGGCCGTTTTTCGGCGATTTCATCCTTCAAACGGTCCAATAACACTATGTAATAGTCGCTGTTGATGATCCTTCCTTTTTCAAGGTAGTCGATGAAAAATTATTCCATGCACATCCCAAAATACAGATGCCATAACCTTGCCAGCCGACTGTTGCGTTTTCCCATGCTTTGGAGTGGGTTCATCGTGTGCAGTCCACTCGGATGACAGTCGATTGGACTTCGGAGTGAAATTTGGAGCCATGTTTCCTCCATTGTCACATATCGATGCAAAAACTCGGGTTTATTACGCTTGATCATCTTCAAACACTGCTCCGAATCATCAACTCGTCGTTGTTTTTGGTCAAAAGTGAGCTCGCGCGGCAACCACTTTGCACAGAGCTTTCTCATACCCAAATATTCGTGAATGATATGATGTACACGTTCTGTTGATATCTTAAGAGTGTCTGCTATTTCATTCAATTTCAATTTACAGTCATTCAAAATCATTTTGTGGATTTTTTTTAATGTTTTCATCTGTAACAACCACTTTTGGGTGTTCACCGTCTTCGGAGCTCATTTCACCACGTCTAAACTTAGCATACCAATCCTTGATGATTGATTTTCCTGGGGCAGTGTCCGGAAACTCGGCATCAAGCCAAGTTTTTGCTTCAACTGTATTTTTTCCCTTCAAAAAGCAATATTTTATCAACACGTGAAATTCCTTTTTATCCATTTTTTTCACAATAACAAAAGTTGCTTCACTCAAAATGCTATAATTCACAAACTAATGATCCGACAGCTGTCAAATTTATACACGCATCTTTTGAGCGTTAGGGCTAACTAAAAAACATTTGGATTTAATTCTAGTAGCGCCATCTATGTGTCTTCAATTGACCTATTATATAACAAATTAGAAAAATAAAAATTATGAAACTTGCACTTACACAGCATCTGTTTTTTGTTTTACCATTTGATAAAAAACATTTGCAACTTCATTATCAAAGATCCTAATACGATCCCAATCCAAAGTCAAAACTTTCTTACTGGATATTACCTAACAAAAGAGAGATTAAATATAGAATTCATTTCAAAAGCATTAAATAACCCAAATTTTAAACAAGTAATTTATAAAGAAATAGTTTAAGAAATAATATCTATAAAATTTTATAATTTAAGAGTAATCACAGTTTTTTAAGCACAGAAGTTGCAAGTAAAAATTATTACTGTAGCATGCCTTTTTTCTATGTACAAAAATTTCCAATGACAGTTTTACAGAAAATTTTAAAAATAATACCCAACACAGATGCACTGTATCTTGTTTTTATCAGCAATATCAATGTTATATATGCTGAAATTAATACAAATCATACTTCTGAGACTCAACTCAAATCAATTGTAACAGGAGCAAAAAATTAAATAAAATTTTTGTTAAAATAACATTTTAAAACACAGTATTATAAAAGAATAATCATCCAAATCTGCTTACAAAATTATTACCCCTCTCCCAGGAGCAATAATATATATAGGATTTATGGTCCCTAAGGTTCACTGATTTATCCCAGAGCATTTAGTCTTATGGGAATACAAGCCTTAAGTATCTGGGATTACATACCCCCCCCCCCAAGAGCAATAATATATACATATGTAAATACAGGATTTATGGACCTAAATTGCCAAAATATTTGCAGTCTTATGTGAATATAGGCATAAAATCTCTGGGATGCCAACCAATCTTTCCCCAACTCCAAGCTACCGAATTGTCATTCTAATCCCTATTTTTCTTCCTTTCATTTATTTACAAAGTTTTGTTAAAATCACATTTTTTCAAAAGTTTATATAATAGTATAGCACAGCTCAACCAAAAATATGCTCTCATACCAGTAAAACCAGCCAATCAAAAATTTTATGCATTGAAAAGTATTGAGTCAAATTGCTGTTATTTTTCTTTATTAAAAGAATTCCTAATGATATAAATTGCACATAGGTGTCAAATAATTTTAATCAAATAGAATACAATCAGGAAACACAAGTCACACATACAAATGAAAAAGTATAATTACAAATATATAAAATGTAATAAAAAAAAACCTTACTTTGACAGATAGAACATAATAAGGTTCTGGTTTGAAAGAAGCGATCCTGTCATGTCTTTCAACACAGAATCCTAAGGTGGGTGTTTGACATGGACCATAGGAAATTAAGGCACTATCTAAGTTACCATACTTATTCTGCAGAGATAAAAATATTTTCATAAGAAATAAAACAAAAATGAGCAATTTAAGCTATATTGATAAGCTACAAAGCTACTTTGTGACAGAAAAAATTCAGGATTTTATAAAAATAAAAAAATGTTTAGCTTTGAAGCAATTTAAAAATTAAATTCAAGAACATAAAATATTTCAACATACATAAGTTTTGATTTATTTTTATTACACAATTGAAAAAAAAAATTATTTTTAGACCTCATATAATATAAAAAATATGAAAAAGCAAGTATTTGCATAACCCAACTAATTTTGTTTTACAGCTTATATTAAGCCAATTTCAATAAAGGGTAAAACATTATTGAACAAATAAAATTAAAAAATTCATTAAAAAAATAATTTAAATAAATTCTAGCAAAATGAGATTATGTTTTCAAAAAATATATATAGGAAGTTGGTTTTTCAATAATTCATGAATTTTATGGAAGTTATAGAAATTTATTAAAAAGTCAGAGATGGAAATATATATAATCAATGATTTTACAATATTCAAGGTAACTAAATGATTAAGTGTTTTTAGGGCAATGCATCTTCATACAGTGAAGATAGCACACTAAGACCTGAATTTCACATCATTAATATTTCTGACTTATGAATAAAAATATCTGAGCATAAATTACTCCTTTCATCTATCCTTGATGAAAACATAGAAACTGAATATATTGAGAAAAAAATTTCTAATTTAAAGACAATAGTTGATATCTTGATAAACACAAGTAAAATTAAAAAAATTTCAAAACAGAATAAATTTTAAACACTAAATTTATCCTAAAACAATTGAAAAAGCCTCCAGCATCAATTTTTAATAATCTTAAACTACTACCAATTTGTACAAAAAGAATTTTTTGATATTTATGTATCATTAAATAAGTTGAAGAACAATTATTCTCATAGTACAATGACACATACAAATGAAAAAAAAAAAAATCTCTCCCTCTTTTCCCCCCCCCCCCCGTTATTTTCGTTATTAGACCCTAGGGAAAAAAGCCCTTTGTTATCTTTTCATAATTGTGAAGGGAAGCATTAAGTATGCAATAAAATCTAATTAATCCAAGCAAAGGAAAAAATATTCATAAGCTTCTTAGAGTTACAAAATCCCCAATACCTGAAAAAACTTTGTTTGGAATCTAGTAAAGGCACATCCAATCCTAAGATCAAGTTCTTGACGAGCATCTACTGATAATGATTCATTTTCATTAGGCTCGACAAGCTGTTTCATAGCTTGCTTTATATCTTTCTCCGTAATTGCACTAAAACGAGCTCGATATATGACCTGAAATAAATGAGAATAAATATATTCAAGGGAAAGACAATTAAAATTTTAAAAATTATGATATACATTAATAGAATGACGAATATGTATGAATGGTATTGCAAAAAGATAGTCAGGCCTAGATACACAAAATTTGATACACTAAAACTATGGCTAATGATGGCAAGCAGCTCAAAGCAATTTTTTTTAAAAAAAATTGTTGAGATTCTTTAAAATTCAATGTGTTTTAAATGATTTTTGCAAATTTTTGGTACACTTTGTTGACTTGTGAAATCTAAAACGAAACATTGCAAGAATTGTAATCTTGCACCATCTGAACTTTTCTCTTTTTTTTTAGAGGAAACTGTTTTTATTTTTGAAAATAGCATTGAAAAGAGCTAATGTCCGATTTTTTTTTTTACTTTTAAATTCTTACCTCAAGGGTATAAAATGATATGGAAATTATACAGTACATAGGATGAACATTTAGAACCTTTTTTTTTTTAAAAAAAGTAACCAGAAAGAAGTATCAGTTAGTGGAATTTATACAAATTTTTAACAACACAATCAGTGTGCGAAATTTTAACTTTTGCCCTTCTGCTAAGGAAGATTTCATACTACTAACAGAAGTAACTCCAAAGAAACATGAATTTATTTAAGAGTCCTTAAATCTGCTTTCAGTATTTTATAATAAAATTAACAATTTTAGAATAAATAATAAAAGACATAATACAAAAATAAATAATCCAGAATTTTCCAGAATATAACCATATTGGCTGCAAGCATGTTGAAATATGCTGAACACATACAAAAAAACAAAACATTCCAAGGGTCTGAATTCCTGCCAAGAAGTCAAAATTTGATATACTCAAATCGTACTAAATATTGTATCAATATAATCGCATTATATAACTAATTTCAGCCAACATTGATGGCTTAAAATAATTAACATACTGGATCCCAATGAACCTTAAGTGTCCATTAAAAAATTTCTACACAGCAATTAATACTAAATTCAACAGAAAAAAAATTAAATTTAGAACAGAAAATTGAATTTTAATTCATAATCTTTAAAGGGCTCCATTGCAGAGACATGTATTAATGTTATAGAAATAAGGTTTTGCTATAGGACATGTTATCTCTTATATATATGGTTAAATGAATCATTACTATGCAAAACAGATATATAAGTTTATGATAACTGCAATTAAGCACCAATAATTAAAGCAACCATCAGGAGGTTGGAGGTTTGTGTAATGCATGCTTACAATCTAAGCATAGAAATATGTAAAGTAAAACATGAAACACCCTTTTAAATTTGTAAAACAGTTGGTTATCAAATTGAGAGGAGATGAAGAAATGAAAAGGAAACCACTGTATTGTCATAATGTTTTAAAAGGAAATGCAATTTGACAGAACACTGCATATTTTATGTTCTGGGAATTAAAAAAAAAAAAAAAAAGGATTGTCAAGTATGTTCCAACAGAAAAATTGTTGAAAAACACAAACATCAACATAATGTTTAGCATATCCTGGGAATCCTTTGTTTCACTCAGCAGACTATTTTGAAAAATATAATATAGAAAGATTATAAAAATGAATTCAATGATAGTTATAATTTCAATTTTTACGCATCTTTTTTGACATTCATTTCTTTAATCCAGATTCACTTTATTTTTTTTTAAATTATTATGAACAAAGTGTAATGAATTAACCATGCTCGCTAGATATGTAAGCAAATATAAATCGATTTGGACTGTCAAGGGTTCAAACTCAAGAAATATAAATATATACAATTAAAATGCCTAATTTAAATGCATGATAAATCATATTAAATAATTACTGAACAAAAGCAACAAAATACAATTACAAATATCTGTAAACTAATTTTTAGCTGGAGGTCCTAATTTTGATTCGGTGCTTTTCTTTTAACTGCAGTTGCAAATAGAAGTACTCATGCAGTTACTTTCAGCAAGAAATTTAAGAAATTAATTTACAAGAAATTTAATTCACCAGGATCAACAAATTTTTCATGAACAATTGTTGGACCAACAAAAAAATTGAGATTTAGATTCTATCTCACTACCTATCAAGTGGAAATCAAATTACTTTGTTTAGGGTCAAGTACTTTTTGATCAACTGAGGCTCTGACAACACTCTGCAAGATTTTAAATCTTTATTATAACAACCCCTTGTCAGCAAATCCACAAGTGATTTTGAATTTCTGTCAACTGATTTGAGACTAATTGCTACCAATTGGTATCTAAACCTTTGATCCAGTGTAATAAAATTGATGAATCACTCCAAATACGGGTTTTTGTAATATTCTTGAAGATACCCTTGTGGCATTTTATTATTTTTTGCAGCTATTATTACACTCATTAAGACTATTTTTAATTAAAATTACTTGAGATTTCGAAATTATAAAACTTTGTGAAAAGAGTTGTGAAGTTTTATATCAGATATATGTCACACAGTAATGGGAAATTCTGTTCTTTTCGATGAGCTGTTCTTTAATATTCTTATACATTTTTAAAAAAATTGTTCTTAAACTTGTTCTTTTATTCACTAGTTCTTTAGATTCCTCAAACCAAAACCTCAAAAGTATTCAGATGAATTTAACACTACACAATTATTACCTATGACTACTTAACACATTTGAGGAAAAATCTAATCAGTTAAATTTTAGAAAAAAAAAAAATAATGTTTTGTATTGAATTAATACTAAACAGAAAATTATTTTCTAATTATATAAGGTGATAGAGAGAATAAAGTACATTTTGCAATCTCTCAATACAAGTATTTTCATACATTGTAAATTCAAAATAAATAAACCAAAGTAAATGTTGGTAAAAAAAAAAAAGAATTAGGAATCATTTTTATATAATAAAGTGTATTGTGAATTTTAGGTAAAAGCATTTAATATTCTAAAAAAAAAGATTTAGTTTTTTTTTTTTTAAAAAAAAAAGTATATATTATAAAAAAAAATATTTTTTTTTTTTTTAAAAAAAAAAAAAAGTCTATATTATATATATATATATATACTTTTTTTTATTTAATTATTTTAGACTTTTTTTTATAGATATTATTTTAGTTAGCAGTATCTGCAAACATAAATACTATGTGTATAAACTTGCTTAAATATTTCCTATATTTTTAATAAATGAAATTAATATTTACACAGAAATATATTTTATAAACACTAAAATTCATATTCTCTCTTATTCACATTCCTAATTATAATAAATAATAAGAATAAAGAGAAAATTTTTCATAAATCATTCTTAAATTTGATCAAATTCAAATTGATGGCCATGTCCAATATTGCATCAATTTATATGAACCTGCTGTAGCACAACATCTTTGAGTAATTAGTGTTACAATTATAAGCCTTGAAATACATGTTGACATTCAAAAACATTCTTTGGCAGAATTAACAAATGCATAAAATAAATTTTAATAAATTATTACGCACATCATACAAGTCCTCATTTATATTTTTAATCTTCTTTAATACTTCAAAACAAGAATTTTAGAATTAGTTCATAAATTTAAAAATAACAATATAAATTAAATTGAAAATAATAAATACAATAAAATGAGGACAAAAACTCAGTTTTGATTCCATTTGGATATAGAAACCGATTGTGAAATAGACTTGAATAATTCAAGAGGATCAAAGATCTGCCTTTCAAAACACCGCTTCTAGTTCGAAATTTTTACCATTCCTTTAGTAATATGGACCTACTTAAAAATCTTCTTCAAATTGGTTCAAACCTACTTTGAAGGTTGGCCAGCTGAAAACTCCCTCAATATCTTTATTTTGATTAGTACCTACCTCAGCTAGTTCAATGCTGCTGAAAAGTTTGAGATCTTTCAAATTTTTTTCACCTTTCATCATTCTTCTTATTCCAAAACCTACTTCGCTTCTGGAACTTTTCTCACAGCACAATCCTGATTAGTGACCTCTTTTCCAAGAATTTTTTTTCACAAGCTTTCCTTTTTCAAAATCAGCACTTTACATTTTGAGGGTTTTTCACCTCTCCTCCAGCATCACATATTAACTTTTGTTTAAAATCAAGGGTATCCTTTCTGCAGGCTGCATGCAGCTCAAGGAGGGAGTAGAGAGAAAAAGATATCAATACCCACGGCAAGGAAATATAGTTCCACAAATTTTATTAGAGTACACAGTGCCCAAAAAGCTTCTTTTGAGGAAATCCATCCCCTTGATACAGGAATTTTAAAACAAGTTCTAGAATTTTGAAAAAATAAACAAATGTGTATGTGGGTTTTTTTTTGTTGAAACTCTTATTTATAGTCGATATAAATATACAGCATGCAAATTTTCAAATGAAATTCGCAGAAATGCAATCTGACATTCAGCTTCAAAAAGATAATTTCATAAAGTTTCTTTAATGAACTTTTGTAAATAATACTGGCCCAAAGAAAAATCTCCCTCTACATAATCTTTTATCATTCATATCAATATTGTTCAGAAGCATACACATTTGTGAGCAAATATTTTCAAGAATGAAGAAATCTAAGAGTAAAATTAACACCAGAATAACGAACTCATTGAGAATTCCCTAAAAATTGCAACCACATCAATCAAACCAGATACTACTGCCAAATATCAAACTAATTTTATGATTTCTAGCTATCTTTATAATTATAAAAATTATTTATCTTTATAATTATCAATGCAGCCCATGGAAGCAAAATAATACCATATGTTTCTCACTTACACAAAGAATGAGTTCTTTTTTAAGTGCTGGATATCTAAAGACATATTCCAGGTTTGGGGGATCATTTGCACTTAATTGTTCCAAGCGGGAAACACTGTATTTTGGAATAGCAACGACAGAATGCCAATAACTCAGAAAAATTCAGAACAGCAAAGAGCAGGGTTCTGGTGGACCACTCACCCATGTGTTCTCACTCTGTTAATGAACTAGTTCAAAGGAGCGGATTATCCTTTTAATTCCCAACCCTAATGCTATGGCTCTACTAGGATTTTTATAATGCACCTGTATCTCTAAATTTTTACCTATTAAACTCTTAAGAGGTACCAAGAAATACATATTTTTTGTAATTCTTTAACCTCACTACTCCAATTTTACTAACATTCTTTAATATCTCTGCAAATACTTCCATACCAAATTACCTAATTCTTGTAAAAGGCATTTTATTTGAACCATGACTAGAGATATGACCCTTGATGAATCAGAAATTTTACAGCAAAATGAAGAACAATTCTTTTTATATTATAAAAAAAAAAATTCTTGTGGGTATGTGGGAGTGAAATCAAGTCTAACTCAGAGGATAACAACAAATGATACTTTATTCACAATCTTCAAGATGACTGGACAAAGGCAGCACAAAAAAATACACAGCACTTGCACAGTTTAGTGACACAGAAACAGGAACAAATAGCACTTTTAACAACAGTCACAACTGTATCAGCAATGTTCAGCAGACCAGCTTACTAGTTTTTAGAGCAGACAGCCTCCACAGAAATATTCTGTTTCCAGGGCAGGCTTCAATAATTCCCGGCAGACAAATGCTGCTTATCGCAAATCTACCAGGCACACTTAACTCAGAACGTTGACAGCTTCCAGTCAATTTCCGTAACAAAGACTCCAAAGATAAACAACAGTTACAATAGATAAGGCTGAATCTCCAGCAGATTTACTTGGCCACGCTATCCTCAGCAGATCCGCACAGCTGCTTCTAATCGATTCCCCGATCAGTCTCCAAAGTAGACAAACTGATTGTAGCTCTTGGCGTATTTATACCTCTTCTGGTCAGGAATGACATTGTGTGACAAAATTCATGAAAAGTCTGCAACTTCCTTCCTGATCAATATGTGGTCAAGGCTCCCCATTCGAATCTTTCCATTTGTCACCAAGTTTCTCATCAAGTCACCAAATCCATTGACAAAGCTAAGGGTCATCACTTAAAACTCTGTTTTGCTAGCTGATCACAGCTCTATAAATGCATCCTTTTTTTCACAAGAAAACTGCCGCAGGGAAATGCCATCTCAATAACAGTTCAAGGAATTCTGATACTCAAGAATGAACCATAGTTTAGCTACCACAAATTTATGAATTTTCAATTTCCTCTGAATTTATGATTTCAGATTCCTTTTTGTTTCCAATTTTTAGACAAAATAAAGAATAATGCAGCAAACTACCACGTATCTCACAAAACTGGAGTTTTATCTTACATTGAAAAATCATATGTTTCAGTAACATGCAGGGATAACAACACCTTTCCTTTTTATGCTTGTATCCCTTCTATTCCTTTTAAAGGATTCCAAGTTTAAACTGACAAAAGAGTTGGAGTTGCATAAATCATGAAGTGCTTTATAATTGAATTTAATGTGACTGAAGTTGCAATATTAATTTTAAATCTAAATGGTTGATAATAACATTTTGAACAAGGAGTTGTGACGAGTTTTTGCTTTAAGTTTTAAAAAATAACTAGCCATTTTCCAAGATGCATTTACATCACCATTCATTAACATAAAATTCCACAGCTAGATTATGAAACAATTGTTTCAATAAAATTGGTATTAGTAAATGATCATTTTATATATTGCTAAAACCCCCCCCCCCCCTCCCAATTCTCATTGATTTTAAATTTTCAAATGCTTTCAGATTCCAAAAATACCTAACTGCTTCAATTTCTGATAGTTTATGCATGAAACAACTAATTAGATGTTCTAGCTTTCTATAACAATAGTATAACAAATTTAAACAATATTTTTAATTCTCTTCAGTGTGCAATTAAAATACATAAATTTTTCAACATTCCTCAACGACTAATTCAAGTCAGCAGCAATTATAAACTGTTATAAAATTCCAGAACTATACCAGTCACCACTAAATTTAAAGATAATTAGTTCTGTACATTTACAGAAATTGATGTATTACTAATATTTGACTATGATTCTTAAATATTTCAACTAAATGCACAATCAATTTCAATATCAAGTCATTTTTAAACTTCTTTAACAGTATTTTTATTTTAACTTTAGATTTACTTATTAATTCATTATACTCGTATAAAACTTGTATTACTATTTCAAATCGTTCACTAATATTTATCAATCCCTCAATTTCAAAATTTAAAATTTTAAGTTTGTTTGGTTTTTTTCATTTCTCATCTAAATTTATTAAGTACTATGGTTAATAAGCATATGCATTTTCTATAGTTTCATATTTTATTGTCGATATTTTTACATCAACTGATAGAACTCCTTAATTGCTACCAGCACGAACTCTCAAAATCCAACCTTAAGAGTTGTCATAATTTCTGCAGCTTTCATCAGCACCTTAGTGTAGATTTACCACAGAGTATTATCTCCCACTTCCCAGTGACTGAGGGTTAACAGCCCAAGGGAACAAATGTAATGATAAAAAAAAAAAAAAATTATCAGAATCCATACTGGAAAATAATGCATAAATAATAAAGAATATATATATACAGAAAATAACATTTGAAAGATACATATATACACCACAACCAAATAAACAATTCCAACGTAGAGTTCTTTGAGAAGGAAAAAAAATTAAGAGATGTAAGTAGCCAGTGCTTTAGGAAAATGAACATGTCTTCCTGATCATGTCACATATGTAGTTTATTAATATAATTTGCTTTCAAGATTTTAGTTGCTGCAGGTGGAGATAACAGTTTCTGGGATAAGATGATCTGGTTTGACACAGTACAGGGAAACTGTTGTTTTTCAACAAATAATGTCCATAGTAATCAGTTTGTTAGTTCAGCACAACACTTTGTGAGGACCAGTATAAGGCTGACGTAATGGTGGTTGCACTCGATCTACTCTTAAGAAAATGTGAGATAAAGATTTTTAACCCTCTGACTGTACAATTTGCAGAACGAAATCGCTTAAAAAATTGTGTATTTTTTTGTTGCATATTTTAAATCTTAATATAGCGGAGAATTGAAAAATGTATTTTTACTTTCCAGAAAAGATTTTTTTATATAGATTTTTATCATGAGAAACTAAGTTGCCAAAAAAAAAACCAATTTCAGATGTTATCACCAAAAAAAAAATTTTTTGTAATAAATTTCAATTGAATAACAGTTAATTTCTATTTATTGCATAACATAAAAAAGTACAATGTATAAAATTTAAGAAAATATAAAGCACTGAGAAAAAATATACCTTAGAAATACAGTTTAGTATGATAGAGTTCGAAACAGGGTTCAAGGCAAAATCCAACTTCACAGTCTTTGCACCAGATTCGTGTTTCTTTGCAAATTTTTTTTTTTTTTTTTTCCATTTGCATCTTTTCTTCAACAGCAAACAGCACACACTGTCTTCGAGGCTCTCTTTTTATGGTTTTAGGTGGCATGTGGCTTGCTGAATGACGAGCTGTCAATCAATCTCAAAGGGTTTGGAGTAGAACTTGATCTTAAAAGGACAGTCGCTTGATCAGAATACTTTTGGATATTTTCTTCAACCATTTGCAAACAAAATTCCAAAAGATTTATATTTTATATCAGGTTTTGCTTTTTGTAAAGCACATACGCATTCCACAATAATTGAAAAAAACTGCCTGAAAATTTTGATATTATACTTCCCCTGTTGTTTTTGGTGCATAGGGTAGTAGGACACTTCTTGGTCGCATAAATCGACGCCACCCATTGTATTATTATAGTCACAAACAACAACTGGTTTCATAACAATCTTTTTAGATTTGCATGTCACCAAATAAGAGCTTGCATCATGAATAGTACTCATAAGGCAGACACTCTTCTTGTCCTGCCACTTCAGGTCCATAACTTTACCTCTTTGATAAGCAACAATTTCACCCTTGGGGACTTTCTCTTTTGAAAAATTGACAGGAAGGTCTTTTCTGGTTTTATTCACTGTTCCATAAGTGTCCGTCTTTTCTGTAACTAAGATGTCTGCAAGCTATGGAGACATAAAAATTATCAATAGTGACACAATAACCTTTTCCCGGGAATCGATCCATCAAGTATAAAACAATTTTGGTGGAAATGGGATATTGACTATATTTCAGATTATACACTGTTCCATCACCTGTGTATATAAGGAAATCTGAAATGTATCCACTTTCAGCTTCACAAAGAACGAAAAACTTCAAGCCAAATCTTGCTCTTTTTTTGGCAATAAACATTTTTCCCTTGAGTCTGCCCTTGAACTCTCATCTAAACTAAGATTTTCCCATGGTATATAGATTTCTCGAAATTTGCATTGAAGATGTTCCATTAGGTCATAAATTTTATTCAATTTTGGCCATGGGTGTCAGTCTTTATCAAATTGCTCATTATTAGTAAAATGAAGAAACTTCATGAGCAATAAAAACCTATTTCTTCCAATTACTTTTTCAAAAATTGGTGTGGATAATATTTGACGCTTAGACCAATAGTGCTCTTGTTCTGGCTTCTTTATGACTCCTTGGAGTAACAAAACTGCAAAAAATAGTCTAATTTCTTCAACATTCGTTTCTGTCCATTTTTTCCAGTGTGATCCCTCTTTACAAACTGTTTTTTGGATACATTGTTCAGCTTATCTATTGGTTTCTCGTACTATCATTCGTAATATGTGATTTTTTAAAAAAAAGCTCAAAATAATTCAATATACTTGCATTGTTAGCTATATTCACAGTAATTCCTGGATTTCAACAAAAAGGAACTGGAGGTGGAGGAGGAGGAATATTTTTCATATCAATTTTGCACCACTGCATAACACTTTGTTAGTTTATTGAATCATGATCAAATTCATCACTATACGAGGAGCAGTCCAAAAAATCTATATCACTATCAAAACTAAAATCGCTTTCAGAATCTGATAAGTCATCAGGAATATACATTCTGTCAATTGCTGAACATTTTCCAGTAGCCATTTCTGATAAGAAAAACGCAGCAAAAAGTGAAGTTTGAGCTATAAAAAAAGTGAAGTTTGAGCTTCAAACGCAGCAATTTAGTGGACAATTAACGACTTCTGTTGGCCAAAACATAAATTAAACATCTGATACAGTATATAATTTATTTCAGTGGTTACACGGGGAAAAAGCGGGTGCGCTCTTCAATAAAGGAAGAAAAACACCCCCCCCCGAAGAAATCGCGGGATGAGCAGATTTTGCTACATTTGAGTTGCCCGCGGAAATTGCGGGATGAGCAGCCAGAAGGTTAATAAAGGGTGGATGTAGAATCTATCAGTGCAGTGAGCGGACGGCACAACAGAATTCAGTAGCCGCATTCTATGGCAGAGATCAATGACGAAAATAGTATCACACAGAGGAATGTCTGATATGTCAATCATAACACAAAGAAGATGCAAGGTTGTACCATACACAAGTTCTGCACAAGAAATTGCAAGAAGATTCTGAACAAGAAGATTAACAACTGTTCAGATGCCTAGTAGAATTACTGGGATTAACTCTGACTATCGATCATTTTCATGTGCTTTAATAGCCAATATTAGATGACAATGAAAACGCTCCACAATTCGATTTGATATTTAAGTTTTAAGTTTCGATTTGATAAGTAAGGAGTTTTGATTTTCTGAGCACCCAACACGATTTTCATTCAACAAACATTGTTGAATGAAAATGGGATCCTTGATCATATGTTATGATAAAAGGGTATCTAAAATGAAGAGATCCAGATTAAAAAATTGCACAACGAATAGTTTTTGTTCCCATGTCTGGGATAGGTATGGCTTCAGGCCATCGGGAAAAACGGTCAATTATCATAAGATAAATGTAACCTTCAGACGGTGGCAAGGGACCAATAATATCCATATGAATATGTGTGAATCTGGCATCTGGAAGAGAGAATTGTTTCTAGATGTGTTTTAAAGTACCTCTCGATTTTTAATCATTCACAGGATTCACAGCAACATACCCATTGTTTTATTTGGCATTTCATGCCTGGCCATGCAAATCTTGCACAAATGAGTGTGGTTGAAGCTGCTATCCCAGGGTGTGCTAAATTATGAAGATGATCATATATGAGTTAACGAAAAGAAGTAGGAACAAAAAGATGTTGAACACCAGTGTCTCAAAATGTAAAAATCCTACATAAATTTGTATATATAATAATCTGATCTAATAACTAGTGAAAGTTAAAGATTATTTTACATGTATAATATTATTTTAACATAAGTAAGTTTTCACAAAAGAATGGTTAATTAAAGCAGTAAAGATTAAACCAAAAGAGAATAAAATATTAAAACAATAAAAACATTTCTCGAGTTTAAATCAAAAACATAGAATACTGCAGCAGAGAGAAAAAAAATTATTTTATCTCTCAATCCATCTACAACAGGATTGCTTGTCACTGAAGAAAAAAAACTAGGGTTAAGTTGCAATTAATGCCAGGAACAAAGTGACGTATATTTCACACTGAATGAAATTAAATTGTGATGTTCATTTTGACAAAAAGAGAAGAATCCTTTGGTTGCACTCTTAAAATAGTCACTACTATGGTTAATAAGGATATGTGTTTTCTACAATTCCATATTTTATTGTGGAAATTTTTACAAAGGATACACATCTACAATATTTTTACATCAACTGATAAAACTCCATAATTGCTGTCAGCATGGACTCTTAAAATCCAACCTTAAGGGTTTTTATAATTTCTACAGCTTTCATAAGCACCTTGGTGTAGGTTTACCACAATACGACATGGAGTGCCCACTCTTAACAAAGGTGAATATTTTAAAAAAACAAAATTTCATAATAGTTTTCAGAATAATTTTTTTGATTTATGAATCACAAATAACACAGACCATGACGTAATATGCACCAGATAAAATGCTTAAGGAAACAGTAATCTAGAGAGAGAGCAAAGGGAAAAAAATAGTTCACTAGTGCAACTAAAAATACAAAAAAATTTTCACTAATTAGCACTTTTCCTTATTACTTTTTTAAAAGGGGGCCAAATGTTCATTTTGTAGATCACGTGAATACAATTTTTCATATTAATAGATTTCTGAATGAATCAATTTAAAAAAATTTAAAAAATACAAAATTGACATTTTTTTAGCTCTGTTATTAAAAACTTATCAAAAATCAGCTAATTACTCACTCACCCAAAATTAACATAGCCATTTAAAAAAACTTAAATCTCTCGAATAGTGCAAAAACCATAACTTTGCAATATTTTATTCAAGAGCTCGCCCATCAGTAAAGAAAAATATTGTTCAATATTAGTATGCGAGAAAATTGTTTTAAAAATTTGGTATCAAGAAAATAAATTTAAAAGATCATTTATTTAGCAATTAGCAAAGAAAATGATATTTTTCCGTTAAAGGGAGACGCAAAAAAATCTCCAAACCAAGTTGTGCAAATTCACCTCTCTCCCGACGCAGTACTTCTGCGATTGCACATGATATTACTTCCATTTCGCGAAAAAAAATTAACCATCAACAACGAACAACAAAACAAAAAAGTACCTTAAAAAAGTACTTCCTTTAACAGAAAAGTACCAAAAAAAGTCATAATTTGAATCCAGGTTCAACAGTTACAGCCCTGTGATCTCAATTACTATGCGGAAAACAACTTACAGTAGAAAGGCATAAAAAACATAAGCTGGGTATAAGAATTTATATTTCGAAGGCACTTGATTTTGGGACTGGAAAAATAAGTAAAGATGTATTTGATAGAAGGATATCACTATTACAGATGTTGCAAAAATTTTGAGTGATTTGTTGAAAATGTTTTTCTAATAACAAGTCTTCAATTGCTTGTCGAATGTCATTATGAAATTATTCATTTGCAACTATTATAATTCTAAAATAAGGAATAAGCACAAATGTACAAAAATAACAATATCAATGCAGAATATCAAATATATTCTGCATTAAAGAACAAGCAAATGAATAAATATCTTCAAACAGCTACATATATCTTTATGTAGCTGTTTGTAGTTTTATATATTTAAAGACTACGATGTCATTGCATTATGTATTATGCACAAGAATCATGTGCAATGATGTTAAAATCCACTTTTAAAATTAAATTTTTAAAAAATATTAAGCAAATTTTAAAAATATTGATTTTAGGTACACTATATGTACCCAGATTCTTTGAACCAGATTTTCCAATTCTGGGCTTTGCAATGTTTCTACTACATCACCACACACATATACAAATAAACTCTTCCTTTAATTAAATACAGACTCAGGTCAATTTCCCTTTCGGTATTATGACAAGCCAAAAATGAATAAACTTTATTCATTTGTAAAAAATACAAAATACGTCAGTACTCCTTTGGTTCAAATTTATAACATGATATTATTTGGGAATTCATTGGTGGCATCAACATCCAACAAGGCATCAAACATGAAAGGATAGTCACAAAATGATCAAGATCAAAAAATCTTCATTTGCCCCACTTCATATCAACATTTAGGCTTCATGATAACTATGCCAACTTTTAAGCTAAAGATTTTTTACCTGATACACAGCTGATTAAAAAGCATCAAAATTTTAAAATACATTCCAATTTAGAAAATAAAATTTTACCTGTTCATGTCTGTTTTGTGGAGGTCTCAATTCACTCTTCACTATGTTTATGACCTCGAAACAAATGTTTTCTCCTTCCTTGTCACAATCCAACCACAAGACTAGATAGTCACAATTACGAGCCTGAAAAAATATAAATACTTTAAACATGGCTCGGCTCTTTCAAAGTGAGAGAAATTCAGCAAAACTTTTTTAAAATTATAAAACTCACTTCCGATTGTAGGAACTTCGGAATTTGAAGCTTAGAATTAGCTTCTCTTTTCTCAGTAGGCGCAGAGAATAATTCTGCCTAACAAAAAAAATAATTTACAAAATATTTTACATTCATATAGATTCATTAACTTAAACACAAAAATGAGCATGCATTTGCAAAATCTTTAAGAAATAATATTCACAAAAGCACTTACTGGATCTACTTTGTCCCAATTATTATATTTAGGAATAAAGTCCGAGGACATTACATGTCCACAAACACTAGTGAATTTAAATCTCACGTTTTGATTTAAAAAGTAATCCTCATATTCGTAGACTGGACATGCCGAACTTATACCTTTCCGTTGTCGCATTTTATTATTGGACAAGATTTTAGCTAATGATTGCGCCAAAGATGGCTTTTCTGCAACCATTAAAACAGTTTTCATTTTATAAAAATTAATAAATTGTTACATAAATTTAAAAAGGTACAGTTCATATTATAAAAACTTAATTACAAACAAGCACGCGCAATGATCGGACAACGCGATATGTGCTGATACTTATCCGTCAGGCAATTATTTACTGCACGTTGAAGAAAAAATGGCTGTTTCTCATTGGTGTATACTATACACCAATGAGAAACAATGAGATATAACCTCTCAACCAATGAGATATAACCTATCAGACAACCCTAAATTCCCTTTTTTCGTATAATTTAGGGTTGTCTGATTTGGCGCTGTAAGCCATTTTTGAGGCATAATTCATGGGAAATGTTTGAAATATAAAGATATAGAAATATATGTTATAATTTTTTTTATTTCACTTAAAATCCGAATAAATAAGAAATTCGATTACATTGTAATTTTTTTTTCTTTTCTGAATAAAAAGTGAAAGAAAGTTATAAATATGGAATTAATAACTCAATATTTTAATTTATACTTTTCATAATGTTTACTCGTGAAGCCTAGTTTTTGATACAACCCACTTGGCGATATTTCTTATCGCTTAGCGATTAATGTTCGGGCACCGCTTTAGAAGACAAGTACCCAATGGTTAAAATGAATTAAATTCTTATAACAAATTTAATCTTTATATAAAATATATTATAAATTAAATTATTAATATTTAAAAATTATTAACTTACTTTCTGATAAGTAATCAATTTATTTTAATATGCACATAAATTATTTATTCAAAATTTAATCTAATTTCTCAAAAACTATTGTTTTCACAAATTTTAAGATTTTCATATTTTAATCTTATAAAACAAATTCTATAAATAAATGTCAACTTTTTTAAAACACTATGAAATGAAGGATTTTCGACTGGGCCAATGAAACATTAATACTTTTGTTTAGACAATAAATGCCATTATTTGAATAATTTTATAAAAAAAATTGTGCTATGAAAATTACGATTTAATTCATTTGAAACAAATTCTCGAAATAAGAAAAATTCATTAAAAAAAATGAGAGAAAATGGAAGATAAAAATATATTTTATTATTTTCATTATATTTAAATAATCAGGAAAATCAAACTACAATTTCAATCACAAATTTTTAAAAAAATTAATCAATTCTACTTTTTTCATTAAAATGAACATTCCTAATCAATGAGTATTATTTAAAAGCATCAGTTGGTATCACATTTAATCTATCCAATCGCTGATAAAGCTATGGCAGGCAAAATGAGAGATTACTCGAATGACAATAAAATATGTGTATTTAAACAAAGGTGTGTGTGGTCTAACTTCAAAATATCACAAAAGAATACAATTTTTGTCTCTCCCATTTTGAAATTGAAATGTGAATGGGTTTTATTATTAGCCTAATTTATTTGGTAGATTGTTTTACAAGTCATTGAAGTTATTATTAGCATATTTAATCACACATTTCTTAATTTCTATAATTCATTAAGCCATACAAAATAAGAGCTTACCCCTTCTCTTTGGAGTTACATTTCTCATGTTTGAAAACTTTCCACGTATTGTTTTGATCAGTAATAATATACAAACCCCACTAAAGCATCATCAGAAAAATGTTGTAGACATGAATGTTAATCTGAACTTTGATTTTATAACATGAAAGATTTGATAAAAATAGTCGTTAGAGGATTTCGTTTATCATAAGCAGTTTTATTGATTAGTATTCAAAAGTCCTAATCAAAATCTTTAAGTCCATTTTCTGTTTTATTAAGTACCATAATGTTGCTTTTTTAAGATTCATACAAAAATGTAATAAATTAACTTCCTTCAAATAAAAAATGACATTGATTGAATTACAGTTTCAAAACCCACTTTTCATGCCTAGCATAGATTTTCATTCATACTTATTATTCAGTTTACCATCACTACAATTAAAAATAATCAGAAAAGTATAATCCATAACAGAAGATGTTTTGCAAAAGCATATCTTAAAGTCCATTAACATCATACTCTACTTTAAAAAAAAAGTAATCTTGAAATTTTGGAGAATCTCATCGTATTTGCTTGATTTTCCGAAAAACATCATAATATAACTTTTTTACTTTTGATCTTTTAACTCACTCAAAAGCCATTCATTGGGAGGGGGAGGTTTTTTTTTTTTTTTTTTTTTTATGTAAAATGATTGTCCTGCTTAGCTTATTTTTATTTTCTACTTCCTATATGTATCCTATCAACAGTCTAATAATTCATCAAAATGTTTGTATGTTTCCAAATAGCAGTGATAAGTGTTTCACTGCTATTTATATATATAAAATTTATTCACACTATTTTGACTTTTCTGTTTATTCATGCTAATTTGTAAGCAGTAGTGTGAGAATGATAATTAAGTTTAATCAGTCAGATATGGCTATGTTGTGCCAAACAAGGTGTTACTGTAGTCTAGATATTGGGAAAAGATAAAAAGGTTGACAAGGGAGAAGGTGTCCCAAGAGCGGGTTATCCATGTTCAACAAAATCGGTAAATCGAATGGGAAAAGAAAAATATCACTAGGATGCCTCGAATGAGTGATACCTGAACTCACCCGAAGAAGGTAAGCTCCTGGGGGCATTTGTGTGCAGTAATTGATTATTTTCATTCATTTTATTTTGTTCATTACAGTGGTGTGACTTGTGGCATTTTGAAGTACCACTAATAACTGCATCATCAAAAGTATATATATCATAGAATTACTATTTTCATTCTAAAGAAATAATTTAAAAGAATTAATTAAAATGAGTATAAAAGCAAATATTAAAACAGTAGAACAATTTTAACAGTTACATAAAGAAAGCCTGCTAATTATTTTTATAGATTATATAAAAAAATAATAAAATTGAAAGGAACTATTAAATTATTTTTCACGCCTAAATACATAAAACTAGAGAAATGGTGAACATCACACAACAAAACAACTGAATAAGGGACAAATTTACATGACAAAATGTTAAACCTATAAATAAATACCAACCAAAGCTAAAAAAATCATTGAAAATAAGAAAGAAAACCATAATAAATATAAAATATAACATTTTTAAATTCTGAATCTGGCTTTACACAGATTTGCTGGTTAAACAAATTTTTAAAGATACCAAACTATGAGAACAGAAGAAAATGTTATGACCCAAAATGAAAAAAAAAACGCCATAAATTCAAAATATCAAGAAACAAAGGAAACTAAGTAAAATATTTTTAGGCAAAGATCAAGTGTACCTAATGAAAATAAAAAGAAAAAAACTATGTTATATTGTTTTAAAATTTCTAAAAATTTAATTTTTTTAATGGTTGTTTTCATTACGATACAAAATTTTAAAAACATGATAATTTCAAATTCCTCAAAAAATAAAACGTAACCAATTTACTAATTTTCATGCATTGTTTCAATACATAAAATTTTTTTTGAAATGATAGAAAAGTTAAAAAACACTTCATTCAAAGTTGTAGATATAAGTTGCTGACTTGCTAAAATAAGCTGCTAAATACATAAAATTTACACATTTGGAACATGTTGGAGATAAATTATTTGGATACTGCCAGGAGGTGCCTTGTATTATGTAAGTGAGAACGCATTGGTTCATGGGTAATATTTCAGAGTACATTTGGATCTTGACCATGTAAGGTTAGTTTTTCCTTGTTTATGTGATTTGTTTTCCTAACCGCAAAACCAGGTTAAGTCAAAGTATGGGCTGTTTGGAAACCTTGTATAATTTGTAAATAGTGTAATTATTTGTTTATGTATAATTGGCACATAGAGACTTCAAAAGCAAAAGAAAATAATTGCTCTATTTTTCCTTGTTGGATTATTATTCACCACAACAGAGCAGTTTACAATAGAAAAACATACATCCTTTTTAAGTATTTAACATTACCTAAACATTGTATTTAGTTACAGTTTCCTTGATTTCTATTTTAAGTTAACAGCATTTATGTTTTCAATGAAAGAAAATATTATATTACGTGATTTTTGTAAACATTTGCTTATATACTATCTGTCAACAATTCAAAGACTTGTCTGGTTTAGCAATCAGAGAATAGTACCTGCAAGACACTAATGAAGATATATTTCTGTAGAACTTAAAATTATATCTGAGAAATATTTTTTATTTTCATCACATTCAATGAGAGGGAAATTCAGAATAAATTATAAATAAATCCTAGTTTCGCTGAGGAAGTTCATTCTTCAGATGAATAGTCAAATTAAGGATTAAAAAAATGTACAAGATTTTTTTTTCAAAGTGCACAAAAAAGTAGTTGATGAATTTCTAAAAAACCATTTAGTGTTGAATTGCAATTTGTAGATTGTGATTTCTTTTCAGTAATTTCGTCAAATTTGACCTAAAATGTTTTAAAGCTGCAAGAAATAATATTTCCAGGATGGAAATTTATTGTATGTATACTGTGTACGAATATCCTACAATTTCAGCTAACTAGGACTGGAATCTTGACAAAAGAATGCAAAAGAAATTTTAATTGTTTTATATATATATATATATATATATATATATATATATATAATTATTTACTAAAAATATTTCATTCATATAAAAATAGAATTTTTTTAAATCAACTTATTAGTGTTTGATTAGAAAATCTGGTAATAAGATTTGAAATTGCATCTGTATATTCTATTCAAATATATACTTAACCTTAATAAAAAAAAATATATTGCTGAATAATTTGCTATCAATATTTTGTCTCATTCATTTTCATATTAAATTTTATGCATTTTATACATTATTCTTTTAAACAAGCAGAATTTAGAAATAAAAATTAGATTAGGACTTATAACTTATTTCACACTGGATTTTGGGATTATTTTTAAGGCTGTATTAATCAGAATAAATTTTTATGAATGGAAAGTCATACATTGTAACAAACATTTACAAATATATTTATGAATTACAAATTATTCATGTATTGTAATGCAATCTTTAAAAAATTCCAAGTTTAGTTTAGTTTTTATTAACGTCGCACTAGAAGCAACACGAGGGCTATTGGCGACGGACCTTGTATTTTTGAACCACTGTCAAGCGATGAGGACGACACCTGAGCTGGCACCCCCCTCTCCTAACATCCACACCACACCAACAGGAGGACTTCGGGCCCCAAACAGATTAGTTCGCTAGTCCACGACCTTGACCACTAGGCTACCTTAAAAAAAATCAAATAATATACAAAAAAAAATAATAAAGTCAAAATTTATACAATATTAAAACATAATTCATAATTATACGTTCAGAAAATCAGTGCAATTATATGAATATAAATTAGTGTAGGATACAATTATGTTCTGCAAATGTTCTATTCAACAGAAATGTTAATTGACAATATTAACCCTTTAAAGTTAATATTGTCGATCCATACAGAGAATATCAAATAGTATTTACATTAAACGTAATCAGTCTTTTGAAATAATAAAGATCAACACAGGCATTGTTCATCAAAATTAATAGAGGATTTTAATGACCTTCAAACAAACAAAAAATTATATCAAGATTATAGCAATATTAATACATGACAAATAATTACAGAAAACTAATTATACTTCTGAAAAATAATGAACATTGAGTTTAATTTTGTTGATTCATTTTTACTTTTTTATCACTCATGTAAGTAATTAACAGCCACCAAGATACTTTTATAAATGAAATAATGTAGCATTTTAGATGTAAAAAAATTTGCATTTAGACTTTATACAAGATAATTAAAATTCCTAAAGTCATCAATTGTCATAAATTTTACAAATAGAAAGTATTAAATTTTATAGTAAAAAAATGACGTAAAATAAAGTCAACCACTGATTGATGAAGCAATATGAAAACTAGATTTGAAATTTTTGCAATCAATAATTATTCAAAAAAATTAATTTACAGTTAATGGTCTGCTCTACAGACTCAATTCATGTTTTTGTGTAACTAGGACTAAACATTTATATATGCATCATTCAACTTTCCGAGAGATTGCTTACTTTACACTAAATTTCCCTGTACAACTTTAACATTTCGGTATACAAAAGTTAAAAAATATTTGCATGATTAAAGCCAGTAAAATGTTGAGTTAATATGTTTTCAGCTAGCTGTGATCATGTAGTTTGAAATTAAAAAAAAAAGAATTGAAACACAATGCAATCTAATCTTTATTCAAGGCATATTTCTTACAAAACCATATTATATGAAGTCTGTTATGCTCAAAATATAAAAGTCATCTTATGAATATCATTAATATTAATATATAAAAAAAATCATGAATTTTACCAGCAAATATTTCTCAAAATTTAAAATGCAGAAAGATCTAAGCTTAAAGAAAACTCAACGTAGGCTTCAAATTAAATTAAATAGTCTTTTCTATATATAAAGAGCAGAATATATAATTATTTTAAAATAAATTTTAATCAGAATTTGGACTGCTTTTGGTCATATCTTTTGAAATTTCAAATGATATTCAAGCTTCTCTACCACGTCAAGGTAGCAGCCACAGAGAAGTATTTAAAGTTAAACCAAATTCAAATGTATATCCTTTGGTCTAGATACAATTATTTTGTTTCTAATTAAATGTGTTTTCTTACTCTGCACACGTAAAATTAAATTTTACTTCCACAACAGTAAAACTAAACTTTTCACTAAGTAATCAGTTGAAAAATCAGAATAGTAAAAAAAGTTAAATAGGACTTAATTACATTTTGATAAAAATGTAAGTGGGCAAATGAATGTAAATTTAAATTATGATTTGTTCATACAGTAAAGCAGTCTTTTAAGTTATTCATAACTGATACTGTTAAAAACTCCATAAGACTTTGAGTTTATCTTCTACATAAGCGTAGCCACAATATAATTTTCAGGAGTGCATACCACCATTGCTATGAAAGAAGCTATTTCTTTAGTTATGAATCACCACTTGATAAAAAGTAAAGATTATGCTATGTCAATCGTATTTCTTCTATTTAAAACTGTTCAGGAATTGATATATTTTTATCAAATCATAAAAATTACAAAAATAATTTTAAAAGTTCTCTATAAGGATGCACCTTATCCCCTCGCTTCATCTTTAAACACTGACCCAGAAGCACATTTGAGAAACAGCAAAAACTTATCTAAATTTTCTCATAAATTGATTTTAGATGGATCTTTCCCTCTTATTGATAAAAGAAATTTAAGCATGAGGAGGAGAAAAAAACAATTCATTAAAAAAAAGAACTTGGAACATCTATAATAGTGAAACAAAAGAATTATCCTCAGATATTTCAATTTCCAGAAAAAAAATCTTGGGGAAAGGAATATATGTCTCTTTGCACCCCCTCCTGGATACAAAGAGACTGATCTACTATCTAGTTATTATGCATTGCATCAACACAGTTTTTATTTTGTCTTCTACTTATTTTATAAAATTTTACACATTAAAGACGAATGCTTTATAAAATTAGTCATTTGCAAAATCTCAGATCTCGCCTAAAATTGCTTCAATGGGAGCATTATTTCCAAACTTTACAGCCATATTTTCTTTTACTCCTTTAATTATTTTCATTCATCCAAAATCTATTCCATGTCCAAAAGGGGGGCAGATTTGGGGAACTCCACACACAAATACTTTGCTTTGTGTCTTCACAACTTTCATCATTAAATGACAAATCCCATTCTTCTTCTTTCTGCCAACCATTTTAATATTTTTTTTCACTTTTCATAATGTAAAATGAACTTCAATTGCAATACATATATGTGTAATTTTTTCCCGTCCTGAAGGTTTTACTTCTAGAATTCTTGACAAACAAAACTGATTACTTTCCCAATATATTGTTTCCTTATCAATTGTAATATTGAGTGAAATGATCCTTCAGCACCTTATACAGATGCTGCAGAAAAGATCTTACAGCACTTAAAACATTTATAGCAGCTAGAACTACCCATAATTAGATGATCTGCAATAATAAGGAAAATAAAAATCAATAATTAAATAACAATAAATATACAGCATCTAAAGGCTATAGAAATATCCTATTAAAATGCAAAAAGTTGAAAATGTTACTTATTATTTTATTTCTTAAAAAAAATAATAAGGTGTAATATTAATCTGTATAATCCTATATAAAATATGAAGACTGTTTAAACTCATATACATGTTCAATTTCATTATAGTAAATATTTTCAACAAATTAGAAATAACAAGATGGAACAGAAATTCCCCTATTCCATGAAAAAAGGAACACTAAATTTAAAAGTTTTAATACAAAGTCGTAAATAAATAGAAAAATTTAACTATAATATGAGGAAAATTTAAATTTTGAATTAGCACACGTGAATTGAAAATCAAAATTAGATATTCGAAGTATTTCTATATTGAGATTTTTTTTAAACGTAGAATTGATTAATGTTTTAAGAGAACATAAACAAATTAGCTGATTTGCTTACAAATTTGGAAAATTCTAAACGTTTATAAA
The DNA here is from genome assembly GCA_019974015.1 of Nephila pilipes. Taxonomy (NCBI): domain Eukaryota; kingdom Metazoa; phylum Arthropoda; class Arachnida; order Araneae; family Nephilidae; genus Nephila; species Nephila pilipes. Next base: position 635,807 of record BMAW01056700.1, read on the forward strand.
AAATTATTCTAAGGGTTTCACTAGATTTCAACGGTCATAAACCCCATCACTACATCGTATTCAATGGCATATGGGCGCTGTTACAGCTGTAATCCTGCAGAAAGCTTCCTTGCTCCTCCCCTCAACGAGAGCAATCGCTCTCTTTAACGACTTATTTCGACCACAACAAACATACATAGTTACAGTTACAGAAAAGCAAACATGCCGGTAATTTCATTGCACCAAATTTGGTCTTGGGTTTTTTTTCACGCATGTAAAAACATGATACAGACAAAAAAAAATGTGTTTCGCTTTTGCTGAAAAATGCCCTTTAATAATTTTTTACTTGAAAAATAATCAAATGGAACTTTCATGCATTAATTCGACGAAGAGAAGTCAAAAACACTAGAAATTGCTTGTTAAGTCACTTTGGAAGAAATTTAAATCAGCTGTTTAATTATGGATTCCAGTTTTTTAACTCCTGAAAAAACTGGATTAAATATTTAACTGAATTTTTGTTACAAAAATAATACTGTGGTAATCGAAGGCTAAATCGAGTGCTTGAAGTTGAAGAGTGTGAAAAAAATGGTGATTGCTGCATTTAGCAAAGTCTGATTGACTTCACATGGTGTGGTGTTGAACTTCTTACAAGGTCAAAGAGTGAGCAGCTTAAAGTTGAGATTTATGACGCAAGGGCCATATCTGGCTATGCTGTGCCAAATAATGTATATGTGTGATTTGGACGTTAGAAAAAAACAGGAGAGTAAAAATTAGTTGACAAGAAAGAGGATCGAAAATGGAGAAGAATCGCATGGTCATTCTGGAGACGTGTCACCCGTATTTATCAAAGACAATAATCTCCATGCAAAAGAAAGTGATAACTACAGTACCTCTGGGTCATAATATCCCTATTTGTCTAAATAAATCTGAGGAGTATATGTGCAAAGGAAGCCCACAGAAAGCATGCAGCTTGTAATAAGTGGTTCAAAATTATGAGATTCGTTGGTCGAACTCTAAAAGAACGTTAATTTAAACCAACCAACATGTTTTAAATTTTTGTTGATTTATTATTTAATATTTGTTAAATAAAAATTATTTCACGTGATTAGACTGAAGTTGTATATACCTGTAACAAAAAGTAGTATATACCTCTCTACTATAAAGTTATACAAGCATGAGTGGTGACTGAAGCTATTCCTGTATTTGATTTATTCGTGGTGGCAAATTACGATGATACTTTATTTATTTGAAACTATTTTGTTTTCAATATTTATATTTTGTAAGTATGTGTATTTATTAATTTATTCCAAAATTTTAGAAGAGGAGAAATTCAATAATTTCAATATAAAAAGGGGAAACTTCTTAAAAAACGAAATCAGTTGAATCCTATTTTAGCCCACACCTTGGCGAAGGGATAAAAAGGGTGATAGAAGCACCGAATCGGCCAAACTTGCAATAATGGAACCCTGCAAGAATTGTAATAATGCAACACTTTGAGCATGATTTGGTACCATTTTATTTCCCATTGCCGCAACCTAATATAGTTTAAAATAGGATTTTACCTACAAAATCATAAATTGAAAATATAGGAAAATTAATGAAAGTAAACAAATTATTTCGTTGCTCCATTATGATCCAGTTTTATAAATAATACATTTTTGTTCACAAATATTATGGCCAAGAGGCAGTATACACCCGGACATCAAGTTCAGAATATTTTTGGGCAAGTTAATTAGTGCGACTTTTAAACATAATATGGCACGCACGAAATTTGGTTTGAAAGCGTCATTGCCTAAGAAACAAAACAAAATAGTACCAGTCTCTCTCTGAACTTATACTATACCATCTCCAAAATTTATTAAACACAAAATTCATTGTTGATCTTAAGAATTGTACACATTAATAAAAAAAAATTGTAACGTTCAAAACTAAAAAAAATGCAAATTATTTCATATTGCATATGTATTAGAAAATTCCGAAAAAAGGTGCAAATCTGTTATTGTTCCCTATTGCCAATCATTTCTGACATGAAGGGATAAATCAATCTTTTTAAAACTTCCTGAAAATTAAAAATTCCGGCAACTTTTTTTCAGCATTTTGAATGAGTGATTAAATTTGGATTACACACATTAGTTTACCAATTTTCAAAATTTTTATAATTTCTAAACATGAATTGAATAAGCCTAAATGAACATATATAGAGCTATTTTGGGATCTTTATTCTTATAAAAACTAAAATTCACCTAGAATATACGGTTTATTTGCAGATATTTTTAAGTTTTCAAGTATAATATCTATGCATTTGTATTAAGATTCAGTGTTATCAATAAAAAATTAGATAAATTAGCCAAACAAGTTACTTGAAAACATCCTCAACCGATTACATCTTCAAATTATATTTTACAAAAGACAACGAAAGTCTTATAGATTTACTACTTGAATCACCTGGAATTTCAAGAATTTATCGGAGGGGAGGGGGAGTGATACAATAAGAATAATAAAAGAGGCAACAAAAATTATTAATTAGGAAATTCAAGAATTGAAGTGATTTTGTTAATATTTTGTAAGGGAAAAAGGTTTTGGTTTGGTTTGGTTTATCAACACGAGGGCTATTGGTGATGGATCTCGTAATTCTGAACCTCGGTCAAGTGTCGAAGACGACACCTGAGCTGGAAACCCCTGCCTCTCCTAACTTCCACACCACGCCAAATTGTAAGAGGGGGGGACTTCATTATCAAGTTAAAAAATTGATTTCAACTAAACATTTCAGGCAATCACTTACGGATACACAATGCCATTTATTTTTCCATCATTAGTGTGTGTATGTGTATAGATGCACACATTTTTAGGGTTAGCAACACCAGAACAGGCAACGTACAGTTGTTCATATGAATAACAAGACTGGGGTAGATTGCCAACTGGCCTTGCATTTAGTTAATTTGACCTGGAACAAAAACTTATGTGTTTCCGTTTCTTTAACCAGTTTTAAAAAAATTAATTTCACTAAGAAATTATTAATATATACGTATATTTAAAAAAGATTTAGGAAAAATTATTGCAACAACCGGAAAATGCAGGGAAAAGGGGAAGTTTTAACAATTTGGAAATATGCTTGCAATTTCTTCCATACACTCCCATAGTAAATGCTACCTTTGGCATGCACGTACCTCTTTTTCGTAAAATTTCTAATTTACTGAATTCTAAATACCAGTTTTTAAACAATAATAATATGTTTCTTAAAGTAAATTTTCTCTTTTTAAACACCAATACTTTTTAAATTATGATTAATTTAAATACGCAGTCCTGGGCAAGTGAAGCCCAAGTACAGTCTCAAAAGTCGATAAGATATAAAAATTAAGACCCGTGAGGCTCATGTGCTCCATATAAATTCGTCAACCTGTATACTGGTTGTAGACACCTGTATACTCGTCAAGTCGAACCCTCTCTGGACAACCCGAATTAGTCTGTGAGAAGATTTTTTTTTTTTTTTTTTTAATTTGGGAAGCAAACTGTAGATTTCTATGGTGACATTCATTTGTTTCATCCCAGTATTATGAAAAATTATTTTCTTTAATGAAATGTTTTAACAGCTATGAATGTATGAAAAAAAAATGGAAGGGGAGGGGGGCTACAAACATTCTGTGCAAAGTCGACAAAACCTTAGTTACACCTCCTTTCACCAATCACAAATGGAATTCGGAGCTATATTGCCTAAGTGGAAAATGCAATAAAACAACTTTAGGCGTATTTCTATTGTTTGCAAAAATTAGACGTCTCTATATTTTGTGAATGTGATTCATACTCGATTTTTTCAAAAATTAAGATGATTTTCTGTTAGTGAGTTTTATTTTATTTCCTTTTTTCCCATTATTCGGTTAACCTGGATGTTTGCTATCCCGGTCCATGTCTAGTGCTAATTCATACAAATTAACGAGGTTTTACTGCCTCACATTTTTTCCCGTTAGCTCTATTTCTTATAAAAACCAATCCTTAGGATTCAAATATATCGAATTTTGATTCTTCATTAAACATTTCATTATTCCAAAAAGTTAAAATATTTGTAACCATGATTTTCATTAATGTTTCGAAGAATATAAAAATGCAAGCTTTATTCTTATAAATCAAAATATATATAGCCTCCACCACTTTGCAGCAAGCATTGTCGAAAAGTCTAACTTTAGAATAACTGTTGTATTTCTTATTAAGAAAGTAGTTCTTTGCTATAAGTTTTCAACTGTAAATATTTTTCAGCATACAAAATTAGCCTCAAAAGCTTACTTGTCTTCAAATAAAAAAAATTGAAACACGGTCACTTGGACTTTGTAGGTAATACTGAGAAAAAATAGAGGGAAATATTCGAAACACTTTTTTAAAAAAAAAAATAATAAAATATGACTGATTCCGGGATCCAACTAATCAGGAGCATAGCCTGGTTATTTGGATCTCAGCTAATCAGGCTGAATCTCTTCTTCCCTCAAAAAGAAACCTATACCTATATCAAATCAATAAACTTGTCGGATTCGAAATGTTTTAACCATAGATACAAGTTTTCTGTGCAGACCAAGATAATCGCTTAGAGGTAACTCTTTTTTGGAGGGATGGAAAGGTATTCGAGAACTTTCAGTCATGTTTAATAGGTATTAAGTTAGATGAGTACATGGCATTGGTAAATGGTGAGAAAAATTTTTGAGAACCAATGTGTTCTAGTTCAATTAATTTTATTATGTTTCTCCTATTTTTCAACACTTCTAATTAAACATTAAAAAAAAAAAAAAAAAAACCGTAGTAATATTTGATTTTGTACGTAATTATACTAAAAATTTATTTTTTGTATATTATTATTTTTAAAAATTTCCCCCTTTTTTAAAGGGTTTTCTTTTTCTCATATTGCAACTTTGTCTGGATCAATTGTAACTGTATCTGGTTCAAGCTTTTGTCTCACATTTTAAAGAACTCAATTGAACTGAAATTTTCTATACACAATTATTTTGGATGACAATACGATAATTTAATTCTAATTAATAAAAATTAATCGATTAAGACCAATTATTTAAAAAATTAAATTTTACGCTAAGTTTCTCGCCAAGTCTCCAAACTCGTCGTTTAATAATTTATCATTTGCTTTAATTTTAATTACATGTGACTTAGATATATTCAATTTAATAACGTAATTTATCGTTTACTTTAATTTTAATTACATGTAGCTTAATTGGTTAATATAATGCTTAATTGAGCTAAAAATTTTACACGTATTTATTTTAGGTGATAAATTTAATAAACGTTAAAAAATAAAACAAATTATTAAAATTAATTATTGAATAAATTCAATTTGACTCAACGTGCCCTTTTTATTAAAACGTTTTTCTGAATTTCACTTGGTGTGTGTGTGTGTCATCAAATTTTCGATCTTTAATTTAACCAACTTCCCATCAAGCTAGAGCTCTGAAACTTTGGGAATCGTTCTTACTCGCCTAACAATGCAATATTTAGACATTTGCGACAAGTTTTAACTAATATTTTCTTTAATAATGCAGTTTATTTCAACTACTTGGCGCAATTTCAAAAATTGACACCAAACTTGTGCGATTTTTTTGGCTGAACTTTAAGTCCGTAAAACGGAACAGGGTAGCCACAGGGTTATAAAAAAGACGTTAAGTTTAATTTCTTACATTCTAGTATTAAAACTGTTAAGTTAAATGTATATTTTTTATTTTTCTAACAGCAAGAAAAACTTAACGACTTTTTTATAATTAAATAAATTTTTATATCATACTATTTTTAAGTAGAAAAAGCATTTTTAATATTATAGAAAATTTTAAACATAACATGTTTCATGTTAGAAAAAATAAAAATATTTTAAATATAATTTTTTGAAAAAGCGATAAATATCAAAAAAAAAAAAGTTTTCAAAAATATATTTCAGACAAATTCAAGAATAAATTATATTTACTTAACAACTTAAAAGAAAAAACCCATCTATAATTTTATAACCATACAATAGTGTTCTTCGAATAGAGCAGAAACCATTTTTGCGTACAAGCCAAAAGTACATTACTTACTCGTTTGATAGTACTGATAGAGTATTTTTTCTTTTAAGAATATGTTAATTTTATCTAAAGAGATTGTAGAAACATGAATTGTTTTTTTTAAAAAATTATGTGTTTTGGTTAAATAACGATTTTTCTCTAATTAAATCCTAATAAACAAATGTTAGAAAAAAAAATGTAATTAGTATTATTCAACGAAAAATTAATCATCATATTTTGTCACACATAGTTAAAATATTACATTGTAAGTTATTTATTTGAATTCTAATGTATATTTCAAAATTTTCTGCTTGCATACATAATGGTATTAAATGCATAAGAGTAGAAATCGTATGTTTTCTCTCCTATCAATATCATTCTTTTTAAGAATATTGAACAGCATTCCTAGAAAACAGATCAAAGTTCCTCACGTTTTCTCATATCTCCTCCAACGTTCACCCATAATAAGAAATTTTAACTCAACATGTCTTCAGAATCCAAAGATTAGATAACATGTGTCGTCATGGTAGCAGTTAAAAACTCAACATTTCTCAAATTACTAAATTATTCTTTAAATAAAACTAAAAGTAATTAAGTAAATGAATAATAATAATAATAATAAGCATATAGTAAAAAAGTATCTATATAAAGCCTATGTAATATATCTAAACAGTAAAATATTAAGAAAATGTAAGACAAAGTACCAAAATCTTATAGAAAATAGTATAATCATTACAGTGTTTTGTAAAATGTTGAAAGATAAAGAAATTATGTTCAGGCAAAGTTAGCACCTATTTTCGAAAAATTTTAAGTTAAAGATAGTTGAAAAATAATCATTCCGTTACCATACATTTTACGCGAAAAATAGCTAATATTTACCATTATTGTTCAAAGTTTCGATCAATTTTTTTTCTATACATTAGTAAAAATGTAGATAGAAATTTTGGAAAAATGCTGAGTATAAGCTTGTTGGTTTCAAAAAATGTAGTCAAATTCAATGAGTAAGAATATGACTTAAAATTATTTTCCTATTCATGTAAAAATTATTTTCCTATTCATTAGAAATTCTAACTTGATATTCAAAATCAGCAGTATTATAAGTAATTTTTTTTTATCATCCAATTGCTTATCAATATAATTGTTTTATAATTTAAGATGTTCTAAATTAAGCAAAACAAACTAATGTATTCAGAATATATTAATCCAATTAATGCGCTTAATTAAACTTAGTAATATCCGATCCCACTACTTTGCGTGTAAGAACAGGAACCTAGTATTAATTTTTTTCTCCAATTTATTCAGATTGTATTAGCTACATTTATTTTAAGTTGTGTAAAATCCTTTAATTTATCTTGAATATAAACACAACTAGCTTGTTCATATGTAGATAACATTCCAGTAAGATTAAAATAACTCGGGCCAAACTTAAGGCGAAATTCTCTGTAAAAATATGCATTGTACAAAGCGATGAGTTGAATAAACAGGGAAGGGACTTCAAAGGGTTTCTTTGCTCAGGATTCACTCAAAAAGTATTGCTAGAAAAAAAATCTAATTTGATAGTTAGCTGTATTAACATTATAAAAAACAAATTTATTTTTCGACACAAATACTGGAGTTTTGATGTTTTCATATTAAATCCAATTTTTGGGTGGTTAGTTCAAGTGCTAAGAAAAATTACGAAAAGAATTCATATCGTCATATACGTAAAAGACAGCATGAACTGGTGATTTTCATATAAGATTTTCAGAAAGATGTTAAAAATTTTAATAAGTACAAAAAAAAAATGATAACCTTAAATAATACAGTCTGACTTCGAATGTTAAATTTATTTTCGATTCAGAAAATGTATTAACTTGCTCAACATTAACGCTGCTTTTAAGTCTTATAGAATGAATAATAAAAGTGTGGAAACTATGTAAATGTTTTTTTTCTAAAAAAAATAATAAGAATATAGTAAAAATAATGTAATACATCTAAACAGCAAAATATTCAGATATTCAGAAATTGTATGGCAAAGTTTAAAAAAAAATCACGGGTAGAATAGTGCATTCATTACTAAAATGACATAGAGTATTCATAGTTTTCTAAAATGACAAAATATAAAGTAACAATGCTTACATAAGAAGGTGAAAGTTTACAGTGAATTCCAATATCTTTGTTTTAAAAGCAGCTTCTTTTCAGTTGTAATAATAATAATAACTTCGGTACCATACATTTTGTGCGAAAAATAGTTAATATTTATCGTTATTGTTCAAAGCTTAAATCAATTTTTCTGTTCATCAGAAAATTTATAAAGTAATGTTTCGAATAAGATTAGTACAACATATTTATTGTTAGTTTCATATAATATAATCAAAACTCATTGGTTACAAAAAGAAAAAGTCTTAAATTTATTTTACCTATCCATATAAAAATTCGTTTAGAAAAGAATTGTTTGTAGTTATTCTAACTTAATGGTTTTTCAAATATTAACAATATATTTTAATGACCTTACTATTTTATCAGAACTTTCCAAACATTTTAGTTAACATAAAATTCCAGAAAATCCTTCTATCGTGATTAAGTAAATCTACCCCTTGTTGTTGTATCAGTGATTAAATATTTTACCAGAACATTCTCACAGTTAAACCAACATAACCCTTGGAAATTCCGATTCCATAAATTAGTAAACTTTCGTTGTTTAGCGATATGATATTTCACCAGAATGATCCCACAGTAAACATTAACATAACCCTCAGATATGAAATCTTTCTTTGACAATATACACTAGATAAGGGGGGCACAAGCTATCGGCACCGCATTTATCGGTACGCAGATGTTTCCTAGAATTTCGATGCAAATACAGTCAAGAAAATGAGATAAGAAACGTAGAAACTCTAAATTAAAATGTTTTCAAATATCAACAGTATATTTTCAATAAACTTGTAGTTATTTCATACGTTAAGGTTTTTTATACTTAACAATTCAATCTAAATTTATTCAGTTAACTCATTTAACTAAACGTTGTTAGAAAAAGAATGCATACATGAAACAAAAAATTAACTTGAGCTGTTACAGTAAAAAAAAAATTGTTGAATATTTTTTTTAAACAAGATTGTTAGACTTTAAAGAAGTGAGTTTTCGAAAAAGCTAAATATGTGTGTGTCACAGAAAAATAATTCAAGAGGTAATCATTAAATAATTATTACAGTAAAAAAATCGTTGTAAAATCATTTTAAAAATAAATCTACTAAATATTTCTAGAATTTCATATTCAAAAGATGTTCAACTCGTTTTCCTATTCAGATAATATACAATATTTGTTAGAAAAGCAATGTAAAAATTCTAACTTGATATTTTCAAATATTAACGGTAAAAATAATTTTCCCCAATAAACTTACTGATGAACAAATGTAATTATTTTATAATTTAAGATTTTTTTTGTACTAAACACAAATCAATCGGAATATATTAATTCATTGAACTAAATAAAAATGCTGTCAAAATGATATATGCATATAAGAAAAAAAATAAGCTTACCGAATATTTCTATAATTTCGTACAAATTCATGTTCATTTCCTATTCATTTAAAAGTGTATTTCTTATAGTCTATTCATTTTGAATTTTATTATAATGTTAAGATATATACATTAATAATGTTTAAGCAAGGAGGTAAAATTGCAAAATAAGTAAAATAAATAAATAACCCGTTGCATAAAAAAAGATTTTCTTCTCATTTGTAAAAATAATAATCATTTTGATACCATACAATGTACGCATATATAAAAGTTTTAAACTTCATCTAGCTAATACTTAATCAAGTACAAGTAACTTTACGTAGACATAATATGAAAAAATTGTTTTCAACTAATTCCTTCAAAATATATTCATTCTGTTCATTCAAACGGGAAAAAAAGTTTATTAAATAATATCCAGTTCAACAACTTTGCAGGGAAAAGAATCATTTATTCAAAATACATTCCTTCTAACTCGTGTAAGAAATCTTTTAATTTATCTTCAGTAAAAATACTTTTAATTATTTATTAAATTATGTTCATTACCTAGAATAGCACTTAAGACATACATCGTTGGATAAGTCATGTGATTCCAATTGACAACAGGAAACTTATACTCAGGTTGAGAGAAATTAGAAACACGAGAAAGAAATATCTAAAATGGTGCTTGTGTTCCTAAAAACGAGAAAGAAAAAAAAAAAAAAAGAAGCCCAGAGGTAGTGTAGGAATCTCTTACGAAACCAAAGCCCACCAGTTCCTTACGTTCCAAGTTTCGATCCTTTGTTTTCATCACAAAAGAAAGAATATAAAATTCCATTGAAGTGAAATTTAACAAAACTTTGTCTTTGAGGCGCATTCTTTGAAAGTTTAGAGCTAAAGGAGGGTCGACCATTTTAATATTTTTCATTTATAGTTTTAGGAATTGAGTGTTTGTATTAGACATGTGAATTAACATTTCTCGGAAAATGAAATATTCTATTTCGGATTTTTTTGCAAGAGATTATTTTCAAGATCTCCTGGTCAGTCAGAAAAGCTGTACATTCAACAATTTTTTTGTCAAATTTTAAGGTTCATAAAAGTTTTTTTTTTTTTTTTTCTTGTATAAGAGATATCCACCGTGAATAAAAATAACATGGAAAGAATGTTAACCTAACGCAGAAAATACATTTCGAGACTGGAATTTATATTACCGCTCAATTTATATAAATACCGTAATTCTCGGATCTCTGACATTGCAGTTCAGTAACTATGGACTCCAATAATCGCGAATCGATAGGGTCCGATTGTATGTTATTTTAATTGCTTGTGTGTTTGATTATTGACAGGCACATCAAAGAGCGAAAGATGCGCCAATAAGGCAAATTCAAAAGAAGTTATCATGGCAGGCTCAAAAAATGTTCCTGTCTTGTTGTTCACGGGAACGCTAAATCGTAATGTGCGTCTACCTTGCCATTATTGGTAAATACCAAATATATTATTCTTTTTTCCTTATCAGGATAACGTAACTTTATTGAAAATTGATAAATATATTCTTAATACAGTAGATTATGTAGTATTTTTCATTTTATTTTATTTTTATTAGAAAGCCTGTACCTTAATCTATTTTTCAACATAATTATCACCAATGTTAAGGCACTTATTATTTCGTGCAATTATCTTCCAAATTCCATCTTCATAATGTAACATGGGCTGTTCTCAAAACTTCTCTAAACTACCATCTGAGGTTTCTTTCGGTCTTAAATATAAAGTTACCAGCTGCTTTCTAATCAAATGAAGCGTGGTTATGCAAATTACCTAAGCTTTAGAAATGTAGGGAATAGATACCCGTATAATCAAGTCGTGTAAAAGAGACTGAGAATTGAATTTGAGGGAAAATATAGAAAGGTTACGGTAGTAGAAGGGTTATGTTAATAGAAAGATTACGTTGTTAAAATGTAGCAAAAGGGAGAAGGCTTTGAATAGTTCGCAGGAGTTTCTAAAGAGTCTATGTTATATATAGGGACTAGAATCCGACACTATCTAGTCGAAGTTTTCTTCATTGTGGAGTAACTCAAATCGTACGCCGGTAAGAGTAATCTTTGATAATTTTTAGAAGATGTTAATTCCGAGAGAAAATTATGAATTAGCAATAAGCATTCTCTCTTCTCTTTGGAAAATAATAAAGTAATTAACTATATTCTTAAGCTGTGTTTGCATGACTATTTTAATTATTTCATGTGTGCTTGAAATCAATTTAGACTTTAGAATTATAATTAGATTATTATGTATGATGACAGACGAGTTAGGTAATAGAGATACAACGCAATAGAAATCTAATAAAAAAAAACATAACCACAATCTCATAAAAACATTAGTTGAAAATTGTGGAAACTGATTAAATAAGTACGAAATCGTAAAGCATCTGTTTTCTTGATCTCTCTCTCTCTCTCTCTCATCAGCTTTCTGCATGAAGTCTGCATTAATGACAGACAACGACTCACTACGCTTCCCATCATGAACATTAATACGGCTATCTTTAAGTATTTTAACCCCTTTTCGAACCGTTTCATCAGTCATAGTGTTTTGTCCATATATTACATTAATTTGTTGATGAATTCCGGCTGCTTTCGCCCCTTTTGCGTATAAAAAGAATAAAATCCCGCATTTCACAATAGGGGGATTTTCCATAGTTTCGGAGGTATTTTAAATACGATCTGTCTCAAACTCTCTTTGGTTCACTTCATATGACTATCGTAATATTCATTAAATGTCTTAAAAATATAAATTATATAATCAGTATTATTTGAGTTCATTGTATCAGTAATATCAATTTTTTTAGTCGGAAAGAATATTTAGATCTATTTTCATTTAAGAAGCCCGCTTACGAAAATTCAGGTAAGAATTTTGCTAATATTATTGAATTATAAAGGTCCCTCAGAAAATTTTTAGTTATAAATTAGGCGGAGTGAAATGCACAGACAAGTGTAAATACTGATGAATGCTTCTGTACTGGCATCTGTGACGAACAAACAGATGTAAGTACTCAGTGCGCATGCACGGATTGGTGACAGTAGAGCTGCAGCACCTGTATTTAAAACGGTACTTGTTTGAAAAACACACCTCATAAATATTCGATTTGGGTGACATTCTGTATACATTTCAAAAAAGAGACGTACCAAGAGGAGATCGGATAGAAATGGCAAATGTGGTAATTATATATCAAAAAAAGAAGTGATTAAAATTTCAGAAGGATTTAATGTGTTTTTTGGGAAGTGCAGTTACGTACTTGGCTAACCGATAATGTGGTGCTTCATGATTGAAAAAGTTAATTCACAGACACGTACTTCCCTCAAGGGCTTATTTTCTTTAGGTAAGTACGGGAGTCATGACCCAGAAGCTCCCTAGTGACTCCCCCTCCCTCTTTTACATGGGGCTTACAATTTTGGTAAACATGGGTGACATGCCCCTGGGATAACACAGCTTAAAATCTCTCATTACTCTTTCTTGTTAACCAATTTCCTTCTTTTCCTTCATTTTTCTGTTTGAATCACAGTAACGATTGTTTGGTACAGCATAACCAGATTTAGCTGCTGCGCCTTAAACTCTACTTTCATTCATTCACTCAGACATATACTGACCACCAATGAAGGTAAAGCGCTATTTAACAACGATTTCTAAATGTTTGTTCGCGTTAGAACACAATCTCTTAACAGTTTATTTCTGTTATACCTGTCTCATTAGTTTTCGTCTTAAAGGTCGTTGAGTTAGAAGTTATTTATTCTTGTGCATTTCGAGCAAAATGTGATAAAAAATTTTTTTTGGTTAAATAATTCCAGACTATTTATACTTTTTCTAAAAGTATTAATAGCGAGATTTATTGAATGTTAAAACAACAAATGACTAATAACTAGCAGATGCTAATAAATCGACAATGAATCACGTATGACTCTCGGGCAACAATCTTCATGCCTCCGGCATCAAGAGAATGGGAGATTTTTATGGAGTCTATGCTGACTAGAAGGATAACACGAGTGTAAACTCTAACAATTAAATGCATTTTATGAATAGGCAAGACTTATGAGGGTGAATAAAAAAAGTACTTGTTTTTTGATGACAGATAGCTTTGTTAAAGAAAACTCGTGATACCATTGTATGCTGCTATCTATTAAACGGTGGCAAAACAAATTTGCAACTTATTCATAGGTTAGTTTTTATTCGGTAATCCTTTGCTCCTAAATCTAATTTGATTGCTGTCGCCTTGAATAGTCTTTATCTGCGAGATATTAAACCGGAAACATGGCAAAAATCAAATTGCTTCCGGTGAATATGCTCCAAAGAAGACGCAGATGGTCTCATCATAGGAAAAGTAAGGCGACGATAATGTAGTGAGTAGGCAATACTAAATTAACAACACTATAGTGATTGACACCATTCCTATTCCCCCTTCCTAATATGGATACCCCTCCCCCCCCCCTTTAGAGAGCTACCCTCATAAAAAATACTTTATACGTTTTAAAACCTTAACAGTTGCTCAGAAATAAGTAGCATTTCCAATTAAAAATATAAAAAAATATGCAATGATGATAATGAAAACATTTATTCTGCACATATTTGAATTTATTCAAAAGGTCACCCACAAGGTCCAGGTGACTGTATCTGGCCTGATGGATGCCTGCTTCTCGTCTACTTCTCTGGATCAAAGTTAATCATGAAGCGGGGTGAATGCTCGTTACATCTATCCAGGCTCCAAGTCATCAAAGAGTCGCGGTGTGGAAGTTTGGAGAGTAAGGTGAAAACTCAGGTATTGTCGTAATTTGAACGAAGTTTAAAATTACGAGGCCGATCTCTAACAGCTCTCATGTTGCTTTGAAGGGAGACGCAAATAAGCAATCAGATCAAAATCAATCAGAACAAATCTGAAGTACCACCCGAGTTACTGATAATTTGAGGCGGTTTTTTTTCACTCTCGTAAATAAATCTACCGCCGACCCCGTTCTTTCGAATAATTTTATTCAATCAAATCGTCATTCGATTCAGTGCCACCAAAGCAATATTATTAGAGCATTTAATGTTATGAACAACATAAGAAAAAAAAGCATTTTCCAACTCTGACAAAAATGCGTTACATTAGAGCATGTTCGTAATATTAGTTATTAGCCCCGCGGCGAGAATATGAAAAATCCCGACAATAGGTCAAACCGACCCGTTAGCCACGAAAGACAATTTAAAGTAGTCTTGAAATAGATAATTACTTTTATTATTAAGTAATATATGTCCTTAAATCCCTAGTTCAATGTAAATCATATGATATATCTCGATTTAAAATTGTCTAAGACTAATGAGTGGATAAAACAACAAAAAGAAAAAATTGGGGAAACAAAATTAGTTTAAGCATTACAATATTGGCAAAATATTTCTGCATGGCTTAAGGTATCCGCCTACCTTCGAAGAGGATTTTTTTAGATAATTAAAAAAAAATAACTTTTTATATGCGTTGTACTATAAGATGAGGTTAAAAACTTAAAATACAATGTAAAATTTGCATAAATTAAAAATCGTTTTAGTATTTCAGCTAAAAAAAAATACGTAAAAATAGCAGTAAAATGGCAATTGTGCAAAACACCAAAACTGAAATTTAAATAGAGTTATTTCAATTTTGTAAATTTTATTATGTCGAATTGAATCTAATTTAGGATTTGTGCCTCTATCACATTTATAATCCTGATAATTAAATATGTATAGGAAGTCGTTCTCTAACATACAGAAAAACCGTACAAATTTGTGATAAGTTATGACTTTTATCATTAATTAAATGCAAAGTAATCAAATTATATCAATAAGAGAGGTTCAAATCCTAAATTCACTTTCATAAAGTGTTTCATGAAAATTTCATGACATTATATGCATAACTGTTTTCAATACGATGTTTTGCGCTGAAGCAAAATATGAAAAGATTTTGAGAAAAAGCAGAAAATACATTTCAACCCAAAAACTTACCTAATTAAATAAAAATTTAACATTGAAAGGCCCCTGATTTGCAAAGTTCACTACCTTTATTACTTAAATAGGTTATCTTTTTTTCCCCTGATGGCCTTTAAAATTTTCCTACGCTTACATGTAATTAACAGGTGTTGTATCACGCTTCAAATCCCTGATTCGATCGTAATCCAGCTTTCGTATCCCTTTACAGTGAAGAAGCCCGGATTTTCAAAGATATTTGGAGAGCAATATTACGTAAAATATCAATGTAAACAAACATTAAACTTCCATTTCTGGTAGCAGGATGCTACTTATAGTTCTAAAAAATTGACACAGACTATTATTAAAATGTTTATAACTCAAGTTCTATGTAAGATAGAAACAAAATTGAAACTGTTCTAGAAAGATAAGAAATCAGACTTTAATAATAGATTGTACATAAAAAAAATCGACTTTTTGACCGAAAATCGCGTTTTAAAGTTGGTGGATACCTTAAAAAAGTATAGAAGAAGCATTTCTTGCAAATGACACTTTCATGCTCTTTGTAGTCAATGCTGTACCCCTCCTACCTTTATTATTTTTTTTGAAGGATTGTCTGGTTGATCGTTTTTTAGAGGTTTGTAATTGCTAATTTTTGTGTTAAAATAGGTGTTTCTCCTTAATTAAACATCTATTGGTGAATGTAATCATAAAGTTTTCTTAGATTAATATTTTTCATAAACGTAACAAAGGTTCTGGTTCAATTTCTTGGTGTTCCACTTTAGTTTCGTTGATTTCTTGTTCAGAAGCTGTATTGTGTATTAATTCTCTAGCTCAAATGATGGTACTCCGACATCATCATCGCTTAACAAGCATTTATTATTTTCTAATAGCCATTGTATTAATTCGATATCTTTCAGATCAAATAAACTTAACTTCTTATATTAGTCAACTCCGTTGCTTAAATCTCACTTTGACGGGAACATTGGGTTAGATTGACACATCAATCACTTTGAGAGTGAGTGATGGTGAAGCTTAATGGCGCAACAGCCATATACGACCATGCTATATGAGGCAAGGTGTAATTGTGATCCAGATATTTGAGAAAAATGGAAAAAAGTTGATAAGAAGAAGGGTCGAAAAAATAAAGAAGGATCGCTAGGGTTTCCCAGGCGCTCATCTCCCACGTTTGTCAAAGACAGTAAACCTCCATGGGAAAGGAAAAAGATGACTAAGATGCCTCTGATGAGTGAAATCCGTACAAACCTGAAGAAGGTTAGCCCTTGATCACTTTGAGAAACACTGCATTTTTTTGCGATAAACTCAACTTGAAGGATATCGACAGTTCACTATGATACAACATAGAGTAAATAAATAAAGAATTAATTTTGCTTGGTTAGTAGAAATCTTTATAGATTATTGCTTTGTCAGATGAACCCTACTATCACACTGCCGAATCGAGGAATCTAAAGTTTGACGGTTGAAAAATTTATTAAAATACTATGAATATAAGTAAAAAAATATTTAAGCCAAGTTTTTATTTAAAAAGGGACTAAAAGAAATAAAAATAATTTTTTTAAAAGTGAAATAATATATAATTTATAAGAGCTTAGACAGTTAACAGTAATATACCTACCGATAAATTAAATACCATTATAATCAAATACGAGATTAAGAGAAGTATAAACGCTTCAGGCTCTTATAAATTTCATATTATTTAATAGAGAGAGAGAGTTAAAAATTATTTTTATGCCTCTCGGTTTTTAAATAAAAGCACTCTTTAAAAAATTACTTATATTTATGTGATCCTTTTTATTCTGGAAATTTAAGACTAAAAAGTAATTACGTGAACTGTGCAAAATTTCAATTCAATTGGAAGTTGTTAACTCTAGATTTTCCATAGCAGTCAAAATGACTGCTTTTTCAATTTTATTTTCAAATTCCTACTTAATCTTAATTTTTTTCATGAAACTTTTATCAATAATTTATTAAAGAATATTAGGTGCTTAGCTTTATTTTTTCATTCAAAATCAAAAAGTTTTTGATTATCATCGTTACTTATACCAAACCAGTCGAAATGTCCAGTGCCTTTTTCTACGGTGATATCAGTTTTGCATAGTTATAATAAATTACAATAAATACTGCGTAATTGTAGTACAATAAATAATATTATGTGGATGATGTAATGACAAAATTCATGATAACGGTAAACTCTTGACTACGTTATAAATTTTCAGTCGTTGATTGAATTTTAAGTGATATTGGAGTGAAATTTTGATGAGAATATTGAAAAGAAACATTTTTTTTTTTTTTTTTTTTGGATAATGAAATATTAAAAAATATATTATTTGGTAAGAAAACTAAATATAGGTAGAAATATTACCTTATTATTTGTTTCAATTTATTTTTATAGTTTTTTTAGGCCCCAAAAATGGGAAGGGAAAGAAATCTTCTGTCTTCTATTATACTGTATCGTATTTTTATTTTATATTAAATCGCTTAAAAATAATATCTACGTCATTGTGTGCTAGATCTGGAATATTACACGACAATTAAATTATAAAATAAAGGAATTTGAATGTTATTATGTTTTAATTAACTAATGAATGAATTTATAATTAATATACTATATTACAATTAACCTAATTGAAGTAATTTATCATTTTTTTTAAATATAACTATATATATATATAAAGACTTGAAAAAAAAATTAACCATTTTTGCTAAGATCAGTCATGACTGGTGTCTATAGAAATAGATATAGTCAAATTGCCGGTATATCTAGTGTTAGTGCCAGCCTGGGCTTCCAGGATCCACGCCCCCCCCCCCAAGTCCGTCATTGCTTTGAGCTTACCACAGTACTGTACTGCCATCGGAGTATAAGCGTATGCAAAATTTCCTCTCGTTCGGATGATAGGAAGTGGGTTGAAATCCGGTTTAAATTTTGAAGTGGAAAGACATACATATATACGAACATAGCAGGCTTGTAAAAATGGAAAAGCAAATCTCCGAAGTAGGTGACTGAGATATATAAAAATAATTGATAATGATGTAAAAGAGAAAGAGATTTGTTATTTTTAGAAGTCAAGAGAGTGGGGAAAAAATTTATCGCCAAATCGATAATAAAGGTAATCTATTGATATATCGATCCTTGATTAAATGTTCTTTTCTATTTCAATTTAGATAGTCCTTCTATCAATGGTTCTATCAATATATGAATATTGCTGTTAACAGTATCGATTAATGTTATATAATTTTTTTAAGAAAATTGAGGGGGGGGATACAATGCTATTGAGTGATAGTTAAACTATTCCTTACAATGTCAAAATTATTATTGTATTTCTACTAGTGTTATTGATAGGGTTTTCGACAACAAATTGTAAATGAAATCGGTGTTTTAAAAAGAAACTCAGTATCGGTAGCATAGGTTACATAAAGTTTTCTTTTGAGATTTAAGTAAATTTATCTAATTTTAATCAAATAAAAATAACGAATTTCCTTCTCCTTAGTTTTCCCGTTCCTTTAACTACTATTATGGACAGACCAGTGAGTTAATTTAACTAAATGTCCATAAGCTCGAGAACTAAGTGATTATATTGACGGTGATCATAAAAACTAGTGATACTAGGTATGAAAAATAATATCTCTTAGAGTTATTATTTTCCATATACTCCATTGTCTAATTCACAAATACGGACATTTCTAATCTAAATGTTTCATAACAACTTGTAATATTACTAGATTCTGTATTACTAGATTCGCCCAGAAATTCAAGATCTTGAGCTGAAAAATCGCTTTAGGATTATTACCGAAAATACAACCTTTAATGTAACCTTAATTTAAAAAAAAAATGGCGTGATGAAATCAGAGAAATTTGAGTATTGATTACAAATGCTCGAGAACAGCGTCGAGTAGCTGCTACAGGTTTTTCAACAATGCTTTCCTCAACACAATCGGCCAGGTTGACAGTCGAAAAAAGGCTTCCATTTCATTGAGTAATTTTAATAAACTTTGCAACTCGAAATGTTTAACCCAGATTCAATATTATAAGCCTAGAAGGGAGATTTTTTCTATGAAATAAAACACATATTCCCTCTGTGTGAAAACATGGGAACCTTTATTTTCATTGTAACCATGGATCACTTTCATTTGTGGCTCAGTTGTGTATTTTTCCGTAATTAAAATTCCAAGCTTTGAATCTCAGATTTTAATGACAAACGAAACATAATTAATTTTCACAAAAGTTGTTCACATCTGACATGAACAGTTTAACCATGGGCGCCATACTTAGAATTCTGCTATGGTCAACAGCGATTCAATAAGAGTGAGTGAGTGAATGTGAAGGTTATTGGCGCAAGAACCAGATTCGGCTATGCTGCGCCTAACAAGATTTAACTGTGGTCCAGTCGTGGATTAAATAAGAGAATTCGATCTAAATAAAGAGGAACTTGCTTGATTTCATTGCTTTTATTTAGATATTTAAATTAGAGATATTACATTTAAGAACGAAACATTTAAGCATTTAAGGGTTTACAAAATAATATAGATTTAAACAATTATTTGGGCGGGACGCCATGTTTACTAGTTAACTCCACAGTATGAATTTATAGTTATTGGTGTTTAAGCAGCCATCTTTCTTCCGGCTACCGCTACATGATGCGCTTGAAAATAGACCTTTACTGAAGTGACTTTTGTTCCCTACCCTATATTTATAATTTTTCAATAACAGCGATGTTTATCAGAGTTTAAAGAATACTACTTTATTAAATATATTGTGAAAACAACTATATTGTGGCTATATATTAACTATATTGTGGCCGGGTTAAGTCAGATTTTTTTCTTTCTTTTGAGCGGTATTCCAATATGCACAAAATTACCATATTTACAAGCTTATATTTAACTCACTATGTTCATATGTATGCAAAAAGAGCTCACAATTTCTTCTCGAATTTTAACCCACTTCCTATCATCCGATCGTTCTGAAATTTTGCATACATGTATAATTCCGATGATGAAATACAGTTCTGTTGTATACTTAAGTAGTGACGGACTGGAAAGGGGAGGGATTAATATATATATATATATATATATGTGTGTGTGTGTGTGTGTGTATGTGTGTATTAATTTTATAAGGCACAGACTTTTAGATAATATATAGTTAAAAAAGAAATATAATTATTTCACATTTTTATACAGTAGTGAAAAGCCTGGCATTAGTGGTCGTAAATGGCGTAAAAGAAATTTGCATGGAAATATGAGCGATGTAGTACTAGATATGCATGACAATCCGGATAAAAACAGAATTTTCGTCAATCCAGATCACAGCCTTTCCATTCAGAAGGTCCGAAGAGAAGATGGTGGCTACTATTTTTGCTATGACGTCGAGGACAAACAAGGAACTGCCAAGATGGACATTTTACTTGATGGTAAGATGATCTTCTACAATTTTAACTCTATTCGTACTCATTTTGTTGTAAAATGTTTCTTCCTCCAAGCTTACGGAATGGTCTGTACATTTTTTTTTCAATGGATGACACGCGAGATTTTTTTTTTTTTTTTTTTTTTTTATCATTTCTCGTAGCCTTGGGACATATATCAATATGTATTTGTTGTCACTTCAAACAATCTGAGAAAGGAAATTAAAAACAGAACGTCTCCTTTTTTTATATTGTTGAATTTCAATGGCTCTGCTTGGCAGGAAAGAAATTATAGTCTTATCACGAATTTAATGACCGTCTAATGTACGCATACGTCAACTGGACCTTGGAAACCTAAAAATAACTCAAAGGCGATTTTTGTTTTTTCGATTCAAACGAGTTTAATTTGGATAATACGAGTAGTCCCAGTTGTTCCAGCTACTGTGAAAAAAAGAAATTATACCAATTTATCTTTCTGAACATATTTCTTGTGGTTTTAATTTTTTGTAACCCTTAAGTTGTTGAAATCTATAAAAATAATAAAGTACATTGACTGTGATAAGAATGAAATATAATTCTGCACTATAATTTCGGTTATAGTGCAATTCTTTAAACTAAGCACATGATAAAATAATTTTTTAAATATTAACTTATCAAGAGTCCCATGTTAAGAAACAATAACTGTGGCAGTTATTGTCTCTTAACACGGGACTCGGAAATTAATCATTTTGGCATTATTCTCAATTCTAAACTCACTTTTAAAATCACATAAGCAATATCAATAATAAATGCTAGACAAAAATTAAAAACTGCATCCGCTTAATAGGTAAGTACCCCGTTCACCCCTCCCCACACACAAACAAAATCCTCCTCATTAAACAAAATACCTATCATTCTCTTCGTGGCTCGTATCTGGGATCCACGCAACCAGAACTCGAGTAATTGAAATTTAAACCCTCCGAAATAAGATCCTCAAATCCTAACTTAATTTCCCAAACATTAGAAATTCAGTTCTTTATAAAGGCCTTAAAATTCAAGAAAATAGAGCCCATATCGTATATTTAGCGAGAAAATTCTTCAATAGACTAATTGATCTCGTAAACCCCCTCATTAAAGTCCAGCTCCTTTTCGCGCACCATAACTGCACCCACGCATTCCCATATTAACCTGCCAAGCACATAATTATTTTCGCCTTCAACCATCCTAACATTCAACATACCAACTACTCCCCTTTTTGAATGGTTCCCCTCCCCGCTTCCCAATCTCCGTCCTGCATCTTACCCTCCAAACACAATTCTCTCTCTCTCATTACTACAATACAAGCTAATTCTCCATTCAAACAGCCTCGCTGCTCCTTCCCTTTCGGTTCTGCTCTAGAAGGATGCGGAGAATTTTAGAGCCTCCTTGCTTCGATCTTGCATAATACGTTGCGTTTACAAAAGAATACCCTAACTTTGAAGGGCTATATCTCCTCAAGCAAACAAGTAAGCGCACCATTCTACGAATTGAAGTGAATGAGAAGCTCTTTGTTTGATAAGCCATGGCGTTGCGGGCCTTAAGAGCGCCTGTCATCCCAGCTATGCGATTCCTTTAGTCAGTTGTGGTCGCAGTGGCCTTTTGTTCATTGCCGTGAACTCGCCGCCGGCGTTATTTCCTTCGAGTCTTAGATTCGCGTCCTCATGCCATTGAAGACCCAGTCTGAGATTCAGAATTTAGGTTTAGCAGTTTATTACTTCTACTTAAAGTAAACTTTCCACTAAGTAAGGGAAATAGATTATGTATACTATATTTAAAATGCTTTCTTATAAGTGTTATGAGTCGTTAAAATGTGAGGGGTTTCTAACATTACATCAAGTTACTTGGTGTGCGAGGATCAGGAGATTTCGTTTTGCCTAAAAATGTCACGATCCTCTTACTTTTTTCTTTTCTTTCACTTTAATTAATCTTAAGGAATCACGTATATTATTTCCTACCCCCTGTTTCAATCAAAACAGAAATAAAAGAAAATGAAACTTTTTAAATAATAATTGATTCAAAACAATAACTCAAAAATATTTTTATTTTCGTAACTCTTTTTCTATTTAAATTAAATTTCCTCTTTTATTTTTTTCTAGGCTTCCACTAAATGTGCTATTCTCATAGCAAAATGAACGCTTAACTTTTTCACTTTTATAGGACACATACAAAAAAATAATACTCCAGTAAAATTGCGTCTCGCTGATATGAGAATGACCAGCCATAGTGAACAGGGATTTTCTTAACGAGCAGTATCAGCTTGTGTGAAGGACAATGACACGAAAATGATACGGTTAGATAAGCATTTTTTTTTTTTTTTTTTTTTTAAAAATCACCAATCGTCACTTGACCGAGGTTCAAAATTACGAGGTCCGTCGCCCATAGCCCTCGTGTTGCTTTTAGTGCGACATTAATAAAACCAAACTAAGCAAAACCACCAGAAATCTAACAATGGACAAAACGAGACATTGAATCAGGATGGGATAATAGACAATTAATCCATATGGCAGTGATGAACCGCAAAGCTTCATTTCAATAAATGGCAGTACACTGAGCTCTACTACATTCCGTCTATGTCCGCTTCAACCAATTCATCTATACGTGGTTCAACGTGGCGAGCGTACTAGAGGTTTTCAAACAGAACTCACCTTAAGAAGTATTGGCTTTTGCAATGGGCTCGTAAACACAGACACCGG
>BMAW01056700.1:662023-673122 GCA_019974015.1 Nephila pilipes
GAATCAAATTTTCTTGTTCATCGAAAACTTCTACCAATTCTTAATTTAAGTAGAAAGACAGAAACTTTATTACAAAAAAAAAAAATTTTATATGTCTGCGTGTATATTTATGTGTTATATGTAACATATATTGTATTATACAAGTTAATATAAAATAATATAGAAGAAAATTTGTTTATTTTGATTCCAGTTATCTCTATTTTTACTAAGATCTCGTTTAATGATGTGTCGTTTAGCACTCACTTGTTTAAAATGCATCAAAATGCTATATGAGGCCGTATGTACGCTAAAATAATTTACTCTAAACGTCTAAAATATGTTGCTAAGAGGTTTTAATTCATGCTCATATAATAAATAGGAAACAATATAGTCATCTTCAAATGATTCGAGATGTTTTCACACCTGGAGATGAAATACTTAGAAATTTATTAAACAAAAGAATACCATTGGAAAATGGATTATAGACTTTGTTACTCCCAAATCATATCACTTGCTCAATCAATCTAATTTATTTTGTGATTTTTAAGCAGTGAAACATACGCTAATTTAAACTGAACTGAAAATTATTGTAGTGAATTAAGGAAGTGAAATCATTTTCAAGATGGAGAGAGAGAGAGAAAAAGACTTTCGAGAACTTCGCTAAAATCTTTTTCGATCAATATAATAAATTTGCTTCCTCTATATTCTTTTTTTTTTTTTTACAAGTATAAAAAGAAAAATTGTTTCTAAGTTAAATTGTTTTGTATAGTTACAAAAATTTTCCTTCAAAAAATACAGAAAACTTTTCGTTTCCAGATTGATCGTAAAATTGAAGTTCAAAGGAAATATGTTAGAAAATTTTGTATAAAAATGCGAGACTATTTTAACTAATCCATATTTTTACTCTCTTTAACTACGATATGCAAAATCCAGAGTTCCAAAATTAATGAAGTATTCGATTGATTTTAAATAGGTTCAGAAGCAACATTTTGGAGACGGACCTAGTAATTGGGCCTCAGCAGAGACAACTTCTGAGTTGGCCTCCTACTCTCCTAAATTCCACACTCACCAACATAGAATTATCTTAGTCAAGATTTAACCTAAATCAGCTCCACTGCACGGCGGTCTCCAGTGGCAACAGAACTCGAGCCCATGTGCTAGACAACGCCGGCAGCGTGTACGGATCATGACCTCTAAACTATCGCAGTCATACATATTTCCATGGGATAAAGATACTTCCATAGATAGAAATAAAGGGAAAATGAGAATATACAAATCGTACTAACTTATAAAAACATATTTCATTCTGTAATTCCTTTCAATGTTTGATTTTATCTAAAACAGAAACGATGATGCTCATAAATTATTATATTATCTATTTAAATTACGCCGTTATTTAAATTTCGATTTATACTCTTCCCAGCTATCTTAGGGAAAACTCGGTGTCAAAGGACTAAAACTTCTAATTTTTGTTGGAATTTCGGAAGTGAAGTGATTTTAACCTTGAGTTTATATTGTTGACACAGAAATCGTTTGAAGTTATGCATAATTTTTTAAGTCATTCAATTACATTTTTTTTTCTTGCGATTTAAAATTAAAAAAAAATTTCGTGAATTTTACGTATAAGCATAAAATAAAGAATTTGATACAATGGATTCTAAACTGAATTTTAATAGGTGACAAAATTGAACTTAAAGTGTCGTATTAAAAGAAAAGAAAACATTTTAAATGCATTTTAGATGAATTTTAATAAGTTACCCAAATAATAAAAGAAGCATGTTATTTTATGTTATAGTAAAAGAGAGCCATATTTAAAATTTGGGGCTTTAAAGCACATTAAAATGTAAATAATCGAAGGAGAACTATGACGATTGTATTTCAAAATAAATAAATATATTCAAAGTGAACGGATCGTCAACTACAATAGACGGTGAAAGGCAAATAGTGAACGGATCATACGCTGCACATAAAAAATCATTCCTTAGTTTTGAAGAGGAAGAAGATAAATTTTTCAAACAACGTATGATTGTGGTGACGTTTATGAACCTGTTCTAGAAATAGGTCACGGTCCTTAAATGTTTCGATTTCCTGGTATAATATTCTTTTATTCAACGGTCGGGGTGTAGCTCAGTGGTGAGCGTTCGTTTGCAATGTGAAAGGCCGGGTCGATCCCCCACCTCCATACTTTATTTCAAAAGATTAAACTTCGATTTAAAAAAAAAGTAATTTTGTTTATTTGCTTGTAATAAAAATATCTGATATATTTATTCAGAAGCTCTAAGAGATGACTCCGATAAAATGATTCAAACGATGTCAAATATTTTAGCTGACATATGAAGTGACAGAGTTTTTTTTTTTTTTTTTTAATGTAGAGACAATATAATTTTAGTAGGCAGAAACCGCAGCATCACTGATTATAAATAAAATAATTTTTTCATAAAGTTAACATTTTCTGTGTGGTTCTGATCTTCGGACTGGTTGATCGTTTCCTCGATTTAGTCGTTAGATTGTTCTGGTGAAAAAGCAGATTGTAATTATCAAATTTACAGTTGCCTGAAACTGTGTTTCCTATTTAACACATCAATCAATACTCCCGAGACTAACATTGAAAACTACATTTTTTTTGCAAAATTTTTATTCATCAACATAACACCTTTTAGGGTGATACAATCCAACGCTTTTCCAAATCTTTTTTATTTTTTATTTTTTATTTATTTATTTTTTTTCCATTTTTTTTTTTTTTTTTTCCCGCAAGAAATCTTTTTGTTGCAGTAAATACGATAAACAACTTTCTGAATCATCGACTCGTTGCTGTTTTTGTTCCATCGAAGCAATCGCGGCACCCACTTGAAAAAACCTTTTCATGCTCAATTTTTCATGAAGGATAGTAAATACACTTCCATATGATATCTGTGTCATCTCAGCAATTCACGAGACTTCACTTTATGATCTTCACTTTTGTCACTTCACCCCATTTTCCGTTAACGAGCTTCCACAGGTCTCCAGCGTTCGCGTCATTTGTGTCTGGTACTGACCACGTTTAAACTGGCAAACCACCGACAAATCGTTGCTTTTGATGGACAAGAGTCCAGGTAAGCATTTTCAATCCATTGTTTCTGCCGGTGTTTTACCGCTAAAAACAATGTTTTATCAGAACCTGAAAACTCGGTTTTTTCCAATTTAAACAAACTACAAAATCGACTTTCTCCAACCTCGATAACTCAGTTGTTCATGCCATCGACAAAATTCTGACACGTTTCAAGCAAGGTTCGTACTCTAGAAAGACCTGGTTACTGGTTTACTACGATGCCATTCTAGGGTTAGTCTCAGAGTATTGATTGATGTGTTATATTCAGAGTGCAGATGGCTATTATGTTGTGAGTGACTTACTTCTTTCCAGCTCTAAAATTATCTTCTTTTACAGGTCAAAACTCCGATCTGTTTTGTCATTAAAAATGTTTTAAATCAGTTTTTGATTATTATTATTCGTCTTACTGATAACTGTTCTAAGATGCACGACCACTAAAAGCTTCTGATTAGAGACCACCACACCAAGAACATCGACTCGACCTTCTCGAGAACTTGAATTCAAACCTCGTTTTTCAGACACCTTATTGAAACTAAATGCTTTTTCGTATAAACTGAACTTAAAACATGGGCCAGAAACAAGAGCAGCTATTAATTGCATTATTGTACCTATATTCAAAGGGCAGAGAAATGAATTTTATAAACACATTAATCATGGGTATTGTGTGTGCAATGAGTTAACTTAATCTTTATTAATTTCTCTATAATATACTTTTAATTTCTAAATTTTCCCCATTTTCTACTTTTAAAGATAGGTGTCTTTATTTCCTGATACGTTTCGAGTTTCTTTTTAGGTTTATCAATCACGTTAGCGTTTTACCATGCTGGTCAATCTCTTACACACGGAACAGACTTGTAGAGATGATCCCTGTGAACTATAAGTCTACACTTGGATTCTTTGAAGTCCACTCCACCATCCATGGAGGGACTTCAAATACCACTCCTCTGAGTGTAAAAAATAAAACACAAATGAAAAAGCGCTCTCTCTTTGCTGTTATACACAGGCTGTCGTAATCTGTATCCAACGTCGGAGTCGTGCAATTCTCGCCTGTGTGGAAATGGCATTCTCTCGCTCAAATAAAATAGTTCCTATGAACGAATGCTTCGACTGAATGAATTGCATAATAATTAAATAGTTGAAAGCAAATTACGTTAACACACACACACACACACTAATTATATATAACTCGTTTTGTATAAAAGCAATAACTAATTGATGAATAAAATGATTCAGCGCTTATATTGTAATTTGTTGTTTAAATTCTTCCTTCAAATTAAGTACTAAGTCACCATAGATACAATCTTACGATTAAAAAATTTTATGATGTAGCCACTTTGGATATTACATACCCTCAACGGTATAACTGAAAAAAAAAAAACCATAAGATTTTGGAAAAAGAATATCAACTAACGCATCAAGTAGATTCAATCCTCTGAAGTCAAGGTTTGTTGAGGGTTAACATCTAAAAACAATCGACCTTTCTTTCTTTGAAAATGATAATAAATAGAAAGTAGAGCTGTTATCCGGCACCTCAAATTACGTAACGAAGACACTAAAAACGTTATATATGAAATCGGGATGGCGTGGTTTCTAAAGAGTGTTGAATGAAATAATCATGCTAGTTTACAAAGAACGTTTTAGTGATGTATCCACCGCAATATTACGTGCAGGAAGAAAAGCCATTCTCGGAAGACAGGCTGCACCGGGGAGGCTGCGCAAGGTGGAACAGGCGGAGAGGCAGCTGCAGGCGGAGGTCGAGTTGAGTTGTTTGCAGGCGGCGCAAGGCTGCCGGCGGATGGTCGAGCTGATTGTTTTAGCAGGCAGGCAGGCGTGATCAGTGCGCAGGCGGTAGGGTCGGCTTGAGTTGTTTTGGCAGGTCAGCAGGCGAGGCCAGTTGATGTTCGGTGTTTGCAGGCGAGCAGAGCAGGCTGCGGATGTAGAGGTCAGCGTGAGTTGTTTTTCTCCTGCACTTTGGTTTGGCTTTTCGAAACCGCGTGACGTAGTATCATAATCAAACGTGAATGGACGTTGAAGTTGTGTCTAGCTTGGTCTGATCTTGTTCTACAAGATGGCGACTGAATTAGGTAACGTCATCAGGTCGTTTAACTACTCTAAACCGGACGTAGTATACTCGTAATCAGCGTGAACAGGTTTACGATTATCTTCATTTAACTTGGTCTGATCGCGATTACAAGATGGTGACCTGAATTATGTACACCTTATCAGGTTGTTTGAAATACTACTAAAATAATAATTTTAAGTATACAGGAATGTAAAAGTGCTCATAGTGCCACCTATTAAAATATAACCTAATTATTAGATTTGGAAAATGGATTAAAATAAACGCTCAAATAAAAAAGAAATATATCCGATTCAAACTCGTAACAGTCTCAGAATAAAATGTCTCCATAGGACAATAGTTTTCAGTTACGCTAACCATTGTCCTATGAAGGCATACAGACCTGGAAGAAGAAACTTATGTTTATAATCAATGAATTTAAATACGCATTCGAAGCAGAGTTATAAAATTGTTTTAACATTTCCTTAATTAAAATGTGAAATAAAAAATATTTATTTTATAATGTTTTAACAATTTGTAAATTTTTTCAGTATAATGATTACACATACACAGTAAAAAAATACAAGTAAATTGTTTATTCAGAAAAACATTATTTGTACAGTTTTACATTACAATCGCTTCTTCTACATTACAGGACAAACTTTTAAATTGATTTCAGTATAATGATCATATGTTCAGTAAAGATACAAAAAATAAATTGTTTTACAAAAACAGCATTCTGTATGGTTTACTTACAATTTTTTTATTTACATTAAAAATCACATTATTGTGTATTTATCAGATCATCGATTTTATTCATACTGTTCATTGAATAAGTCATACATTAACGATGTCCATGGGCAAAGTAGTAATACCATCACCATTAACAAATCTTTGTATCGTTTATATGACAAACAAGTTTAATTTTGTTTTATAGTGTGTATTGAATGAAAATTTATCTAATAAGTTCATGTAACATATTTTAATTTTTGATTAAGAAGGCAGTGCTTTGTAGTCTCAAATGTTATTTTATTTTTTAAAGGTTTGTTTTAATCCTATTTAACTCTTTTCAATCTTATTGTTTGTTTGTATGCATACATTTTTGATTTTAATCCATATTCTGTCATAATATTTCCCTTGTTTTCTACTTTCATTTTCCGATGACTTTTGTTTACAAGAGGTAAATTAAACGTTGTTTTGTCATAGCAAGTGTCATACAAGTTAAGGCACTTCATGTCACTGTAAAAAATCATCAGTCTTTATTTCATATAAGAATCTGTATCAGTGTACATGAGCTTTCTATTCGAGTCATAACGTGTGCTTCATATATATGTGAAAAAAGAATACATGAGAACTTTTGATAAGTCTAAAAAGTGTCATCTCATGTATTGGTTTGAAAAATTTGATATTGTTTTTTAGATGAACAGCTATTAAGTTTTCAGAAAATATTGTGCAGCGTTAAAATTTGATTTCGCTATTAACTTCGAGAGACTATGCTTTGCATTGAACATAAACGGATATTCACCCTCCTTCTTTGTTTCCATCGTTTCCGCAGATATGCTATTATTCATTAGTTTGTAAAAATTGTGAAAATCATTTACGGCTTTTAGTTCTTAATTTAGATATTATGTCTATAATCTTTAAGCTCAAGGAGATTGAAAAATTTTAAAACACGATGAATTTTTCCGATTAACCCTAATTTATAATAAGAGTTTTAAATTCATAATGGCAGCATATTTAGTTTTTGGTTCCGTAAAGGTTAAAGTCTAGGTTCTTTAATTAGGGTGGGGTTTATTTTCGAGTAGGGAAAATCTGAATGTTTGTCATGCAATCGGGGATAGTCCAGATCTACTTCAAGATGTAACTACTATCTGATTCATCTGATAATAATTAAAAATATCCTGTGTAGTTAAATTATTATCAACTCAAACAAAATCTTAAGGGTAGATTTTACTCATTGGTGTAACCGTACAAATTATTTATGTCGGGTACATTAAATATTATTTCATCATCTGGATTAAGTAGAACTATATTTGTTTTAGTATAAGCATAACATTTGCAAATCGACTAATACCTCCCTTACCCATTTCTATGTAAAAGAAGCATGTCATAATTCATGAACTTAGTTGATATACTTTAGTCTGTAATAACATCATCCCATGTAAGCGTAGGGTGGTAAAGTACCAAACAGGGGTCAGAGTTTATAAGTTTGAGCACAATAAGCGAATCTATTTTTTGCGATTGACCAAAGCGAATAATGCTACACTAGTGCGCTTTTGTCCATCTAATTTATAAAGTAAACACTGGCAAATGGGGTTGTATTTACATACACTCTTTTAAGTATTCTATGCATCATGTATAAACTCAAAATTATTACCAAGTTATTATATTACTATTTAAATTCTTAGAACCTGTTTTCTCATATGATGATACGATTTTTCTGATGAGTAAATCACGTGGCGTGTGTAACATTTTTCATTTTTAATTCAAAACTAGCTGTGGTGTCCATTCTTCACAAATGTCAATATTTAAAATACAAATCTACAAACGTTTCTTTAAAGTATTTTGGTATAAAATTTTTTAATCAAGTGTAAACAAATGAATAAGTATAACAATCTCCGAAAAAATATTTGGAAATAACAAATTGTCAGAAGCATGGTTGCGACGTTATGTGACGCAATATACGCGAGAATTACGCAAAGTGAAAACAAAAATCTATACATCTGTCACTTAAATGTTCAATTTTATAAATCTAAAGCGAATTTCAAAAAATTATTTCGAGGCTCATATCATCACCCATTGTTTTTCCCCATTCCAAATTTCGTGCCCCAGTGCCTTTCCGATTTTGCGCTGTCATCCAAAAACACAAACTTTTTCTTTTAGTAATACAGATATATAAATTTGGCCTGGAACAAAAGCTAATGTGTCCCGTTATTTTTGACCTGTTTCGAAAAGTCAAATTGTGTTATTGATTGATTGATTGTTTATTAACATTGCACTTAAAAAAATCACTAGAGATATCGGCGATTGATCTCGTAATTTTGAGTCTCAGTCGAGTGACAAGGACGATACATGAACTAACACTTCTCTTTACAGACTTCCACCCCACTCCACGGGGGGACTTTGAGCCTTGACAGATTTAATGTGCATCATACCTGCTGCACGGTGGCTCTTCAGTGGCATCTGGACTCAAATTGAAGATTAGACGGTGAAAATGATATATTTTTATTAAGCATAATGATTCACTAGACTGCTCTCTAAGTCTCAGTTACTCAAATGCTTTACATTCGTGATCGTGACACCTTTCAACCCTCGAAAATTCGTCACCGTAACTTTTCAGGCTGATGAGACCCTCTTCACCTTTTTAGGAAAAGATTCACCTGAAGAACCCAACGGTTTGATTTTGGTTTGATTTTCGGTGCTTATTGATGAATCCAGGTCTCACTGACGTCGGCAACTCAACGCGGCAGAAATCAAATTTTGATTTGGCAGCAAATGGCTACCAAATCAAAAACTAACATATGAATCAATGTCAAATTGGTTTCGGCACCATGTAACAGATGGCAGCATCCAATGGTAACAACAAATTATTTTAATGATGCCATATGTCTTCAAATATAAGCACTTTTTGATCCGCCCTCGAAGAAAACAATAAAAATGGTGAATGAGAGGGGATGGGGTAGTGCTCGAAGAGCGTCACCCAAAACAAACCTGAAAAAGCTATTTTGGCCGGAATATGCTTACGACTCCTTCACATTAGTGAAGGACCCTAAATTTTTTTATAGAGAAGTGATCAACGGTGGAAATGTGTATGACGGACAGGCAAACGTTCAAATTTTTATATATAAGATATGGATCGTTCAAAATTAAGTCTATATTTCTTAATAATTTTTAATTGCACAATCATTGTGATTCAACTAGCTTTTTAATATTAATAGTTGAAAGTGATTAAAATAAATGAAGTCCAAATGAATATTGAAGGTCAAAGTTTTGTTTCCACCAAGAAGCTCCTTGAGGATTTATCTTCTTTCTTCACGAGGTACCCTAGTGATCTTTTTTCTTTTCCACGGAGTGTACTGCCTTTGGTAAACACGGGTGACTCGCTCCTGGGGTACCCTAGCGATGCTTCTCTATCAGCTAGAAAGCAGCTTTACCTTGTTTGATGTAGGATTGCCTTATTTGGCTCTTGAGCCATTGCATTTGATTGTCAGTCACGCACAGTCACATAAGAATGGGCTGCTTCACGCTAAATGAAACTGCACCTCATGGTTCCCCCACGATAGGATAAGGAAATCAGGAATATCTGACGGCCATCCTTAAACCACTTCTAACCTTCTCACTATGAGGTGAGACAACCTATTCACGCCTATAACCTATTAGCACGTTAGAACAATCTATTTCTGATATGCGCAGGTAGGCAAATAGTCAGTGAGTGCGCACTTGCTGTTTTGGTATTTATACTTATGCAGCCATCAGAAGAACACAGCAGAAGAGAAAAGGGGGTATTTTTCTTGTCCTCTGCTAACTATTCAACGTGAATTCTCTCTTGAACCAGTGTGGAATTCCTTCCCTCTATTGACAACAGGAACTTACTGAGTTCATCCTGGATGAGTAGAAGACAAACAAAACCAGTAGATTCGCCATTCTCGCAACTAGCCAGAGTTCCATTAAAGTTCAGAGCACCATCACGTAACTAACCAAAGCTATCTGTGGCCATTTGCTAGATGTTTGAATCTTGCTTGAACTGATTTTAGATTACTCGATAGTTGTTCTTTTGTTACTGAGGTCCATATTAGCATGATAATTTTCTGATGCTGTAATGAAACAATCGAAAAGAGAAAAACGATATGCTAAATAAAGCAATATGAGAGAAACTAACTACAACACCCTCACTCTATATTGTTGCGTAGATGATCATTTTTCAAGTGGAAGAAAGGTCCATGCAATTAAAAAGTAGGTTTTTTTCATAGCAAATCCAAAGCCATTGTGTCTAACCTCAAAGCAATCTCTAGAAAATACACTATATTTTCTTTTAACAGGAACAAAAAACATACACTCATAAAAATATACAATAATACCAATTCAAATTTCGCACAATATCTGAACAAAGAGACTCAAAAAGCAATATTGCATTAGCACAAATCGTCTATCTATACTGATTTACATTCTCTGATTGATACACAGCGCTGATATATGTACACTTCAAAGTCTGTAGGAACTCCTCCTTTCGTCTAAGTAGAATCTAGCTTTGCTCCCTTTACAAAAAATAAGTAGAATCTAGCTTTGGCGACTAGGTGAAATTTCGCAACAGAATTTGTCTCTTCATCTACTTATACAGCATTATTTATTTTAATATTCTTTGTAAAATGGTTTTTTCAAGCATAGTCGTTAATCTCAAGGAAAGCCAACGAAGGCAAAACTTTCGTGCAATAGTATTTAACAGATGATCAAATGATGCTTGCAAAAATCGATTGATTTTTCACAGGTTAGCGGGTAAACATTTAATCTCTCTTCTCTCCAGAAGCCATTCCTGCAGTCTCGAAATACGAATGTTATGCAGAATGGGGAACCTGGAGCAAGTGCAATGCGTGTGGCAAAATTGGCCAGAGAACACGAGTCGGAGAATGTCGTCTGCAAAGATTCGTCAAGGCTCAGATGAAGGTAAATTAGAATTTCTCAACTCTTTCTCTTATGCCTCAGGAAACTCTGATCTTGAAAGTAATATTTGGATGGCCAAATAATCTGACAACGATATATTAATAGGTTATAAAATTATCAGATTCTACTTGATACTGTCAATCCTGTTTTAAATAAGAAAATTAGGCAGAAAATGATTCACGGGCCTTAAATATTTACGATTTCCTATGCTTAACCTCAGTCAATGATAAGAATAATACATCCGTTTTCATCATGAGTGATACATCCTTATATATATATATATATATATATATATATATATATATATATATATAT
>BMAW01056700.1:673132-699033 GCA_019974015.1 Nephila pilipes
TATATATATATATATATATATATATATATATATATATATATATATATGTATGTGTGTGTGTGTGTGTAAATCATACAAACTAATTAAGAAACACAATAATAGACGAACATTATGAAATTGAACATTTTAACTGCAATTATTGATGTGAAATTTAATCTAAAAAAACTTACGATAAGTGATTTACACTTCATAGTAGGTCTTCAGTGGAATCAGGATTCGAACCAACGACTCGATGGAAACAACATCGGCTGCGAGTTTGTAATCGTGACTACTATTCTACCGCCGTCACACGTCTTGAACTAAGCTTCTTTACTATCCGCAAGATGGCACTGCTTTACACGGTTTTAACTATACTTAAACACAGCACGTGCATTGGCTACCTCCACTATAATGACATATCCTTGAAACTTGCCCGAAAATACCGATCAAAATTGCTAAAGGAACAAAGTTCGTCCCACGCTATAGATACTCGCCGGCTAGTTCCGATATGAAAATGTGCACGTAACTCAAAACTATAGAAACTTAGTATTATGAGTTAGCTAGGTCTTGGCCCTTGGAACTTAATGAAGGTGGGAATGTGTTCCTTAGGCTAAAAAGTTTGGAAACCCTACTATTCATACACTGTATTTGATATAACATGTAAACATCCCATTGTTTTTAATTGTGATGCTTTTCAGCACTTGAAATCCCCTGTCTAATCTTTTTTTCAAAAAAAGACAGAATCCTCTTAAATTTTTTTTTAAAAAATTATATTAAATATTGCGGCGAAAATAATGGCGAGTGATTTGAAAGGGATAGTGAGTTCAAAAAGCTTGACACAAGGAATTCTCAAACATTTACCTGTCTGTCACATGTTAGAAACAAGGGTCTCATGGAAATAACTAGAAACTTATTTAAGGGCTATCTAAATTAATTAAAATTGATATATTGTTGCTAATGTAATGAAAAAATATTTAGCGAGAACCCTTTAATTGTATATATTAATAAATTGAAAAGATTTGCAACAGTTATGTTTCAGTATTATCACACAAAATCAATGAAATAACTGTTAATTAAATTCAAGTAATATCCTCTGACTCCGCCTCTTCGATGAATGAGATCATTTTATTGTGGGAAGAAACGGAATGTACTCTATCAAAGCTGCTAATTGCAAAATCAGTAATACTGCTGTTAAGTGTTCTTTTTCCTTCGGGATTTGTCGAGAAGAGTGAGACGGTCACATTCTAGAACGAGATATAAATCCATTTAAAAGGGCAATGTGGTAACCTATTAAACCGATATATTTTTCTATGCTTACCGAAATTGAGACAATAGAAAAATTGGATACGAAGAAAGAATTGGGAGTCCAAATTCTTTCTTGTAGTCGATCTATTTAGTGTCACCACTTAAAGAGTCTCTAGAGCACGGAACGACAAACTACGACTCACCAGCAGTTTTTAATCCGGCCCGCAGTTAAAATTGTTTTTACATGAAAAAATTAAAAAAAATACATAAAATTATGGGTTATAACCTCTGAGATATATAAACATGTTACAACAGCATTTTCTAGATCTTGATTCAAGTTCTGTAGCCCTTTTTATATTTCAAAGTTTATTTGGCTGTACAATTGAGGAGCTTCCCTCAGCCCTTCAATTAGAAGTAATAGAGAAGTAGAAGGATGATATGCCTTAAACGATATTTAAACAAATGAATCTAAACCGATTCTTTAAATTATTCAATAGATAAATATGGTAAATTAAATAATCATTTGCACAGGGATTATTATTTGTATTCGTGAGTATTTAAATGAGAAGAACATTTTCGAAAATGTAGTATGTAAAATATAATTGATACTCCTGCCAAGTCCTAGTTGCTAGTCATTCGCATTTTTCAAGCAGAAGAGAATAATCATCCAAAATTCACCGAAAAATTAGTCGATTGTACGGGAAATCTTTATGAGTACTTGTACTGTGCTTGAATGGTGAAGACAATTTAAAGCCGAGTGAACCGACATTCACGATGAAGGGGAACAGGAATGAAAGTCTGTTCAAACTATAAAAATAAGAAGGTTATGGCTACTGGTTTTTGGGATGAAAAAAAAAAGCCGGTTTTTTGAGTTTATGGAACCGGGGACTACGATCAATGCAACAGTTTACTGTCAGTCTTTACGACGACTGCGAAGAGCTTTTCAAAACAAAAGAGGATGAATGCTGACTTTCATTCATGACAACGCTCTTTCTCACAGTGCTGATGTAACCCAACAGCTTCTGGAGCAGTTTAAATGGGATATGTTTGATCATCCGGTATATGTCCCTGACTGTCTCAGTGCTGCGTGATTTTTATCTTATCCTTGAATTGAAGAACTGACACCTCAAACATATTAAGTGGAACAATTACGGAATATATTATTATTCCTTTGAAAAATCATGTAATTAATGATAATTACAATCTTTGTTATGTTAAGTGATAAGTTTAATCGTAGTCTTATGATAAAATAAAAATTAAGAGCAAATAAATTATATAAAAGTATACTTATGTTCTTTTCGTGGAAGACTATGTAGAAAATAATTTAATTCACTGTAGACAATTCATTTCGTTTAACATTTAGTATGATTATAATCTACATTTACATTACTGAGTATAACTATTTTGAAAACTTAGGGCGTATATGGATCAAATGTATTTTGTAAATTATAATTCCCTCAAAATGTTTGAAAATATCTGTTTTTCTCAGGAAATTTTTATAACATTAACATATGAATCTCTGAACTCGAAAGGACTTTTCCTGCCACTTTGTCTTTTCTCATAAGAAACCTAGTTTTGTCACAAACATTATATTCTGAAAAGTCTCACTTTTCCTCTGATTCAGACAGTCATTACAGATTTCGTTATCTGAGTCTCCTATTTCTTCCTCAAAGGTCTTTTGATATGACAAAATGTCTTCTGACAACTTTTGAAATCTTCGCTTTCCTTTCGACAGAGGAGGAAGAATCTGGATAGAATTATTGAAAAACGATACGTTTTCAAACTGAGAAATACTAACTCGAGAGTGTGCACGGCGTGTCATCACATCCCAAATAGCTCTAAGAAACTGAAAAATGTTCGGAATGCGCCGTTTTGACGCGATACTTGTGTAGAATGTAACCTTCGTGGGGCAGGGGGGGAATGTACTGACGAGTTTAACCGCTTCTGTTTATGGATAATGGCAAGAAATGAATTTTCTCGAGAGTGGGGATCAGAAACATACCTTGTACGTTTTCCCGAGTTAAATAAAATTAAGAAAAAAAGATATGCTAAGACATGCCAAAGTATCATACTAAGTAAGTAAAAGCATAGTAACGTGCCAAAATTCATATGTATTTGGATTTTTCACTTAAAAAAAAATCTTTGAGCCCAAAATTTCGTGTGCAATTCTCTCTAATAGTTAAAGCAATGTTCAATTTTCAAATTGTAATCAGACGTCGCATGGTTTTGAGGGTAGTATTATTGTTTACAAATTTTAAAAATCGTCCAATCATCAAGTGATGGTAAGAAACGGTGAAAAACAGTATCAATCGTTTGCACGAAATAATCTAGTACATGACCCCCAAATGGGTTTTTACCAATCAATGTTATTTAGAGTATTGCCTACCTAAGTCTGCAAAAAAAAAAAAAAAAAAAAAAAAAAAAAAAAAAAATCCACAATAAGAAAATTTTTCTTAGAAGTTAATTAACTTGTAACACCTCAATATATGTATATAATATATATTTTATTTTCTTCGTTTTCCATTCTTTATCTTATTTAAAACAGTTATGAAACAAAAATTTAATTAATAGAAATCAACACAGTGATAATAACCAAGTTGCTCTATACAGATCTATGAATATTCAAAGGTCAACCCCTAACTATTCTATAATGTGGCATTCGTTCCTATCCGCATCTAATCGAAAGCTTATTATAATAATTAAATACTTGTTTTTACCGAGTCAATCGGGTTCGAGACTACTGAAGATTTATAGAGGAGGGTTCGAATTATTGATCCTTTGTAGGTCCTCTCTCAAATCAATCTTTCAGCTTCTTATTAAACATAGGTGTGATACAGATGCCTCACACCGCGATTCACTCTATCTCTTTACCACTAACTTAACTACCCACAAACTTTTTATTAAATTCTTCGCTGCATATAAGTACTGTTCTTCAAACCGATTCACAACACTTCAATAATTATAATCTCATCTGCCTTTTGTCACGTATCACTTATCGGGTAAGATTTTCGATTCAACCAAACTCACACACATTTAAAGTTCCCAATATATCAATTGCAGAGGAAAACGCGATAGAGTCATTAAATTACGTTGTTAATAAAATTTATTAATCCATTTATAACTTAACTTGGTTCCCTTTGAGTCATCAATACTGATACTAATTTTGTCCAGTCATGATCAGAATTGGGAAAGTTAGAGATGTTCATTTTTTTTACGACTGTTTTGTTATTTTATTGATCAATAGCTTTTTAAAATCGATCTCTGTCGCTTTCTGTGTTATCGAGAATGCATTCTCTGGTAGACTCCAGAGGGTAGCGTCGTAGAAGCAGACTTCCCGATCGTCGGTGTCGGCTGTCACTCTTTACTTCTAGCCCAAGTGCGGAAAGCCAGTTGGATTCTTAGTAGAGTTCCGAATATCGTGGTGATGGATTTGTGCAAGGTGTCATGTGGTAAGTATTAACGTTTATCTTCCGCACTTCCGTAATTGATCTTGGATTGATTGAGCAACTGAACAAATAAGAAGCAGGTGCGAGGTACACGTATTGGAGATTAAATTACGATTTGCAGTTACGGAAATAACCACATATACATCAGTTTTTTTACTTCAAAATATATTGTTATTCTTGATTAAAACTTTAATTCGATAAAAAAAAATAATAAATAAAAGAAGGAACTCCCCACCCGCTTTTTTTTATTTAGCGAAAATGAGAAGAACCAAAAGTTTTCTATAACCCTTGAAAACCCTTAATGGACTAGATCAAAATGGCTTACCTACGGAGGTAAAAAAAAAAAGAACGTGCGAAACAAAATTCATACTGATTTATACAGTATTCATGCATTCGTGAATAGCTTTTGAGAATATAGAGGCTCCCAAAATTGAGTATAACATTTTATTTCCCATAATTTTTACATTAATGTTACATACTTCAAAGACATGAAATTGAGTATACATCTACTATTATTCCTGAATTTTTTTTAAATATAAATTAATATTTCATTGCACATATTTTTGTATATAGAACACTATCCAAACGGTGCTATTGATTTGAAAAAGTTTATATAGTTCACTGTATATTTTTACCCATCTTTCTTGTAATAATGTATTTAAGTGTTCTTTGCTCCTAAAATTATGTTTTTGAACAGATTTTTCATACTGAGACTACAAGTTTTCAACTATAGAGTTGAAAACTTGTTTAGATCGAGAGATTCAAATGGTGTAGGCAATTTACAACTGTGCAATAACTATAACTTAACAATTAGTTATAATTGTTGTTATTAGTTACAGTTATCTTTTCGAAACATACAATGAGACCCTCAACCTAATTTTTAATTAAAGCACTTTGTTTTAAAATACGCTCTAGTACATTCAAATAAATCGTTTTATTTATATCCACAATAAAAACTAATTTTTCCACACCTTTTGCAGACATAAAATCTCATACAAGACCCAAACTACCTCTAGGCTTGACATTGAGAATAGTGTTTGAATGAAGTAATTCATGATTTGTATTCCAGGAAACATATTCTATCGACCATTACTTCCAAAAACATTGAATTAATTTTCACCACTGAATATTACGTTATTCTAGAAATATTTAGACTTTGAAATATGATTTTTAGCAAACGTATTATTTTTTTTCTCTCTATTTGTTTAATAACTGAAGGATTTTGTTCTAATTATATGAGCATTTTAATTTGCTTCTCGGAGTATTCTGCGAATGGTTACCACAGAAACACATCTTTCTATAGTGAAAGAAGTGAAACAATTTTTACAGCCCTCACCTTGGAAGTTTTTCTTACATCTTGAATGATTAGTCAACGAACTCGGGGGTGGGGAGGGGTCTTTTTCTTCCTTTTCTAGGTTTATTTGCAATTTGCTCAAATCTTTTATACTTTTGGAAAATTTTTTTGTATGTATTCGTGATTATGTCATACTTCCTTTGCAGTAACACGCAGAAATTAATTTTTCTCACACATTAAAATGATAATATTCAGAATTTCAATATAAGCTTCAATTCTGGAGCTCATTTTTACATCCAAAACATTTTTCCCCCAAGGAAATCAAATATTAGTACTTTAAAGAAACAAAGCTATAATGATGAATCATAACTATAAAACAAATTAAAGTCGCAATTTTTATAAGGTATGTACTCATTTTAGTGAACCTGGAATTTAGAGCTTCAAAGTAAAAATTTTGTTAGTTAAAATGCTATCGATTCTTCACTTTTTTTTCATTAAGTAATGTTCCTTTTATTGTTCCTATTAATATTTAACTTAAATGAGTATTTACTCGCAATAATATTGTTTTAGATCTTTTAAAATCAGTGTGAGAGGTGTATACTCAATTTTGGGAGTCACTGTATATGCCTTAAACATAACGTAAACATGGTAAGACCAAGAACACATCTTCGTTCACTCAAAATCGACATATTTATAATTTTCTGATAATTTTTGCTCTATATGAGCGCATTTATCTAAATGTTCGAACCTAAACTTCAAGGTAATTGAGATGCCTTCGAATAATGAAAAAAATGCTCTTATTTTATATCAATAATCCTAACTGTTTGATGAGGCTATTACAAACTTATAGAATTTATTATAAGACTAAAACACAGTTTATTGAACTTTAATTTGTTCAGGTAGATTATCACTACTAGCATAAAATAATTTTCACAAGCAATAAAAAACGCCGATTGTGATGAGCTGTTTATGAAATAGTTATTACCATTTGTACCGCAGTTGGACTAAATCAGTTCCAGTTCTAAGGTGTAGAGATCAATTTGTAAAAATAACATAAGCCATATGAGTACTACAATTAGAATTGACTACTATAAGATGCTGAATCCAGAAATAATACAAGCCAGAATTCGAATTTGGAATTACATTTTCGTCATTTTTTTGACACGTTACAACTATGAAAACAGTTATTATAATATAAAAAAACGATTTCATATTCAAACAAATATAATTTTCACAACTTCTATGAAAAACCTAAGATTAATCCTTAAAATTAAAAATACCAAATGATATTTTGAGATAGTTATTAAACGGAATTTTTTTATAGCAAGCAAATGTTTGTTTATTGTGTATTTCTTAGAATAATTTTCCATACAAACCGGAACATTCAATTTTTTAAAGTAACGGAAGTCATTTTAAAATTAAAAATTCTGTATACTTATGCATCTTTTTATACAAAAAAAAAATCTTATTTATGTATATAAATAATTATTGTATGAGCAATTAATAATCAATAGCTACCTTGATATTTGTATAAGTTGTGTCTTACCCTTAGGAGGATCTTATATAAAACCCACTTCATCTAATGTTCGTAGCATTTAAAAACATAACATTTTGTATACAGTTATTTAAAAACCTTTGAAATTATAAATTCAGAATTTAAATTTAAAGAAATTTTATAAAAAATAATTTCATAATTCAACTTCTTTCTAATTATTGTACAAATATTATGCTAAACCTAAAATTTGTGTTTATTAGAAAAGATTTATTCTATATAAAAGAAATAATCTAATTTCATAGAGTGGAAAATATCGGCTCTATAAATACATTAGATTTTGAGGAAAGTGTACAAAATCCTAAAAAAAACCACATTTTGAGAAAAATGCAAATACAGATATATTTTTCTCTATGGCATGGGATGTTTATTTACAGGTTTAAAATTCAATTTTCCAGCATTTTCTATCATTCGAACTCTTTTAAATAATACACCTACAGTATAAGTGAAACGCCCTCTATTTTTTAACAGCAATATTTTAAAAATTGCAAAATGGGGAGTATTTTAAATCTCAATTACTTCAATTCATTATTAACTGGTAGTGCAATCCATTGAAATAATTTTAAAGGATTAATTTTTGCTTTTTTTCACCTTTGAAAAATAACAAAAAAGTTGCTTATTACAAAACGATAATTCCGAATCATTTTGTATTTCTTTAAAACTTTAGAAAATTTTCTTTACTCATAGGTAACGAAAAGAAGTTGTCATTCATTTTAGTTTTGAGCTTCTGGTTGAGAACTTTGTCGAAAATACTAATAATAAGATATTTAAAAGTTGCGAATTAAAAAATATATATTTATTGAAATCGACGGAAGTTCTGATTAAAAAAAAGTGCTTCTAAATTATTTGAAATTTGATACTTAAAACTTTTTCCATTTCGATAAAACAAATAAGGTGAAGAATTTTTCCCTAGAAAATCAACAATAAAACAAACAAGAATAATCATGACTTGATGAAATACAATGTTCGTAAAATAAGTTCTTAGAGGGACTTCTTTTTTTTAAAGCTGTAAACATATCTTTAATTTTAATGTTGAAACTTCTTTCAGAATTTAGGATTAATTTTTTTAATATTGATCTAGAAACATTCAAAAGGATGTTATTTCAAATGTAATAATTATAAATAAAAGGAGATTTTTTTTTTAATTTGACAGTGGGTCAAGTGACTAAGCCTCCTTCAAAATTGGGCAAGTTGTTGAAAGCTTCTTTTTTGAATAAAGTGAGACTGAAAGTAATGAAAAAATTGAAAGAAGGTGAGTATGTTGACTTTTATCAATCTGATATCTTTTTATGTGATATTTAATTTTGAATAACATAAAACATTTTTTTTAGTATGACATGAAACGAGATATATTCGTTTCACTCTTCAGACTAAAAAAAAAGAAAAATCAGATTTTTAAAAAAGCTAGAGTTAGATATAACGAAGAAATGAATTTTTGAAATAAAAGAAAGAGAGAGAGAAAAAAATTTATATATATATATATATATATATATTCCTGTTATAGAGCACCAGTCCGCGACGATGAATCACAAAACGACGAGATGTTTCACTAAAAAAAAAAAAAAAAAAAAAACGATTGCAATATCTGAATAAATGCTTCTAGTCCTAAAGAAATAGCGCACGTTTATATTAATGACATACATATTGCTTATTGATTAAAGTACCCACTTTCGCACTGGACTTTTAAATTAAAATTTCTTTTTTAAAGAAATTGTTAACAATCTTTAGTTTATAAAACAACGACAAAGGTGTCATATTATTTTTTCAAGAACGAGTCTTTTACCTGTTAAACGAGTATGTGAAAATGGTCATTATTTGAATATATATGTTATAACGACGAGACCATTAGGAGGTCCAAAGTAAAAAAATGTAAAACGAAGAATAGCTTACGTTTTGAAAATCTATTCAACGGTTCCAGAAAACCGATCGTAACTTCTTTAAGATTTATGTACTCTTGGGTATATAAGTTGAACTAAATAAGTTTGAATGTGCAATATATGATTGGAATAATTACGTGAGAGGAGTGTGTTTATTTATATTAAAAATTTAATTGATGAATAGGTGGTCTGTGTGAAATTGATAAGATTGATGAAAATTTACCAGTGTGGCAAATGTGGGGAGTGCTGGAATATGGGGAGTGTTTTCTCGTTCAAATTTCGAATAGAGATACTAGTATATTCACGAGAAAAAATTTTTAAC
This sequence comes from Nephila pilipes, assembly GCA_019974015.1. Taxonomy (NCBI): domain Eukaryota; kingdom Metazoa; phylum Arthropoda; class Arachnida; order Araneae; family Nephilidae; genus Nephila; species Nephila pilipes. The sequence continues at coordinate 682,848 of BMAW01056700.1, forward strand.
ATGTGCGAGATAGATCAACGATCTATTCAGAATGTTGTAAGGATACGAAACGGAGGAGCTTGAAGAAATAGGTTTCAGTCCCTGTACTGTGAACCATAAAAACAATTTTGACTATCTAACAATGGCGCAACGCAAAATGTAGAAAGAATGATGTTTTATGTTATAACACCAAGTGACGCAAAAATAAATAAATAAATAAATAAATAAAAAATACGGATAGGGAGCACCTGGAATAGCTTCTTATGGAATTTATGTGGAAAAGTATGTTGGAGAAAAAATGTCTTCATGAATTATTGAAAGATATTTCGGAATGACGTGTAATGTAGAGCGTGAATCAAGCCCATTAATAATTCCATTCGATTTGTTAATTTTTGAGTGGATGGAAGTTGATAATTTTGAAATAGAACTTAATTAATTAACATCGTCAGATTTATGGAAAGCAAAATTTAAGAAATTATGAAAAAATCTGGAAGATAACTGTAACAATAAACAGAACGCTATTTTAAATCTCTCTGTCATTGCCGGAGAGATTTAATTGGCTGAAGAAAATTGCACGCGCTCGGTTTTGCGCTTTTGGTTCTACATATCTATGAGAATAAACCTTTCCTCATATGGAAAAACATTTCGATTCGGCAAACATATTGTTCAAAGAAGTTGTTTCTGAACTTTGAGAATCCTGTGTCAAATTGATAGTCACAAATTATATCCCTGATATTGCGATGTTAAGTAGAGTGGTGCGTATAAAAATGTTAATTTTTATTTAACTCTATTGAAAGAATTCTTATATTTTATAATGTGTATTTTTTATTTTTTTTTTTTAAAAAAAAAGTGTACAGTAATAATATAAGAATTTAATGTGAAATTAGCAATCATGCACAAGTACAAAAGTAATCATTAATTGATTATGCCATCCAAAAATGTAGAAAAAAAAGTATTTTAAGGAGGAAAGGGAAATTTCTAAATTACATTTTTTTAAAAAGGCGGGCCTTTCATATTCTCAAAGGTAAATTTTTTTTTTTAATTTCAAGTAATATTTCTATATTATACTCAGTAAAATGCGCAAATATTTTTTTCTTCTAGTTAGTCCAAACGTTACTTTCGAAACAAAAACAGGATCAGAAGGCACAAAAATCACCCTTTACTGCCCCGGGTGAGTAAATGTAATTTCATTTTTACGTAAACTTCTTTAAATTATCTTAGTCAACTCTTTCGGATCTCAAACTTTCCTCGTTGGCTAAGAAAATGTTGATTCATTTGAACTAGCCGAAGTATAGTTTCTTTTTGGTAAGGAGAAGGTATCACTAGTGAGAAGTTACCTCCTCTAGGAAACAAAAAAACAAAAACAAAAACAAAAAACTGGATTTTAAGATTTCCTAAGATGCCAAATTTCCAGACCGACATTGCGAGAGTGTTTTTTCTTCTGGAAAAACTTAATATCTAAATTTATTCTGTAACAAAATTTTTTTTTAATTATGATGATAAAACCTAACTTATTTAATTCTTCCCAGATTTGAAGCTGTACAAAAATTATAAAGTGGAAAGAATAATTGAAGAAATAAATAAAATACCAAGTTAAAAAAAATAGCATTTAGATATAATGTCAAAATCACTATGCTCCGAAACATATAAAAAATAAAGTAAATTAAAAAATAGTTTAATGTCCAGAGACAAAGTTAGCGACTTCACAAAACTCCGAATAATCTGTCCCTATTTCCATGATCGTATATAATTTAGGAAAAGGTACCAAATGATAGATTAAAAGGGCTCAGGTTTTTTTTTTTATAAGAATTTAAACTTCAATACAATATAAACTTTAAAAGAAAGTCTTATTGTTCTTCTATGTTTCTGAAAATTTAGCCCGTTATTGGTAAAAGCAGGTACGATAAACGGTTACATAAATAACACATACAGGATTATACTTTGCATACAGATTAATACTAGTTTCTCGAATATATAAAATTTATTAAATCGTTACAATTATGTCTAGATTTCATTCAAGGAATTGTTTATCGTAGAAGTGTGCGTGGCTTTCATTTGCTAAAAGAAAAAAAAAAAAAGAGTCCAGCGAAAACTAGGTACTTATAAAGCAAATGTTATAGTATGAAGGGAGTTCAAAAAGTACCTTTTTTTGAAGACAGATAGCAATACTAAGCCAAATCAGTGTTATCATTGTATACTGTCAACTGTTACATAACAGTCAAACAAATGTGATTATGATTCATAGGTTAATTTTTATTGCTACTGCATCAAGTTGTCCTTATCAATGAAACCTGGATCAATTATTATACACCGTAAGCCAAGCAACAATCAAAACAATGGTCGGAAAATTTATGGCGACGATTTTTGGGGGTGCGAAGAGCGTCATACTTATGGACTTCTTAGATAAAGGAGTCGAGGATGGCCGTCGATACAATTAAATACGGTTATTGAGCTCAACTACTATTTAATTAGTATAAGAAGATAATATTTACTCAGTTAATATCAAATATACAGTAAAGATAAAATTAAAAGTTCAAAATTAACATTACAACAACGCGTCCGAAAATAACAGTAACGTCTTTCGCCATACTGTCTTCGTTCGTAGCCGTCTTGCTTCTCCCGTGCCCGTTTAGCAACTGACTGCTTGCTTACTCCCGCAGGCGTCTGCAGGTGGCGCCAGAGAACGTCTATCGGGCACCACACACACACACTCACACACATATACATTTATGGAAATGGAGTAAAACTACTATAAGTTACCCCATTCCCATTCCTAACACAAAAATATAATATATATATATTTAGCAGACCTACGAGAACTGAAAGTCATTGCTACCATCCTGTGAAATATCAGAATACATTTTGACACTGGTCCGGCCTACTCGGTAGATTTTCTTGAAACCCGGGAATGAGATTTTTTTTTTTTTTTTTTGAACTTCTTTCGTATTGTGTTACATCACTAATGATTTTCAATAGCACAAAATTGCACGAATACTTGATTTCTCTTTCTAAGGGCTAACATAGACTTGAGGGTAAAATGGAAATACAAGATGAGACCTCTAAAGCCGGACAAACTGAAAGAGAGGACGCTAGGACGCATGAACATTGACGCCACGGATGCACTCCACATCAATGAATTAAGGGTGACCGACGCAGGAGAATACACGTGCACTCTGTATGATGTGGAAATCGGTATCATTAGACTCAAGGGTAAGAGTACTTTTCTCGACACTCACCAATGATGATTTAAAGTTGTTTAAATCGAATCCTCAGGAAAAACCTTTCTTTTGACGGATAAAAATGATAATATATATTTGTATAAAAGCGACTGCTTAAGTTTTAGTCAATGAGTAGTGTTAATAATTTCGATTTAGTAGAGTCAAATAAGTTTTTACACTTGTTTTAATCATTAAGAAGAACCCTCATCTCGATGTAAAATAGATGTCGAAAGGAAACTTTATTAAAATATGATTTAAAAAAAAATTACATTTTTTTTAAAACTAAGGTGCTATGTCAGCTTTTCGAAAAAAAAAAAAAAAAAAAAAAGATAGTTGTTCAAGTACTTAAGCGGAAAAATTGACCATATTCTAGAAAGTGGCAAAAAATAAATAAAACTGAAATTAAATAAATACTATTCAGTAAGCCTTCTTTAATTTAACACGTCCGGGACTACGGCCACGCCGGTTTAGTGATTTTGCCCGATTATCGAGCATCAATATAATTTTAAATGGGATGTATCAAAGATAAAATACTCTAGATAAAATTTTAAACTATTGAAACATGTATTTAATGTTTTATATATATTTTTTTATATTTATATATATACACACACATTCTGAACCTATGTACTAATTTAGTTGAGAATCCTTGTATTGATAAAAGATACAGCAAAAAAAAAAAAAAAAAATTACATTACAAAGATAGTTTCAAAAGTCGTGACCAACTATTCTGGCATGCATACGCTTATTAGTTTTATTATCACTTGAAAAACACCTGCAGGGCTTCGCGAACATTTTATTGTACAGCTCACTATATGTACACAGTTTTAATGTGCAAACGAGATATGTAACTCGTGGAAAACAAGATTACATTGTACTGAAATGATAACTGGAAGTTACGATAAACACTGGGCAAAAATGCGAACAGTGCTATGTCGCAAGTTGTCAAGATTAGCAAGCTTCCGAATTCACACTATAATTTCCGATAGCGAGCGTCTCGCTCAGTGCTGGATTATGAAAATGCCGAACCATCAAATGCGATTACTGTATTAAAGGGGAGGAGTAATTTTAATTCTGAAATCAATTGTGATAATTTTTTTTGCACCAGAATGTCAAGCGATATTCTTGAAGTTGCTTAAAACTTGACCTACTTCGTTTTATAATGCTAATGCATTGTTTTATATTGCAGTACGAAATCAAATGTGTCAGACTTTTCATGAACAAAGGCAAAAATGTTTCTCCTAACTTATTTAAATTATGGCATTTGAATTTCTTATTACTAATAATGATATGCTTTTCAGTTTTATGAGTTGTTAACATTTTCAAAAGAACAAAATGTATTTTTGAATAATTGAAGATTTCAGTCATCATTCTTTTTTAAGATTATTTAACTACTTATGTTATTAATTGTACTTGAATTTCGCCAGTTTTGGCATTATAAGACTGAGGAAATTAATAATTGATGGTAATGAAAGCAATTATCATTTATAGTTTATTTATAGCTGCAGTGTCGTAACGTAGATTTCTGCCATCCGATGCAAACCCTTAATCGGCCGGCCACCTCCCTACTAAATTTTCCACCCATCTATAGATATAAAATTTAATAATGCCACAAATACACAACGCACGTAAAATTAAATTACTTCTTAGAAATTGATTTTTACTTTTAAAACGTTATAATCGATCCGTAACATTCTACGTGGGTAAACCTGCAAAGTCATTGAAAAGTCTAAAAATAAACAAAGAAAACATTTACCATAACACTCCTATATATTAGACGAATCATATGAAACAACAAACTAGACTTTCCAATAACTAACACATTTAGGTACACATGAAACTTTAACAAAGTATAAAAAAAAACAATATCAACGCTGCACCGCTCTTCTAAATAACAAAAAAGTTAAAAAAATTAATGGCACCTGTTCATCGTCATGTCAATGAGTCCTTCAAGACCCTCGAGACAATAATTAAAAAATCGAAAAGTTAACACTAATTGCATTTGTTGCGTGCGATCCCGTCGACATGGTGTAGAAGTTAGGAGAGGGAGGTTCTAGCTCAGGTGTCATATTCGTCACTTGACCAAGATTCAAAATTGTGAGATCCGTCATCAATAGGCCTCGTGTTACTTCTAGTGCAACGTTAATAAAACCAACCAACCGTTGCGTGACAACAGCAGATTGTGTCCGTTTCGAAATTCAAAGAGTGAAATTTATTTTCTTATTTTGAATAAAATATTTGAAAAGCTTTTATTTAGCTGCATAAGTATTTTGTTTAAGTCAAATCTTGCAATTTTGTTCCAAGCCATTTCCAATTGTCAAATTGCCTCAAAATTCCATTATAATTACATTTGTAGTTCTCAATGACAATACAGTTATCTGATCTGACTATGACCTGATGCTGCAGATAGGAATGGACAGCTCAGTCATCATTCATACCTGTGGTGCCCGGGGCCGTGATCCCTCTGCACTCCCCCTTCCCCCTAGCAACAATGTATAGCTGTAAGACCCGATAGTTCTTTCCTTCACTTGTTATTACAAATTTTAATTGAAAAGAGTCACAAATAGTCGAATGTCCAACAATGAAGCTAGCCAATTATTTTTTATTCACTTCCTTGAACATTAAAGTTCAACAGTTAAATATTACTTTCTCTGTAGTTAAATTTCCCTAAACGCATTTGGCAACTAACGTTTATGGAATACAGCTTTAATTCAATTCTTGTCAAAACTCACTCGGTTTCGAGTTAGTAGACTAACTGAAATTGAATGTTCGAGTCCTGGTTCTTTTTTCTATCTTGTATAAGATTCCTCTAATTCCTACTTTAGATTACGAATGGATGACTCCTACGTCTCACTTTTTTTTTATTTATTTTCACTCTCATTAATTCTACCATCAACTATCTATCTCATTTCTTCGCTGCTTATAAATATAATGTATCCCATATCCAATCATTATGCATCGTAACTTCAATCTAATCTGCATGAATAACGTTTTGTTTTATTGGACAAAGTTTCATTTTAAACAAATCGATCTGAAAAGTCCCCCGAGTTAAGCTGAAGGGAAAATCGCGCTCGAACATTCATAGCTAGTCCTAAGTCACAGTTCACGTTTCTTGTCTTAAACCATTTTGCCTCTTCCAATAATAATATTAACAAAATAAAATTGATGATAAAATTGTAAGCTAATATACATTTAAAAAAAACGGAGCAAATAGAAATTTGGTAAGCATTTGAAAAAAAACCATAAAGAAGTTGATACGAGGTGTGGATGTCAAATAACGAGACTGATGCCTTAAAACATTTTATTTTGATGTCATACATAGTTACTTATGATTATCTTCAATATATATCCCTCCTTTATCCCTACAACGCTCCATGAGAATCTTCCATTGTTCGAAACAGTGCTGGAAGTCTTTCTTCTGTCAGCTCCTTCAGAAAGCGTGATGCTTTATCTTTCACAGCTACAACGACTCAAATATTGTTTCTTTTAATGCAGATTTCATTTTAGGAAACAGACAGAAGTTGCGTGGCTCAAGATCCGGCGAATAAGGCAGAAGGTCTAACACTGAGATGCTGTACTTGGCTAGAAACCTCTTGATAGACAACGTGGAATGAACCGGCACATTGTCTTAACGGAAAATTTCCCGCACTCTCAGCAATCGCACAAATACTTAAACGACGATCAGATCGCACCAGTTGACCAATTTTTTCGATATTGTCATCCTTTTAGATGTGGAAGGGCGACCCGAGCGTGAATCATCTTCAACGTCTTCTCGGCCATCTTGAAAATACTTAAACCACTCAAAAACACGTGCACGCGATAAAAAATTTATTGCCATACACTTCTTTCAGTAAATTATAAGTTTCAGTAGTGGCTTTTACAAGATTCATGTGAAAATTCGCAATAACTCATTGCTCATTTATCATTTTTCCGGTGAAACAAAAAAAAAAAAAAAAAAAAAAAGCTCTAATGCGAACGAAAGTACAGTTATACGGATTTGCTTACAGAAGCAAGAAGCACTGAATTCATAAGAGAAAGTCTTACATAAAGCAGCTGTTAATCGCTAACGTTTGATGCATGCGTGCTTCTTTTGTAGCAGCACCACCCTCGTTATTTAATATCCACATTTCGTAACAGATCAATTGAAAAGTCCCCAGCCTGACACATAGATAGCGCTACTAGAATTAAATCCTTGTGTTTTTTAGCTAGCCCTAACCCTCAAAAGATGCGTGTATAAATTTGACAGCTGTCGGATCATTAGTTTGTGAATTATAGCATTTTGAGTGAAGCAACTTTTGTTATTGTGAAAAAAATGGATAAAAAGGAATTTTGCGTGTTGATAAAATATTGCTTTTTGAAGGGAAAAAATACAGTTGAAGAAAAAACTTGGCTTGATGCCGAGTTTCCGGACACTGCCCAGGAAAATCAACCATCAAGGATTGGTATGCTAAGTTTAGACGTGGTGCAATGAGCACCGAAGACGGTGAACGCAGTGGACGCCCAAAAGAGGTTGTTACCGACGAAAACATTAAAAAAATCCACAAAATGATTTTGAATGACCGTAAATTAAAATTGTATGAAATAACAGAAACTCTAAAGATATCAACTGAACGTGTACATCATATCATTCACGAATATTTGGGTATGAGAAAGCTCTGTGCAAAGTGGTTGCCGCGCGAGCTCACTTTTGACCAAAAACAACGACGAGTTGATGATTCGGAGCAGTGTTTGAAGATGATCAAGCGTAATGAACCCGAGTTTTTGCTTCGATATGTGACAATGGATGAAACATGGCTCCATCATTTCACTCCGAAGTCCAATCGACAGTCATCCGAGTGGACTGCACACGATGAACCCGCTGCAAAGCGTGGGAAAACGCAACAGTCGGCTGGCAAGGTTATGGTGTCTGTATTTTGGGATGCGCATGGAATAATTTTCATTGACTACCTTGAAAAAGGAAGGACCATCAACAGCGACTATTACATAGCGTTATTGGACCGTTTGAAGGACGAAATCGCCGAAAAACGGCCGCATTTGAAGGAAAAGAAAGTGCTGCTTCACCAAGACAATGCACCGTGTCACAAGTCAGTGAAAACGATGGCAAAAATCCATGAATTGGGCTTCGAATTGCTTCCTCATCCACCGTATTCTCCCAGCCCCCAGCGACTATTTCCTGTTCTCAGATCTCAAAAGAATGCTCGCTGGGAAGAAATTTTCGTCGAATGAAGAGGTGATCGCCGAAACTGAGGCCTATTTTGAAGCAAAGGACAAATCGTACTACAAAAATGGTATCGAAAAGTTGGAGGGTCGCTATAATCAGTGTATCACCCTTGAAGGGAATTATGTTGAATAAAAAAAACGAATTTTGCCAAAAAAAATGTGTTTTACTATGATAGGCCGGAGACTTTTCAATTGACCTGTTATGTGTGTGTTTTATTCCAGCTTTCGTTAAAACATATTTTCAAAATTACAACCCAGTTCCTTATCCTTATACAATGTTGTTAATTTGATGAATTTATAAGCAGTAGTGTACATTTTGGCATGATGTCACTAAATTTGTTAAGTTAAACTAGATTTGAAATTTTTTTAATTATGCTGTTTAAGCTTCTGCAAGGATGAAGTACTCCTACTTCCCTTACATATCCATTGTATAAACTGACATTTTTCTGAGTCTTACAAAATTAATACTTTTTTTCCTCTGTGACAAGGGAAAAGTATACAACATACAATCTCAGAGAAAAAATGATGCGCCTTTTTTTTGCCAATTAATTTCAATAAGATGGTCTTTTAAAATAACAATATTCAATAACTATAAAAAAATAATAGTAATAAAGTGCCTGGCCCAAAAAATAAAGAATCTATAATAATCAAGAATTAGTTTGATGATCAAAACATATTAAACGTCATTACTAGATTTCCAAAGAACAAAAATTAGTAATAATAATAATAACCGCCATTTATCAAGTTATTCAAAAATTCTATTTTTATCCTGATTTGAAAAACAGGTACTTTAAATGGTTTATAGCTAGTGATCCCGTTCGTAATTAACTTTCATACACTGTCTTGTCAATCTATTTAAGTAAAATGAAAAAAGAAAAAAAAAAAAAAAATATTTTACTCTATTTATAGAACAAGAATCTACTTTAATCAAGATAGTCTTCAGGTTATACTTCGATTCAATTTTAAAATAGCGAAGGATGTTTTGAAAAGCTTTACATCAAATGAAAAATGAAATGAAAAGCAATTCAGCTGATACAACCCTTTTAAAAACAGCAAAAAATAGATATAATATTTTGGTTGGTAGCACGTGACGTATTTCCTTCATTATTTAATTCCACAACCATCTTAAAAAGTCTAATTAAATAGTCAATAATTTCAAAACTCCAATTGAAGATACATAAGTGGACAAAACAATTATCTATCGAAGAATCTCTCTCGAATCCCTCTTAAAGTTATCTTAATTTATGTTCAAGTGATAATGTCTTAGCTTACCTAATAATTCGTTCCGATTCATACAATTCTATTTGTAACAGGTTCAGCTCTTACTATTCTAATTATTAGTCGCTTCAATCCAAACGATTAATTACTATTATTCACTCCACTTTACAAACATCTATCAACTAGTTATTATCATCTGTATCCCTTCTTATTTCCTTTTACTTCTATTTCTCTTATATATCACTATACCTAATACAATTCATTGCACTTCTTATCTTCATCTAGGGCCGAGGTAGCCTAGTGGTCAAGGTCGTGGACTAGCGGCTGGCGGTTTTCGTTCAGTCGCGGGTTCGATCCTTGGCCGCCAAAGACCCGCCGTGTAGCCGGGGCTGATGTACGTTAAATCTGTTCGGGGCCCAAAGTCCTCCCGTTGGCGTGGTGTGGATGTTAGGAGAGGGGGGTGCCAGCTCAGGTGTCGTCCTCGTCACTTGACGGTGGTTCAAAATTACGAGGTCCATCGCCAATAGCCCTCGTGTTGCTTCTAGTGCGACGTTAATAAAAACTAAACTATCTTCATCTAATTTACCTAATCACGTTTTATTTGGTTGGAAAGGAGTTGTAGTTTTACGCTATTCAAATTGTTAAAAAGTCTGCGAAGTTATTGTGGAGAAAATCACGAACATCTGAAAGTCACATGTGAGCTATAGAATCAAGATTCTGCCTAAAGTATAGAGGGAAAAAAAGCTCTTTGTCTTTATATACAATATTTTATTGGTTGTTTCATTGTAAAGTGTAACACTGGCTCCAAAAACGAAAAGATCTGTCAACGCAGTATTAGATGTAGCTTTCATGAATTTAGATTTAAAAATATATGGTGCCCATAGATAAACGAATTGAATATGAATAATTACAATTATATTGATGTATCGATGGGAGTGAAGTAGTAGGTATTCTATTATAAACTATTCTTGTTTTATTAATTTTAAGCTGTATAAAACTCATGTATTTTAAAATGATAATTAATTTTTTTTCCAGTTATCTCCATACATGCTGTTTTCGGTAAGTTCTTTGAAATTAAATATGTAGAAAGAAATATAATACTTATCTGATAATAGCACTTAATTAATTTTTGTGAGTGTATAATCTTTCTACATCATATCTAGACCAATAATTAACATAGTTTATAGTTAATATAGTTTGAATAGTCTTGAAACAAAACTCTAATTCTATTTCGAAGCTTTCAGTACATTTTATTTTAACTATTATTTTTATAATTTAACGAACTTTAATAGTGTCGACGACTATCTTTATTTTTAAATGAATTTTTACTTGTAATTATTTTCTTTCATAGAGAGGAAGCTTTATATATCTATTTTAACATATTTTTTTATTGAACAAATCTAAACGACATTAATGTTAATAAAAATAAATAAATAAAAGAATCTGATATTCAATTCAAAAAAAAAAAAAAAAAAAAAAAAAAAAAGAACAAGAAATAATTCTTTCTCAGAATAACATGTTTCCTGAGGATTAAATTTTCTAAAACAGAAAGAAGAAAAGATGGTTCTTTCGACTCAAAAAATTGTTTTTATAACCTGTATTATTATTTTTTCAATTTATTATAGAGAAAGATTTTGATATTTCTTAGAAATCTCTTTTCATTCCTCAAGGAAACTGGTATTAAATTTTCAGGAAAGCGAACACTTACTATATTTAGATGTTTTTTGAAAATGTTTTGAAGAACGAATATTATCCTAAGTTTAAAAATAAAGTACAGCATTATGCTGACAGATATTATATGTAATAGATATTATATCTTTTTCATTAATCAAATTTTAAAAAAAATAAGTTATTTCATGCTTAGTACGAGGGTCGTTTAATAAGATCGCAGAAAATCCAAGAGATTTTGTTCGCAGCATCGAAAATGGTTTGTTTTTAGAAAGCATCAAGTTTCACTAGACAGCTGTCAAAGTCTCAGCTGCTTTTTTTTCGTGATCACGGCGCCTTTCACACTTCAAAAATCTTTTGTCATAACTTTTCCGACCGATGAGATCATTCTCGCCTTCTTTGAAGCAAATTCACCGGAAGCAACCCATTGTTTTGATTGTTGCTTGGTTTCCGGTGTATAACGATGAATCCAGGTCTCATCAACGGTGACAACTCGTTTCAAATTGACGTCAACAACGCGACGCGGCAACAATCAGATTTTGATTTAGTATTAAATTATTACCAAATCAAAACGGTACTTGTCCATTATAGCGGCGCCCGCCAAACGAAAAATCGCCAAGCAATAAGATTTATCGCCATGTTTGGTTGTAATCTCCTAAGGTTGCAATCCCAAAGAAACATTACTTAATCATTTTAGTAAAATATCGCTCGCCTGATAACGTTACCGATTTCATCGTTTTTTTTAAATATCTATTTGTTGCCTTTGAAAATGTCGTTAGCAATTTTTAATATATCGAACAGCAAAATGGTTGCCATCTCTTTTTTTCAAGAGAAAGGACTTTTACCTAAAACATTATTATGCAAAAGAGGTCACGTAATGAAGTGATAGGTTAAGGGGTGTCAGGACCTTTAAAACTTTCAAAAAATCGATTTTCTAAAAATAAGTTTTTTATATAATTTGGATTATTCTGAATAATTTGGTACCAATAGTGTTTTGATATTCCTATTAGTTGCAAAGTTATAGCCATTCAAAACGAAGTCACTTTTGCGAAAAAAATCCCAGTGTGGGTGTGGTCAAAAACATGGCGGCTGACACACCCACTTTAGTTCTTGTTTTGCTTTCCCGCACTCTAGTTTAATCTTAAGATTTTTCGCAATTAATTTGGCCTCAGTTTTTAATAAATATTTTTTCTGTAAAGTAGGAAATAAACAACTAAATTTCCCCATGTTCCACATTCTTTATGGTTTGTTTACAAGTGTGCGAGAATTTTTGATTAGAATTTTATGTACTTATTTGCAGCTATTTGAACCTATTTTCTTTCAAATTTTAGCGTAATTACTATGGGTAATAAGAGAAAAGGTAACAAAACGCGATCAAAAAGATCGTTTTGTGGAAATCAATTTCTCCAAAAAGAAAATATTGATGGGTGCAAGTTTTTTGCCCGAGTTGAAAAAAAAGTCAGCGCTTCATCAAAAAAACTATCTACTTCTTTTGTTCATTATGAAAATGTAGAAACAGAAACATGTGAAAACTTTAATGGATATCGCATGATTGACGTATCAGCATTTTTAAAGTTTTTTAATGATACTGCCATGTGCAAGAATTGCCAATCTCCATTAATTCTGACTGAAAAATCAAAAATTGGACTATATTCATTATTTCAAGTTCATTGTTCGAGATGTGATTATTCGTCTAACTTTCGAAGTTGTCCAATGATTGGTGTAAAAAAGAATGTGCCAGAAATTAACAGAAGATCTGTTTTAGCTATGCGGAGCATAGGTGAAGGTTTGACTGCTCTTCAAACTTTTTGTTCTGTAATGAGTTTGCCTTCCCCGATATCACAAAAGACATATGACCTCATAAACACTAAAATTTTGAGCTCAACGAAAGACTTAGCTCTTTCTTCCATGAAAAACGCAGTTACGGAAGAAAAATCTTTGACCGAAAATCCAAATACACTCACAGTTAGCGGTGATGGTACTTGGAAGACGAGGGGGCATATGTCATTGATTGGCGTATGCACTCTAGTTGGTGCCGAGTCTGGCAAGGTTGTTGACATTGAGGTGATGTCGTCTTTTTGCAAAGGATGTGTTTCATATAAAGGATTGAAATTTGGACCCACCTACTTGCAGTGGTTGTCTAAACATAAACCTGTATGTAAAAAAAATCACTCCGGTTCTGCAGGTAAAATGGAAGTAGATGGTATGAAACGCATTTTTCTCAGATCCCAACAGAAGCACAATGCCAAATATTTACGATATATAGGTGATGGAGACAGTAAAACATTTTTTGCGCTGTCAAATGAATACCCATATGGGAAAGACGTGCAATTAGAAAAAATCGAGTGTGTTGGCCATGTGCAGAAAAGGATGGGCAGCAGATTACGAAAACTCAAAGCATTGCAGGGAAATAAAAAACTTTCTGATGGAAAAAACAATTGGGGGAAAAGGAAGACTAACAGACGTCTTAATTAATAAGCTGACCACTTACTATGGTAATGCCATCCGAGGGAACAGTACTGATGTGAGAAGCATGAGGACAGCTATTTGGTCCATCTGGGCACATTCAGGCAGCACTGATAAGGAACCCATGCATTGGTTCTGTCCGAAAGGTCCGAATTCTTGGTGTCGTTATAATAATGCAGAATGTGATAATAAGAAGCATGAATATAAACACAAGAATTCGGTCCCCAAAGCTGTGATGGAGGTCATTAAGCCTGTTTTCAAAGATCTTTCTCATCCTTCACTTCTGAAAAAGTGCTTAGGTGGGAAAACACAAAATCCTAATGAGTCTCTCAACTCATTAATTTGGAAGTTTTGCCCAAAAGTTGTAGGATGTGGTCGTAATGTGGCAGAAATTGCTGCCTATTTAGGTACGTGTGTTTACAATGATGGGCAAAGTTCCTTGGTTTCGGTAGCAAAAAAATTAGATTTGCTCATTAATAAGAAAATGAAAATGCATTTTCAAATCTTGGATAAACTGCGAATCAAGAAAGCTGAAAAACGTGTAAGCGAACAGTCACATGAAGCTCGGAAAACAAAAAGACTGAAAGTTATAAAAGATAATGAAAACATGAGAATGAAAGAAGGAGATGTTTATGTGCCAGGAGGTTTTTAAATGTTTTTTTCCACATTACTGGAATAAAAATTATATTTTTCACAGTTAAATATTGAGCTGTTCATTTCTAACGTGACATTGTTTGTAATAGTTTGAAATGTCATAATGATATACCATGCAATAATTTATACATAATAGTCTGAATAAGCTTTTAAATAATGTTATGTATAATTTGTACCTTATATTTTATAATTTTACTGCATTACTTTATTGAAATGTATGCTTTTAGAAAAATATCTCAACTGCTATGAAGCTTTTTTTTAATCTTTTTAGGATTACATAATAAATCAAATAATTCTGTTGGTTGTATGTTCACTGTTAATTGTTAAAATTAAGATTTTTTTTTAAAATTATGAATGCTTTATTTGATGAGTAACTAAATAAGTTTTAAATTATTCTAAATTTAAGATTTACAATATATTCCAATTTTTTTTTTCTTTTACTTTTTTTATATTCTACACAAGATATATAAAGTGGTTATGCACCTTTAAGAAGTTATTTTGTATAACTTAAACCTAAAGTTAAGTCATTAATACTGTCACATTTTGTAAATGTGTGTATATTTTCAAATACCAAAAATGTCGAAATAACTCAATAGTCTTTCTTTATGACATTTGTGGCCCATAAAGTGAATTAAACCAAATTAATACTATATATATAATGTGTATTTGTAAAATAATGACTTAATTATGAAATGAGAGGTTTTTTATGTTGGCTATTATAGTGGGTGGGAAATTATTCAAATTTTTAACTTTAAAGTCATTTTTCTCAAAACATGCTTTTTTCAATTTTCACGTAAGACGTATGAAATACTAATTATTAGAAATGGATGAAAACTTGTACATATCTTCTAATTACTATTCTCTAGATGCTAAAGCTAAATTTAAAGTAATTTGATGGAAAATATTTTTTTAAAAAATTTTTTAATTTTCAAAAACTTCAAAAATTTACAATTTTTAAGTTTTAAACTTTTTTAAAAAATATTGACAAAGTATTTTGGAAAAAAAAATAGGTTCAGCACCTGAAATCAAATGTTAGGTTTAATTTGAGACTATTTTGATGGTATTAGCATAATATTTGAACTGTACGTTTAATTTGAAGTGAAACTCTCATTTCCAGAAGAAAAAAAATTAAGTCTTCAAAATACAGCAAATAACTTTTTTTAAAAAAATAAATTTTTATATTTAACTATTAAATTATACACATGAAACCATTTTAAACTCATAAAAAAATTTTCATCCATTTTAGTTGATTGTTATGCATAATACAGAAGTTTAAATAAAGGGCATTTTAGACACATTTTTCGAAGGTTAAAGGGTCCTGACACCCCTTAATGAAGACAGTATTTGGAGATGCAACATTAAAAGTTGTTAGAATAAGAAGGGCCTCCGTGTTGGAAATTGGTTCAGCGGTTCCAGAATACCGTTCGTTACTGCAATTCGATTTATCTATTGTTGGGCAGAGGAGTTGACATTATTCTTTCCTATCGGTCACGATTTTTTGTAACTTCAGATAGTAGAATAGTTAGACTTAAATAAATTTAGGATGCGTCATATAGAAAAAAGAACTTGAGATTTCTTATTCACCAGTTGCGGATCATTATGGAATTTATTTTTGCGATGATTTCAGATACACATCATGTTAAGAAAACTACAATCAGAGTGATTCAAATTACAACGGTTTTTCAATGATCACAGTTTGTTTTACAGTTAAAGTATGTGTTGCGTCCGCGAGAAGAAGCTGCGAACTACTCAACTTGTAAAAA
>BMAW01056700.1:708817-747659 GCA_019974015.1 Nephila pilipes
GAAGAATCTATTTATTTACATTTACACAGCTTACATTTTTACTCACTCTCTGGACCGTTATACTCCTTTACCATACAACTTATTACCAACCAATTGTTTGCATCCTTTTGCATTTTATTACCAATCAAACAATGATTTAAATCTTTTTTCAATTTATATGGTGATGATGTGTAATATTTTTTCATTTTGAGTATGTGATATACATCTTGAAGGTTAAAGAAAATTCCGTCTTACTACTCACATATTTGAATCTGCATTTCTTTGAATTTTGTAAGTAATTTTTATATTTTGATCTGTTGATAATTTTTAGAATGATAGTTTTTATTTTGTAAATTTTATCGTTGAAATTTTTTGCATTTTTTAATCATTGAACTCTTTTGCAATTTGGATATCCCAATTCAGCCTACCAGGAATTATAGATTTTATTTTTGTAGATTATCGCTGAATTTGTTTGCATCTTTTAATCATGAACTCTTTTGCAATTTGGATTTCCTAATTCAGCCTACCAAGTCGCAAAGGGGGAAGGTTGGTACCATTAAACTAGTTTAACCCCGCTTAATCGGTCCTCAGCCCGATATTGCTTTTTGACTTGCTGTTTTCCATATTTTCATTTATTTTTCTTTCATTGTTATATTTCTTTCTGGATTTTTGTCTTTTTAAATATTTTAAATTATTCTTTCATGGATTTTCAGTATATATATATATATATATATACACTTTTCATTTACTTTTTTTACAAGATTTTATTTGGATTGCTCTCATATTGAAAACAAAAGTTTTAAAATCATTACCTTAACTCAATTTTTGTTTTAAATGAAACAATTATCTATAGCAAGGGTATTCAACCTTTTACTCTATGGGAACCCTTTGAGCTTACCGTTTTCTTGAAGGAACCTCTTGATCAAAGTGCTGAAAAAATAGGATATCAAAGCTTTATCCTACTCAAATTAACAAAATTATTACTGCCTCTTCTTTTTTTTTTTTTTATCAAAAAAAAAATTTTTTAATAATATAATTAAATTAAATTTTTTTATTGGGGTTTTTTTTTTTTTTTTTTTCCTAAAATGTATTCTATCAATGAATAAAAACAACAATATTTTAAATTAAAACAAATTCATAAAAAAGAACATTTTTAATGAATTGTCCGTGATTGTTTTTTTTATTTCAAAGTATTTTAACACTTGGAATAATTGATAAAACCTGCAACCTAATGTCCTGTTCAGCAACCAATCTGTTTCTGCATTTTGTTTTTGTCGCAGCGTACAAAGAGATAACATTTTCTCATACATAGGTCGAAACAAATGACATTATATGTTCCTCAAATCTTTTGGCAATTTCAGGATATTCTTCTCTAAAGTCAATCCAAAAATGCATAATATGAACTTGACTAAATTTTAGTTTCAGTTGAGTGCCGATCAATATATCAATTTAAGAAATACCGATTGAGCCAAAGAATTGAGACTAATATGTGACCTAACGTGTCTCGATTAATGTATTTGAAGCACGTGACTTTCATGAAACTTAAGATTTTGTTTTATCCAAGAAATATTTATTTATACTTATTTTTCATAAGCACTTACGGCACCCCTGTCAAAGTGCTAAGGTACCCTAGGTTCCGCGGAACCCAGGTCGAAGACCTCTGATCTATAACAAAGGCTTACAAAAATTTAAGGTAATGATAATTTTAATTTATACAAATAATCACGTTACAGTATCATTAACATCACATGTATGCATCAAACGCTCACGATAGAAGCTTATAAAACACAGAATGAACAAACAAAAGAATAAATAGTATGCACGTGAAATATTTGTATTTAAAGATACAAAATTTATATTTTATTCCCAAATCAAAGGCAAAGAACCTACAGAAGTGGGACAATGTTCGTATAATTTCAGATATCGTTACCTTTATCAGACCTTGGTTAATTTTTCTGAAGTCTGTCGCTGAAAAGTTCATGTTACTCTAATACGTCATTTACGCAAACAAATAAATAACAAAATCTAAGCTTTAATAAATCATATTTTTCTAAAAATCTAATACTATTTAATAGAAAAGAAATAAGACATAAAATATGGTAACTAATTTTATGAACTTTATAGGAAAGCTATATTCTAAGATACTTCATATAATCATAATCTACATTTATATTCAAAAAAATAATTAAATCAACCTTAAACTATAAATTTATCTCAATCAAGAGACTTTACCCACACAATCTCATTATCATAGAAATTTGTCGATTATTTTCGACTTTTAATTATGTAAAATAATGTAGTTGGGGGGGAAATTTACACTTAGGGATACTCTATTTTTAATTATAAGAAGGGAATAACATTTTAGATATATATGAAATTAACACGAAATTCATTAGAGTCTCTCAATAAAAACGAGTACTTGTTTCGTGCTAGGATTATTTCTAAAGAATCTAAGTTATTTATTTATGTTTTGGCACGGAGACTAAAAAAATCAATTACTGGAAAGGAAGAGACGAGTATGATAAAATATCAATAAGCATTTCTACCATCATAAAAATGCAATTTTTCCTTCGTATATATAGTTTGGCGCAATCTCGTTAACCTATCTTCATGAAACGTCCTTTTTTTATTTTAGAGAGGTGAAAAAACAATTCAATAAAAATTAAAAAGTTGTATGCAAAGTTTTGCAAAGAGCAGATTTAGCCAAACAAGGTGCGTCCACATAAAAAAATAGTTCATTTGTTAGCTAATAATTGTAAATCAATATTAAAATCATTTGATCACTAAGCCAAACTAAAAATATGTAATTTGAAGTTCTCAGGGGAATAAAAAAAGGCTGATCACCGCTTAAAATTCTAAATAAGGTTATTTATTTTCAGACCTTCCTTGATTCCAATTTACAAATGATTCAAGGTAATACATAAATTGATAAGTATGTAAAATACTTATTTTTTATATTTGTTTCCCTTCAATCCAAGAAAAAAATTGGGGGAAATGTATGACGATATATTTTTGGAAATTGAGTTCATTAGTGGTGAAAGCAGGTATCAGACACATATTTCATATATTTTATTTCAATCCAATAAAAAATTCAAGAGAAATTTATTACGACGTATGTTTGAAAATTAAGTTCGTTCCTAATGAAAGCAGACATAAAAAAAGAAAAAACAAGTTAATTTTTGAAAAGTGGTCGGGTACGGCATTTATAGTGTAAAGAAAACAATAGCCCCTTGGGTAGCTAATATTTGTTGGCAGAGCTTCATTCATATAATATCCATTTAATAATTTTCATTCTGCATTAGTTGCTATACTAAAGAGAGGGGGGAAAGCTAATTCGAGGTCGAAATCTTAAAACAAAATTTGTAAGGATTAAATATTTATTAGTGTCGCAATTGGAAGAAACATGAGAGCTATTTATTGTTTTTTTAAATTTGAAACACGGTGGCGGTTCTAGGAAAATAGGCCTCGAACTCTCGTTGCGATTAAAACATCACTAGCCACAAAATAGCGAGCATAACCATTCGGGTACTCCATACGCTGTTTCAAAGCAGTAAAATAATGTTTCCGTTCTTGAGAAATGTACTAGCCATGTAAAATTGTTCACATATATAAGAACCAGTAAAAATTTAATGCAATAAATATCTTCTCTGTATTCTTCATTTAATCATAAAAACTCGATATATTTTAATCTGATTCCTACAAATGGAGTTTTGAAAAAATAGTAATAAATGGTTACGCACATAAATAATGTAGATGTGCATTCAATTTTATCATAAAAATTTGAACAATATTCCTTTAGCTATAAAACAATTTAAAAAAAAAAATCTTCTTTATCTCTCTCTAAATAGCGTATCTAAAATATCTATTGTTCATTTTAATAATTAATAAAGTAATTTGTATAGTTTGTTTTTTTTAAAATAATCAGTAAGAATAGCGTAAAAAAACGAAGGATTACTTGTATTTTTAAGAAATCGTGAATGAAGCTTACTTTTTAAACACTGTGAAATACCACATAGATATCTGTATATCAAGCTAGACAAACTTTCAACGGATATTACGGAACTAGGGGGGATCCTAAGAAATTCCCAGAATCGGCTGACTTCCCACCGAAGGGTTGTAAATCTCCTTTTGTCAACGTGTCTTTACCATGTATCCTTGCGCATTGAGGCGGGACTTTTAATATTGCTTTCCCCTCTTTCCCTGCTTAGTTTGCTGACTCACAAATTACAAGCAGGGAAATAAATTAAATTTTTTTAAAAAATATGCATTTGAAAGAGCGTAAAAAAATGAAGGCTTCTGTGGAATTACTTTTTTTTTTCTGATTATTCAAAGTATTTTTATGATCAATTTAGTGCGTCGGATGCAAGTTTTCAGATCTTTAATGAAAATTTAAAAATACTTGTAAAAATCAGAAAAAAAAAGTAACTCCATAGAAGCCTTCATTTTTTAATGCTCTTTAAAATGCACTTTATTCCATGCAGTTTAAATAAATATTCTAGATGTGAGATTTTAAGTACATAACTCCATAGGATTAACATTAGGTGGGGAAATTCGTGGTGGCGTGTCGACGGGGGCCTTAACAATAAAAACATTTCTAAATAGAGACATAACTGAAATGTGATGTCTATCAGTCTTCATTATCTAGCGCAACTGTCTTTGTCAGAACTGGAATTCGATCCGTATACATCCCCTCCCATGGAACTCTCAACCTTCATCAGAAAATTTAATAAAGAATGATTTTTTACCCCGTTTAATGACTCTTAATTTAGTGTTATATATATATCTCTTTTTATTTTAAACCCCTTCAATTTCCTGCCATTAAAATTTGAATTTCCCCCTTTCCATTCCAGATCCTACCACGAACTTTGGAATTCTGAGTCTAACCCTTTTGTTCAGTTTTATTCTCTGGGTTGTTCTGATGGCAGTGCGTTGGAAGAACTTCAAGATGCAACGAGAAGCGCAGCAGACAAGGAATCGAAGACAACTCCCTGAAGAAGAGACAGATGACACAGAAAGTCTGCTCTCTTCTGCCAATGATTAGGCATTTTCCTAGACGAGAGCAGTAACAGGCGCCTAATTTCTTCACAGATGCCTTGAAATCTTTTTTTAAGTTTATTTTGGGAAAACTTCAAGGGGATAAATATTTGTGACGATATGTAAATGGGTTTGAAGCATTTCTTTTCAAAACACATACGTCATTTATCAAAAAGAACAAGCAGTATCTTACCACACGATCGCAAAAGAGAAGGTAAAATGATGGTGGTATTTTAAATTCTAGATTGAGTGGAATATTGATATGACCTATTAATAAGATTTTATAGGAAATTTAATTTTTCAACCGCGAGTTAATGACATGTAACGGATGCTGCAATACCGAAAGATTTGGATTTATTTTCAGCATGTAGAAGCTATGGAATAGTTTTCGGAATGGGAAGCCCTTTGCTGTTTTTTCTCCCCCAACAAATATTCAGTTCTGTTATGGTACGTTGGCCTGCTCTTAATACAAATTTCTATCGCTCATAGAGGGGAGGGGAACTGTAAATTTTTTGATTAACAGCATCAAATGCATTCTACTCGTAAAAGAAAACAATTCTTCTCAAGCGTAGACAATTTTCATATTTTTAGTATCTAATACTAGATATGGAGAACCAGTTTTGATAAAGTTAGTAAATTTCAGTAGATTAAATTTACGAATTGAAATTGCCTGGTCTAATTTATAACTCAGTGCACAAGTTGTTAATGAAAATATAAGATTTGGTCGATATAGATAACCTACTTGATGAACATACATTGTTGAACCAAGTGATTCAAATCCAAAGGGTGGGTTGTGGTCTACATTTCAAAAAAGTACCAGATACTATTGAAGAGAATTGGAAAGCAATTTTTAAGGTGTTTAAAAATATTGATATTTCATATTACAATATTTATAGAATGGTAGAGTTTGCGATATATTAGCTTGGGACATCTCCAGTTGAGTTTTTACAATTATGGGGAACATTTGGTCTGCAGATGGAGGTAGACTTTCAGTATCTTTAGTTAAACATCTGCTAATTGTTAAAATTAATTTGGAATTTTATGATGTAATTTAAACAACAAACCATTTTTGAAAAAAGTCATCTCTGGTGAAAAATACTAGTACAACTGAATAAATAAAGTTTGATGTTTCAGTGCAAGCTGTTAAAACTTGAGTAATTTAAAAAATATGTCTTAAGTGGGACCCAAAAAATATGGTAAGCCTATTTATAGTTGGATTATTCAAGCACGAAGCATGAAAAATAGATTGTTTAAATAAAAGTGAGTCTTTTCTGTTTATTATAACATCAGAAGCAACATAAGGGCTAAAGGCGACATTCTGCTTCTTGAACAAATGAAGAGAACAATACTCGAGCTGGAACCTTCCTTTCCAAATTTTCACACAGCGCCTGCGAAAGGTCATAGAGCATCGACAGATTTACTGTGTATCAGCCTCGATGCCGCATCTCGATGGAACTAACGCTGGCTGCGACCATGATGACTAGGCTACCGTGGACGAGGTCAATTAACGTGAGAGGGAAAAAAATTGGATTGCTCAACAGTTCTTGACAAATTCAAAATAAAGAAATAGTTCAATAACTGACTAGTAATATATGAAAAAAATCAATGCAAAATTGCTGTCGACATGAAATCTATTTTATTATTTACACTGACAAAATATATTTTAATTAAAAAAAAAAAACACTTTTTTGAAAATAAAAAAAAAAAAAGAAAATTAATCAATTGATTTTTTTGTTGTTTTTATTAATGTCGCACTGGAAGCAGCGTGAGGGCTATTGGTGATGAGGACGACACCCCATCTCCCACCACACCAATGGGTGGACTTCGGGCACCCACAGATTCAACGTGCATCAGCCCCGGCTGGTCTTTTGTAGTACGAGGCTCAAACCCACGACTCGACGAAAACCGCCAGCCGCGACCATGACCACTAGGCAACCACTGTGTCAATTATTGCTTTCAAAGATTAACAGTAATTTACATTCGTGCCTTTGAGCTCATAAAAAAACCTCTCTTAGTCTTATACAAAAGTGGTTCAAAAATATTTGTATTTGAAGGTTAGATGTCATTTCTAAGGCAAATCGGTATTGTCATAAGTTAAACGGCATCAAAACAAATTTGATTCTAATTAGTTTTGATTACTGCAGCATCTGAGTTATCACCATCAATGAGACCTGGATTCATCCTTATACAACGGAAACTAAGCAACAATCAAAACAATGGACTGCTTCCTTCCTTTCCAGTGAACCTTCAAAAAAAAAAAAAAAAAAAAACTCGCGAAAATGGTCTTATCAAAAGAAAAGTTAACCACGACGATTTTTTCGGATGTGATGGACATCATACTTATGGAATTTTTAGAAAAAGGGAAAATGATCACTGAATGATACTAAGTATCCTAAATCCCACATCTAATTCAAGCAAGGTGAAATGGTGTCTTTTCAACTACCCTTGTAAAATATACTGTTAAAACATCAATCTTCAGCAAATTAAGCTTTTTCAAATCCAGTATCCATCAAAAATATTAAAATTATGGAGTAAACAAGTTGAAAAATCTTTTGGTATAAAGGGTATGTGAAAAATGGGTGACAAAAAAAGTAGAAGGATTGCTAGGGTATCCCGGAGTTGCATCAACCCCAAAAAGACAGTAAAGCATCTCATGTTGGTGTGAATGCGGAGAGTGGGATACCAGATTAAGTCTAGTCATCATCAATTGACCATAATTCAAAAATCACAAGTTGACTTCTACTCTTGGATGCTATAGGTTTTTAAATCAGCAGATACTGTTACCCTTACAGATATCTCTATGAATGGTCCTATGTATCAGGTCTACTCCAAGCCATTAGATATATACTCTATTATAGGAAGATAAACCAGCTTCAATAAATCTAGAAAGGGAATAGCTAATATATGGACCACATATGGAAATAAACAGTACCCCAACTTGATATCTTTGGGTCATTCTCTTTCTCTCTCTTTTTTTTGTACAAGTATACATCTTTACAAGTTTTTGTCTCAGTTATATAACTTATACTTGGAACATCATTTTTACATATTTGGATGTGTTTTTTTTTTTTTTTTTTTATACAAGTTGTAATCTCTTAAAATCTATCAAAGGATATCAAAAAATTTCCATTTGTTGCCTTCACTCAAATTGAAATTTTTTTATATATAATATTCACTTTTACATCTATAGTTATTCATTAAATGCTTAAAGATATTTGGCATTTATGTGTTATCGCATACAATTCTACAAATTAATCTTCAAAATTTTTTATTTGTCTTATTATTATGAATACTTTGTTTTAGATTGTTAGAATACACATTACAATATTTTAGGAAAATTACATCACAAATAAATTAAAATTTTCAGCTCTTATTTTAAGAAACAACTTAAAATTATTTAAAATAAATTCAATCAAAACTATCCAACATTTTCTTTCTAATAACATTATTTACAATTAAACTTTAATCAATAAAATTGATATAAAAAATGCATTACAAAAGAAAAGCATAATAAGTGTTTGGTTAGAAGGCGAATTTTTTAATTGAAATCTTATGATAAATTCTAATTCATTCTTTCTCATTTTGAATCCACTTGATGACAACACTCATTCTTCATTAAATTTATTCTCATTCAGTATGTACAGGTCATTTTCTTTTCATGTGTGCTTTCTTGATCTGTCTTACAGTTTTTTTTTTTTTTTTTGTGAAAAATAATTAACATTACTATTCATCTCAAAATGATATTTTTATATCAACTACAGTTTGGATTTTTGGACCAAATGTTTGTTATTTGTTAAACAAGAATAAATATAATTTTGTTCATTATAATACTATAAATATAATTATTTAGGTCCCCCCCTACTTATGCAACATTTAAGAGGGAAAAAAAACCCTTAATAGTAGGTTTGAAACATATCAAAAAGTCTCAGCAGTATTGCAAAAGGAAACAATTTGTATAATAAGGGGGAGGGGGGAAATCACACCTTATAAGTATTAAAATGGAGTAAGCAATAAATTTTAATAGGTAAATATTTTAGTTGCCCTAATTATATATATATATCATAGAATTAACAACATGTTATAACAGGCCATTCAAGGAAATATAATTTGTAAATTAATGGCAATAATTTTTTTTTTACATTGTTCAATTATTACCACTCAGAATTAAAATAACATCTTAACAATTCAAACTTTAAAAAAGGAAATACAGATATATATATATTCCTGTTGCAACACAGAAAAATTGATACCAAACATATTCCAAATATGTTTATTTTTAGATGATTTATTTTACACATAAAAAGACTAAATGAAGACATTCCAAATTGAAGACTGAAGAGTGATAAAAACAGCATCCCCATTGAGAAAACATAATCGCTTAATTACTCATTTATGATTTGTATTTATTAAGAGTTTCTAATAATTCATCAGCTTCCTCTTCTGTTTTGACACGTATGAGCATTGGAATGGCTTCCTTGGAATCTGGGTCCTTTACATCCACAGGAGGATTGGGAATGCACACAAGAAGAACATTATTCTTACCAGTTCTAGACATTGGCAAAGATGCATTTAGTACAATATTAAGCAGAATATTACCTGGAAAGAAAAATATAAATCGTATTTGCCACTCATAGTTCAGGTTTTAAATAATCAAATTTTTTAAAAGTAAAAAAACTTACCATTGTAACTTATATTAAAATTAATTAAATTTCATTAACGAATTATATTAAGCATATAGCAGTTTTTAGATAAAATTGTCTGCAATAATTTAAGAGCAAATGACAGGTCACAGAGAAAAATACTGGTATTTTAAATGCACACACAATGAATATAAAGCTGCATTAAATCCAGAAAAACACATTTAATCATAAATCTCAGATATGACTATGGTACATATACATTTCAGGAGAAAAACAAACTTAAAAATTATTACGTGATACAATGTGAAATAATCACAATATACACGTACCTTAAATAAAACAGTACAAGAGAAAAGAAATTTAATTACTATTATTTTAAATGTGATGCTCGTTTACCATACTTTATAAATTTTTTCACCCCAGTTTACTGTGTTTTCTAATATGAACAATGAGGTAAAATAAATAAGAGAGCCATTTACAAATTTACTAATTCTATATTTGATTTCAACTATATTCCTCAAACAATGTTGATCTAGTTTAATAAGCTATATCATAAGAGGATTTATACTTTTTAATCATTTAGAGTAATGAATTTTCACATTAAAAGATGCAAAAATCTAAACATTACACAACACCATCCATAAATTTTTACATTATTTATTGTTGTAACAATTATTCTAAAAACTTTAAAGTAATATTAAAATATGAAACTGCAGCTATTTTGTAATAGACAAGTAATAGTAAAATGCAACATTCATTAGCTTTGAGAAATAAATCAAAAACTTTATAAGCTATAATTATATGATTATTTATTTATGGGGTTGATATAATACTATTACAATTTTTCAATCTCTTATAGACTAATTTTAATTCAATTCTTTTAAAAAAAAAAAAAAAAAAAAAGGCTGAGGGTATAAGTCCTGAAGACAGTGTCAGAAATTAAAATAATCCATATGAGCATTATATAGTATTGGAAAAGAAATAAGTATAAAAGATTGAAAAATTCTAATAGTATGAAATCAACACTATATAAGTAAATAATCACAATTTAAATTTGAAGAGCAAAGCTTACCTAGATTTGTATCAGCTCTAATTAGAAGTTGAGTTTTACCATCTAATGGTTTCAAGTGAAGTGTACCAATACCTTTATCTGCATAATTTTTATCTTTCTTGAAAAACAGTTTACACCTATATTGAAAAACAAAAAGATGTAACACAGTGAAAAAAATTTTTTGTAAAAGAATAAATTATATGATTTTATTTTTCTCATATGTATGTGTGATTGTTGTTTTATGAAAACTGAAACTGATTTGAAACTCAATTCCAACACTATGATGTGTGTATATATATATATATATATATATATATATATATATATATATATATGCCTCAATTACAAAAATGAATAACAGAATTACTACTTTTGATTAATTATATATATCAAAAAAGAACTTTAAAAAAATAGGATAAAAATGTGCTTCAATTAGAAAAATGTATGCTATGTATTGCACACAAATTAACGACATTTTTAACTTGAAAAACATAATAATGACCAAAGATAAAATGTCAGCAAGAATGAGCTCATAAGAAATTCATACCTGGATGGTTATATATGCATTAATCATTGGTTAATATTATTTGTTAATAAGTAAGAATTTCCTTAAAAATTGTTTTGGGAAAAAAAAAAAATCTGCACCATTTCATGAGTTAATAGCAAAAGAAAGATATATACTATACAACATATATAGTGGATTACAAATGTTAATATTTGTGATTTTCTTAACCCTTTGTGCATCTTATGAAGTAATATTTAATAGTATTAAATACAGGGTTATTTAGAATGATTCATCTGCTTTCAAAATTCCATATTTTCAAAAATAAACAACACAGAATGATTATACAAGGGAAAATTGCAGACATTTTATTTTGAGACCAATAGGTGGCTCTCATGTATTCTTCATGAAGCTATTTCACAAAATCTGTTATAGAAAAGCTTTCAGTCACAGTGAACCAGATGACTTGATGTTACACACATGTTCCACTAAGTCACCTGATACGGCCCCATGCGATTTCTTTTTTTGGGGATTTGTAAAAGATAAAGTACATGCACCACCATTACCCACAAATTTATTTGAAATTAAACAAAGGATTTCTGCTGCTATACAATCAATTACCACTGACACTACTATAACATATTTGGCAGGAATTTACATACCAAATTCACATTATAAATGTAACTAAAGGAAATTATACCAAACACTTGTAAAAAATAAACTATTTTCCTTTGGATTTATATATTACTTAACATTCGTTATCGCTTATTTATAAAAGTATGGAATTTTGAAATAAGATGAATTACTTTGAATAACCCTGAAAAACTTCATTTCGAAGTTTTTTTTTTTTTTGTTGCCTAGTTAATAGTCTAGATGTGTGGTGGTCTTAAGCAACTACTGGATTTAAATTGGAAAAAAATTATATTAATAAAGAAGTAAAAAAATTAAGTAAATTGACCAATCAAAATTCTATAATATATAATGTAGCTTGACAATAAGTTAAAACAAATAAAGGAATTGATAATGAGAAATTCTATTGACATGCACAATATTTTACAGAAATTTCAAAAGCAGTTCTTTCAAAATGACTAAGTGTTTACATAAAAGTTCAACAAATAATTTTAATTAATTTTCAGTACAATAATACACTGAGCATGAAAATACATTTTGTTACATAGTAAAAAAGTTAGTGATTTTGACTGAATTTGAGGAAATTATAAATGTAGAAAACATGATAAATGTCGAGTTCCCAGCCTGTGATTGGATACTCCATGTGCTTGCATGGAGTCTCTTACACAGCACAATTAAGTATTTTTATTTTTCAGCTCTGTATAAATAAATGAATGAAGCAACATCATTTAAAAAAAATGTAAATAATTTTTCATTAAGTGATGGTAGCAACTATTGATTTTATATCATAAGAACAACAAATCTGAAACAAATTGATTTTGTAAGATAAATTTTAGCTTATGTGTAATGTGTATTTGTATACAGTGTGCCCCCATTCAACATGCAATAAAGATATAAACAGCTATTGGCTTGTGGATTATAATTTTTAGATATCAGATAGTGGTTGCAGACAGTCAGCTTTCCAGAAACTTTTCAGATAAGTAGTTTTTGCTTACTTTGTAAATATTTATAAAGTTGTAATAATTTGAATTAGTACACAAGAAATTTTTAGTATAAGTTAATTTATTTCTGAGTCAATAGATGTGGCATAAACACCAAAAAATATTCAAAATAGCTTTAGATATAGAATTTATATATATATAAAACCATGCAAATAACCTTAAACTGGCATAGACGAAATAAAAGGGAAAATAATCTTCCAAAAATAATGCAAACATTAATAAAGTTTAACATTAAAAAATTATAAAATTTGAGAAATTTCCATGCTGAACTTTTTTACTATAACATAAAATTGAGTCTAAAATTTAAAATGAAATAAGATCATCCAAGTTCCTTAAAAATAAAGTATTAATGATAAATAAATAGTAAAATAAATGAAACTAAGCTATTGAAATTTTAAAAAACTTTTCTTTCCTACTTCTAAATGATGCTATCTGTTTAGTTAGATTCACAATAATTTTTTTTTATATTTTATTTTATATATATATATATTTTATATTATTATTTTTTTTTATATTTAAATACTTGCTCAAAAAACCCTAAAATAAGATTTCCCATTCATCACATATGCAGATTTTTAGTTGATATTTAATTAGTTTTCTGTTATAAGAATGCCACTCAAAGCCTAACATAAATTACAATGTCGAAGTCTAATTCCACGATCATTCATATTGTTCAAATACATTGACATCATTAAATACTTGTGACATGAAATTAGCATTTATCACAATTAGCAATTTGGTGTCAAATAATCTTTTGGATTTCCTTAATTACCTGAAAAATCCATAGATAAAACATTTTTACATTCCATTGCTGGATGTAACAAATAACCTTTATGAGGATCAATCATAATTTTTAACTAATTCTATTTAAAAAAAATGAAATAACGCTTGGAATGAAATCATGGTATATTTTCCAATTGTTCATAACTGATATTAGTCATAAGCATATACATAAAAGACATTCCCAAAATTATAATTAAATCTACAGCCTATTTTTTTTTTTTTTATCATTGAATATAAGGTTTTCAAACGAAGATAACAAATAAACCTTTTGGAGTAGACAGCACCTTCTTCCTTCACGGAAACAAATTCATTTTTGGGTGGTACATATTCTTGATCTTCAGCATCACCAGCTAAAGAAATAATAATTTTAAAAAATAAACATACTCTATTCAATCATAATACAAAATTCAAAAGTGATTTTCACAAATGTAATTCACACAATTCAATTATATACCAAAAAAACTATTGGGTAAAGGAATGCCTAATTAAATATGCAAAATCAAACAAAATGAAAATATTTTTAAAATGACAAGATAACCTCAATTTTATAGATTAGTGACAATATATTTTAATGCTAATCACTAACTTTTTACATTTTAGCAAAATGATGTGAAAATGTAATAAATTAAAAGTAACTCCTTTTTAAAGATTGGATTTATAAAACCCTTATTCAATATCAAAAATGAGATACAAAACTTTTATTACAACATTTAATTGAGCCACAGATGATCTTACATGAACTTTAAATTTAAGCTCCTAAAATAGTTTTAATGAAATCATTATAAAATGAAATAAATTAAGACAATGCAGCATTAAAACACCTTTTCAAAGCCTACTTCTGAATGATGCCATTACTTCTGACTCACAATAAAATTATTTAAATATAAATTCAAAATACTTGTTCAAATAATTTGAAAATAAAATTTCCCATTCATCCCATATATAGATTCTTAGTCAACGTTTAATTAGTTTTTTATAAACAGAATGTCACTCAAAACCTAGCATAAATTACAACATAACAGGTCAATTGCAAAGTCCCCGGTCTACCATAGTAAAACACATTTTTTTGGCAAAATTAGTTTTTTTTTATTCAACATAATTCCCTTCAAGGATGTTACACTGATTATAGCGACCCTCCAAATTTTCGATACCATTTTTGTAGTACATAACCTTGCCAGTCGACTGTTGCGTTTTCCCACGCTTTGGAGCGGGTTCATCGTGTGCAGTCCACTCGGATGACTGTCGATTGGACTTCGGAGTGAAATGATGGAGCCATGTTTCATCCATTGTCACATATCGAAGCAAAAACTCGGGTTTATTACGCTTGATCATCTTCAAACACTGCTCCGAATCATCAACTCGTCGTTGTTTTTGGTCAAAAGTGAGCTCGTGCGGCAACCACTTTGCACAGAGCTTTCTCATACCCAAATATTCGTGAATGATATGATGTACGCGTTCAGTTGATATCTTTAGAGTGTCTGCTATTTCATTCAATTTCAATTTACGGTCATTCAAAATCATTTTGTGGATTTTTTTAATGTTTTCGTCAGTAACAAGCTTTTTTGGGCGTCCACCGTCTTCGGTGCTCATTTCACCACGTCTAAACTTAGCATACCAATCCTTGATGGTTGATTTTCCTGGGCAGTATCCGGAAACTCGGCATCAAGCCAAGTTTTTTTCTTCAACTGTATTTTTCCCCTTCAAAAAGCAATATTTTATCAACACGCGAAATTCCTTTTTATCCATTTTTTTCACAATAACAAAAGTTGCTTCACTCAAAATGCTATAATTCACAAACTAATGATCCGACAGCTGTCAAATTTATACACGCATCTTTTGAGGGTTAGGGCTAACTAAAAAACATATGGATTTAATTCTAGTAGCGCCATCTATGTGTCAGGCCGGGGACTTTTCAATTGACCTGTTAGAAGTCTTGAGCAACATTCATTTATTTATACTGTTTAAATACATTGATATAACTGTATAATACTTGTGACATGAATTTAGTTTACAATCACATTTGGCAATTAGGTGCAGAATTATGACTAACACCCTGTCAATAGGAGGGATAAAAAACTGCTTTTCTTATTTAAAGTTTTAATAAGGCACAGAAAGAGAGATCTCAACTTTAAAATAAAATTCAAAACCTTTCAGAGATTTTGATTTTATTTATTTTAATATTGCTTGAAAATGATACAATGGGTTAAACTATTTCAAGTCATGGTCCAGTAAATGAAGACATTTTAGTCCATATTTTAATTCTTAACTTTCACACTACAATACATTGAGAACTTGAAATCCTAACTAAATTTAAACTGCATCAATTCCCAATTATTCTATCAGATGTTTTTCAAATTAATAGATTCAAATCCATAATACTCTTGTCACTTTTTCATCTGCTATTTCCTTCCTCATCAAGTATTTTGAAAACCCATTTAACAATCTTAAAATAATTTCCACATTGTTATTTAATTTATTTCAGACAATTCTTTTATGCATTTCCAGAAGTTATGCTATTACTTAATAAAGTGATGAAAAATCTATTTATCAAATCTATTATCAAAAATAAAAAAAATTACCAGGAGCTGTAGATTTTTCAATTGGAGCACAGGCAAAAGAGAAAGGTTTATCAGATTCAGGTTGGGATGTTTTGTTGAATAAACCAAAGGAGAAAGGAGCTGGTTTACTTTCTTCACCCTCCTTCTCTTTTCCTTCTTTAGAACTGCTAGTGCATCCACTGGAAGAACTAGATGATGTAGGAGTAGGTGTCGATTTTATACCAAAGCTAAAAGTTGAAGTATTTGTAGTATTGGAAGAAAAGTTGGCCCCATAATCAGTCTCATCTTCATTCTTGTTACTTTTTTCTTTTTGGAAGCTTGATTTATCTAGAAATGTAAAGTAACAGATAATTGGGTTATAAAAATGAAATATAAATCAAATCAGTACATAAAACTGATTACATTTTAAGTACCAAGCAAAGCTTGATAACCTCTTAATTTTTTTTAATTTATCAAAAAGGGGATGTATCAACAAGCCTCTCATTGTAATGAAATCTATTGTTCTTTTTTACGGTAGCAGGAACATCATGTTAGTCTTTAACTAGTTTGAACTGTTAAAATTACTAAAACTTATTGAAATCTTTAAAATATTATGTTAAAGAGTGCAAAATCTGATGAATTTTCATGACATAAATATGAGGGGAATGTTCAATTTCATGTTAATCTTTAAACTATTATGACACTCAAACATACTGGAGTGGGTTCTTAATACCATCTATCAATTAAAGATTATCAAGAAATGAACTTAAATTATCATTTTACTGGTATCAATAATCAAGAATTTTACACTTGAATGCAATATGCATACTATATATATATATATATATTTGTAAAAAATTGAATTTGATAAAATATATGAATAAAAAAGATAGCCATGTAATTTACAAAGGTTGAGGAATAGCAATAAACAGAAGAAAGCTTCCTACAAAACTATTAAAAATCAAAGAAACTCACAATAAAATAACCAAATTCAAAAACTTAACATAAAAAAACTTGTTTTGCAAATACGAAAATACTATTTTCTTTGAAATTTTGATGGCAAAAATGTTCAGAGGTTTGTTACTTCTAAAAACTAATTTCACAACTGTGGAGCACTTTTTTTTTTAAAGCAACTTTATTAAAAATTAATTATAACTAAAAATATACTTTCAACTACTGATATTCAAAATTGAAAATGACATAAAATAGTTGCAATAAAAATGGGAAAAAATCTTTACAAAGAATGGTATTTTATGCAGTCAATCATCATTATAATGAAGACTATTAAAATTTATTCAAAAGGAAACTTTTTTCTGAATCTTATTTTTTGAAAATTCTTGAAATCTATACACGAGTTTTTCAAAAACTTATACAATACTAGTATCTAAACACTATAAAAACAAAAAAAGATAATCATGAAGGAAAACATTTTAAATTATTGAAATCACACACAAAAAAAAGTTATAATGAAGCATGTTTAAAACTAATATACTGCAAAGTTTCCTGTTAATGATTTTTACAAACACAGCAAATATAAGTCAATAAAAATATTTGGTACTTGCTTAAAATCATGACACCTACGAGAATTGGAGCAGATTCCTATACACCAAGAAAGTTAGTGAAATGGACTAAATTCCCAGGATGTCAGTATCATGTAATACCCACTGATGAAAATAAGTCTTGTATTCATTTATTTTGCACTGAGTTTGTGAAATGTGTTATCCTTCATTAAATTTCAATAGGGGGGAAAAAAAGAGGCAAAAATAAATAGTTTGTTAAATTTCTTTCTTTTTTTTTAAAAAAAAAAAAAAAAAAAAAAGCTCTGGTTCAAAAATGTAGGTGAATACCATCGACAACTGAAATCAGGATTTCTACAATCAAAAATCTTCTCAAAAGGTGTCGGAACTATCTACCATACAGAAATGTATTTCAAAGATAATATTTTTCACTGGTACTTTTGATATATAAAATAATTTAGTTATCTTAAGTTTTATTTTTTAAAAATTAGTTTACATTATGTTATTCAAAAGCTATTACCTCCAAGTTTACATCTTGATAATTTAGACTGATAAAATACTAATTTACCATTAATATCACTGTATTTTGATAAATTGTACCCACTCTACACTAAAAAGTAGAAGGTTTATGCTTCTGCACTTAAACTGAGTTAATTTTTTTTTTTATTTTGTTATCCTCACATTTTATATCAGGTCTGAAATATGGTTTGTTGCAAGTTAGTCATAGTTAAAGGAATTAAAATAGTTATAATAGAATAGTTAGGAGTTGTTAATTATATAAAACAATTCAAATTTGAGTTATATGTACGTACCTATTTTACAAATAAATTAATGCAAAATTTTTACTTAATTCAAAAGAAATATAAAATTACAACAAATGAAATCATAATCTGTTTAATTTTAATTATGCTTAATCTAAATTTAACTTCAATGTTGGTTTATGTTTTAAACAGAATCAGCCTGATGAATAAAAAGTGTTTATACATGATGGATACTATAATTCAGAAATACTTAATTACAGTATAACTATTCACATATATTTTTCAGACTGCTTAGAATATTTACAATAATAGAATAAATATTGGGGCCCTTATTTTTAACATGTTAGAATCAATCAAATATCTAAAAATGCTTAACAATATTTATAAAACAAAAATCTTCTAAGTTAGTTAAAGTTCAGTATCTGGTTCTCTTGGCAACTCCAAAGAAAGGTCACCATACTTGCATTACATAGTCAGTGACATCGTGAAGACGTTGCAAATGAAATTGTTTATATTCATAGTAATAATTTATAAATAGGAGTTATTTATAATTCCTATATATGTATAAAAAATTATTAATAAATTAGTCATTTGTATTTATGAATAAGCAGTTATAAGATCTATTTGTTTATAAATAAAATATGTATAAATAAGAATTATTTATAAATAATTCGGTACTTTTCCATTATACCAGTACAAGCGATAAAGTCGCCAAACAGAATAGGTGTTTACTGTGTGTTGTCGCCAATAAAATCTACTTGGCGAGATTTGCGCCAGTATAATGGAAAAAAACTAATAATTCTTATTCATAAACAATTCCCTTAAAACAGATAGGTAAAAATAATTTAAAACTTACATCACAAGTATACAAACAAACACCAAAAGTATAGAGGCTTAGCTTTGTGAACTACATTTTAACAATACAATTAAACAAGAATGAGGCAAAAAAAATATATAAAAATATCCAAAGATTATTTTCTGCCTAATATATATATTTCAAATATGTAAGGAATAAAATAAAAATCTAATCAGAATAGAGTTCATGTATAAGATATATACAGATAGCATGGAGAGAAATCCTGTTAACACAGAACATGCAAATTGTTTATGTAGATATCATGAAATTTTGAGAGGGTCAGTTGCCTGTGAATTTATTAAATTCTAGCCAAACTTACACAAATCATTTTGGCACAGCCAAATATTCCTTATTCCATTCAGGACAGCAACAAATAGGTTCTCTTTGAGAACCTAGCAAAACAAATTCATGTATATAAGGAATCTAAGTGGTTATCATAATGTTAATAATAACTGGCAAAGCTTGTTTCAAATAATGGCTCAACAAGATTATGTCACTTCTTTATGGTGATAAGCAGAAGAGCAAAATAGAAAAACATGCTCGATTTCCTGCCTTCTATTATTGATAGAATATTGCATTGCTTGGCAACGTTCTCAGTTTGGCATAAATGGTTAACAGGATTTTACACCAATACCAAATACTCAGAAGTATGAATTATTTTCTGTTTATCTATTTATTACCAATAAATTGTCGCAAATTAGAGCTTGTATGACAAATGAAAAAAATAGATGCATTTTTCTTCACAGTGGAACTTATGATAAGCACTTGCACTGAATATAATCTTAAACATTTTAGTGATATTCATTAAAATATAGGGTAAGAAATTAAAAATATTTGGTATCACATTTGTGAAATTATAATACAGAAGAATGATGAAATATCAAAACATTACTTATTACATATGTGCATGTTTGCATACGCAATTTTAATTTTACAGTTTTTTGAAAAATTTACAAATTTCTGCATTTTACTTCCTCTGGTGAAAATTTTATTAAATAAATTTAGTAGATTCTAAGCAATTACTTTCTTGATTTTGGTACCATATATTTCAAAATATTCAAGCAATATCGTGTGCTTTTTATTATGCAATTTTGTTGATACCTTCATTTTTTTCGATATGTGAATGCAAGCCTATGGATTTAAGAATTTATGATTGTGATAGGCGTTTCCAACATTTCTTTTCCTTCATATTCATTCAACATTTTCTTTTTTATTAATAAACTAGCAATCAGAATAGATTATTCTCCTTCATTGTATGTTATCATGTTTCAAATTTCTTATTTTTAGAAATGATTATTATGCTGATAAACACAGGTAAAAGAAGTAAAGAAATTTAAAAAAAGAATATATCAAACAAAGAAACTAAACATTGACTAAAATAACAATATTTTTTCAAAAAAACAAAATCATTGATTAAATGTGCGAGTACTATAAAGCACTGACGTCACGCTACCAGTTCAATCTGCAACATTGGCACAATTCCCATCAAAATGGTTACTATAGTACACAAGTAACAAATATATTTTTTAAATTTATAGAATGTTACTTTTTATTGATGTATATGATTATACAATTCCCCAATA
This sequence comes from Nephila pilipes, assembly GCA_019974015.1. NCBI lineage: Eukaryota > Metazoa > Arthropoda > Arachnida > Araneae > Nephilidae > Nephila > Nephila pilipes. Next base: position 729,692 of record BMAW01056700.1, read on the forward strand.
CAAAAAAAAAAAAAAAAAAAAAAAAAAAAAAAAAAAAAAAAAAAAAAAAAAAAGATAAATATAGATATTCCTCTATCAAAACACTTAATTTTTTTTAAGACCGAGCCTATTTAATGGAAGGAAAAAGAGTTAACCATAGACAAAATAGTCACTTTAAGCTACTTTACTTGAGAATTATGTTATAATTTTATTAAATTAAATTAGTCATTTTTACTCATTCACATTTTTGATGATCAGGAAAATTCAGAACAATGTCTACATAAAAAAGATTTGTGCATGGTCTTTTATAACCTGTATTTAACAGTAGCTTAATTTTTACAATGATTTGTATTTTATGCACCACATTGGTAAAATAGGTGCTTGCATACCATTGCAATCAGAAGCCAAATTACTTGTAATGTGCAATTCTTCATACGCAAAAAGTAATGGATGTAAAAAAAAATCCACCAGAGGAAATACACAATCTACGACAAAAAAAAAAAAAAAGTTTACACTGTCATTTGGATGAAGTAATGCGTAAAATTGGAAAGCTGATAAAAAATTGGCAAAGTAATTATTTACAAATGTATTGCATTTTTACAGGTTGATATATATATATATGTGTTGCCCTTTATTTATTATAAAAACAATATATAGGTCACATGTATATAAATCATTGGCATATGTAATAACATAGATTCTTATATTAAATATACCAATTAAATGTTTTCTGTTAACAGGAAATTAATTCCAAACAAATATTAATGTTGGTGCTACTAGACCATTTTCCATTCTTACTTATGTGCATTAATGCCATTGAATAATTTATGACACAAAAAAAACATAATATCACATTTGGTGAACAATCTCTTGATTGACACCTCATTAACAGAAAAGTAATAATTTACTTGGGCATACCATGAGAATCAAATTGATTAGTACTATCTTTTATAGCTTCTTCAGAATTCATTGGTTTCTTGAAATTATCTTTACTTTCTGAAACAAATGTTGACTCTTTCATTTTAACAGGATATGTAACATTTAGTGTGTCCAGATGCTTCTTGTAATCATTAAAAACTGGTGTGAAATCACAGCAAGAATTTTTTGATAGATGCATTTGCATCCACTTCAAAACACTTTCATTCAGGCTCTGTAACTGTCTGTAATATTCAAGGTTACGTGCTTGCTTTTCGCGACATTTATTTTCTGAAGATGTACTAGGTTTACTAATATCTCCAGAACTTTTTTCTTGTTCTATAGAATTGCCATTAGATTTTTCTGTCTCTTTTTGAGCTGCAGAGAAAGGACTATCCGTCTTAGTCACAGGACCAAATTGACTATCGATCTTTTTCGTGGTACCAAAAGCAGAGGAGGGAGCTGCAGACCCAAAGCCGGAAAATTTAGCAAAGGGGCTGAATCCCTTAGGGCTTCCATCTGAGGTACTATTCTACAAATAAAATTATCAATGAATAAAAATTTTAATGTATTAAAAAATAATCAAGAAAATTATACAGAACACAAAATATTTATTCTGTAAAATACTGCTAATATAAATTAAATTTTGAAAGTACGACTAACTTTAAAATGAATAATTGTAGTTACACTATTTTTTAAATTTTAAGCCATCTAGAACAAAACCCTTAAATAATTAAATTTTTGCTTGCAATGCTCTTAAGTGTATAGATTATGTCACTTATCACAGAAATCAGATTTATTCAATAGACTTATATTGTAATTTAAAACAACATGCATTTATTTTAAATTTACATTTTTTTCAAAAATATTCAAATATTAAGCAGAGTATTTATTTAACAATATTATTGTTAAATAAATCATAACTCAATATCCAGTAAGATTAGTTGTTGCATTGGCAATAATAGAATTTACTGGAATATAAAAAATAGGCTATATAATTTCCAATGACCCATTAATAAATATATTTCTGTATAAAGAATACTTTATAAGCCTGTTACAGCTTTCCAAGATTAAAATTTAGCATTAATAACAAACTTGTAAAATATAAATTGAAGAATGAGTTAAATATTAAAACTTTGTGGTAGGATTAAAATATTACAAACAACACATTATAATTATGGCATTTTATAATGTCAAATTTAAAAGTAGATAAATATTTTAAGCAATTTCTTTAAAATGATTCTGTTAATCTGAATTATATCATTGACCTGTTTAGTTCCTTCTTTATAATACAGCCTTGACAAAAGACAAAGCAAAAACAAAAAGCGCAATAAATTCGCTAAATTGGCAACTTTACTCCAGAGTGAAAAAATGCACCTCCTTATGCACCTATTGCAGTTTTTCGCCTCAATGGTTTTTCAAGGGCAACAGAATTGACAAAACCATTACTGAACTGTACAAGTACTTTTTATTGCATTATTGAATGAAAGAGTTAAGCAATGTTTGAATGGTGTGTGAAAGCAGATTTGATAGCATTAAATGATAATAATAATAATAATAAGCATTTTGGTAGGGGAAAGGGAATGATTTGATTGATTTTAATGGTAATATATGAAAAGTCACCAAGAATTTTCACATTGTATGTAAGAATATCAGAAAAAATTCATAGATCAATTCAAGTCATTTAGGTACAAGTGTGATTAAAAAAGTAAGTATTTATGATAGGAATAAAGAGATGCCAGTTTTTTTTTTTTTTTTTTCTTTTTTAAAAAACAAATTATTTATTTCTCAACACAACCTCCTTTTTTTCCAGGATGTATGCTTCCTTCCGAGTTCTCTGCCATTTTTTGACCTCTAAAAAATAAGAAATATCAAGCTTTCCAAAATAGGCCTCCTCCTCAGTGATGGCCTTTTCATTTGAGGTAAATTTTTCTCTAGTGAGCCATTTCTCCAATTAGAATTTGCAACAAGCTTATGTCAGGCAAATACAGGGGGTGCAGCCGGACAATTCATGCAGTTAGGTTGTCATGGAGAAATAACAAATTTTTTTTTAGCCAAATTGGAAAATGTCTCCTTCAATTTCTAGTCGAAACAGTCTAATAACTCTCTGTTGTACTGTCCGGTGCTTATTTTCCCTTTTTCAAAGAAGTCTATGAATATATCTTAGAAGCCCCAAACTTTGTCACCATAATTTTTCCAGCTGATAGTACTGCCTTTGATACAGATTTATGCATTATTTTTGATTGCTGCTTGATTTTAGGTGTATAATGATGAAACCAGGTATCATCATCAATGACAAATCAGAGCAAAAAGTCCATCAGTTGTTCCTCTCATATCCAAACTTTCTAAGTCAAAACTCATACCATCTTGTTGCCCATTGAGAGCAATTGTGATACCTAGTGAGCCAATAATTTTGGTGCCTCCAACTTTATATGCAAAATAATGATTACTAATACTGTTTATATGCCTACGCCTACACTACTTCATGCACTTTTGTTTATTTATTAGTAGGAATCATACCATAGATTTTTTCAAAATTCCTTGGTAGCAACATCTACCAGGTGTTCTGGGAACTCCTTTTCAAAAATGATGTTTCACCAGGTTTAAATTAATTGAGCCAATATCTAAAAGTAGTCATAGATAGAAAGAAAAAAAAAAGGTCTCAAAAACACATCTAGCTTTGCTTTTATCTCCTCATGTTTTACCATCCAAAAACAAATCATTGCCCAATACTGCACTTTATCCATTATAATGAAAGCCATATTACACTACTTACTGAATGATATCACAATTAACTAATGATTCAGCATTAAATTTTTTTGGAAGCCAAACAATAAATAGCAGGACACAATGGTAACACAAATTACCTTAGCAATGCTATCAGTCCTTAAACACAAGTTCTTATTCAATCGTCTTCATGAATGCGATATTTTGATAGCAACTTGACATTGGTTTGGCAGGTGTATAAATGAGTTTATAAAGCATATTATTTTAAATTTAATAAAAATATGGTACTTTTCTGTTTCGACGGCACAGGCGATAAAGTCGGCAAAAATGATACAACTAATGCCAAATGCAATACATTTTTTATATGTATACTGTGTGTTGTCGCCAATAAAGTTTACTAGGCAAGATTTGTGCCAGTGAAATGGAAAAATACTGTTGTGAACTGAACATGTTACATCAAAAGGTTTGTATAATTGTTGTACTGAATGAAATACTACAATCGGTTGTCCAGGAGTGATTTGATATCGATTTGGAGCATTTATGGTGTATGATTTGAAATTTAATAAAGAACTATTGAGGATTGGTATATACTTGCCAAGAAGTCGGCATAATTGTTGTGGAGGAAAGTGCTACAATTGGTTGTTCTGCAGTCATTGTTAAGGCTAGGATTAACAGTATATTTGGCCCTTGAAAGCAAGGTTAGTACTACTTTTGATGGTTTATAGCAAAGTAAAATAAAATAAATACATAGTGGAGATAATATATAAAAAAACAAATTTTGCTATTTCTAATTTGGATTACAGAGTAGTTTCACTTCCTAAATAAAGAGAAAATAAGTAAAAAATAAATAAATAAAAGGGGGGGAGGAATTTGTTTTTTGACACTCGTGACAAGTCAAAAAAAAAAAATGCAACTGTGGATAACCAATAAACCTGTACATGGTCAATATATTGGCAACTGCAAAAACATTTATGGAAGATTCCAAAATTGGACAAAGAGAGGTACAATACAAAATCATTTGTATAATACACAGTTAATTATTTTTTTCCCTTTAGAACTTAACAAAATTATATCAAAGTATCAAAACTTAAGAAAAAAGTAAGACACAACATTTACAATTGAATTCTTAAATATTTGTTCAAATATACCTATTGCAGAAAACTTGAAATCTTTAATCAAATTAATTTCATTCTAAAGCTGCTCAATTCACCAACATAAAAAGAGAGTGAGTGAGTGAATGTAAAGTTTATCGACGCAAGAACCAGATGTGGCTATACTGTGCCAAACAAGATTTAACTGTGGTCTAGAAGTGAAAAAATTGAAGAAAAGACAAAAATTGGTTGACAAGAAGGAGGGTCGAAAATAGAGAAGGATCGCTAGGGTATCCCGGGAGAGCATAACCCATAACATAGATAAATACATTACTAATTAATTGAATATAAACAAAGAATACTTACATTCAAACTTCTTTTAGCTTTCCTTATAACACGATGTTGAAGTTCATTTTTACTCAGTGGTGTGAATGTACCAGCTTCCTCTTTCTCATCAACCGAGTCCCAATTGTCTTGATTCAGTTGAGATGAAGCACTTCTTTTAGCCATTGATGTTGATAGTCAATTGTAAATCTACAATAAAACAAAATCATACTGGTTAAAATGATAACTAACACATCGATCAATAGCTCCCGAGACTAACCCAGAGATGGCACTCGTAGTAAACCAGTAACCAGGTCTTTCTAGAGTACTAACCTTTGCTTGAAACGTGTCAAAATTTTAAGTCAATCGGACCAGAAAAAAGGTTTTTTGAAGTGAAGTGAAAAAGGTTTTTCCAAGTGGGTGCCGCAATTGCTTTCGATGGAACAAAAACAGCAACGAGTCGATGATTCAGAAAGCTGTTTATCCCTATTTACTCGCAACGAAAAAGATTTCTTGCGGGGGAAAAAAAAAGGGGGGGGAAGATTTGGAAAAGCATTGGAACGATTGTATCACCCTAAAAGGTGATTAACAAAAGGTGTTATGTTGATGAATAAAAAAAAAAATTTTGCAAAAAAAATGTTGTTTCCAATGTTAGACTCGGGAGTTATTGATCGATGTGTTACATACAGAGGAAAGTACAATTTGCAGATGAATGATATTTTAATACAAGATTATTTTTTGTACAATCTTAAAACCAATATATTGATAATACGAATAAAATCAATATATAATAAATAACTGTTTGCATGTTAGAAGGGTAATGGTGAAAGTCAGGTTGTCAAACTTTAAAAGGGCACGATAAAACATGTTACAAATCAAATACTATTTTTTAAACACTACTAGATTTATGATTGAAAATGAAGTTTTTGTAAATATCATCTTGTATATCCATGACTATTAAAAGCCAAACAAACATAGTACTTTTCACTTGCTACATTACTTTCTGTAATCAATAAGTTAACTGAAGTAGACTATGCTCATAATTATGATTGTAATTGGTGCAACTTATATTTTACCATTTATACTGAAAAATAAGACTTAATATATTCCTTTACAGAATAAAATATTAATAATAAATATTCTATTTAGTATTAAAAAAAAATTCCAAGAGTTTAAAAGTTTGTCACATAAATTATATGTGACTCAGCAAACACATGTTTCAGAAAACAACTGTTTCTATTCAAAAAATTTAATTAAAAAGCTTGCAAATCATTACTAATTAAAGAAACCACTTCCATTACAAGCAGATTTGAATATATCACAATTGTTAAGTCAACAGTTATTGAAGTTAGATACAGATAAAATATGGAGAACTTCTGATGGAAAGCAAAATTTGCTAAAATATTTAAAATTTAGTAAATGAAAATTTCTTTTTGGTATTTTTGTCCATCAATATTATATATGTCAGACAATTTATCATTTCATTATTATTTTCCATTTGGTTATTTATAATACAGTAGTACCTCACAATAAGGGATAACCACTGGACAAGATATTCTTCAAAGGATACATACTAAAAAAATTGCATTTAGATTGTAACAAGCTTTAAATAAATGATATATATAACATACTCATAGGTATTTATTTGAATTTAATAAAAAATGAAAATTCTTAATTCAAAAAGTTTAATTATAACAAGCGTTTTGATATGAACAACAGTTTTATACTTATAGAAATTTATGAAAAGTAATCCATTACACAAGTTTATTTGAAAGTTTGTGCATAGCAAGCATTTTTTTCATACAAATATTAAAGTCACTGATGATTTCTTCACTGTCAACCAACAGTTATCAAGAATTTTATTTTTAATTGAGAGTATTTTAAAGCATCAGTATAATTTTTATGTTATTTCAATTATATCTGTTTTATTTCGTCTTCTTCAGCACTTTCCAGATTATTTTTGTTAAAACTCACATCATCATTACAGTTGAAATTAAAGATTTTATGTCATCATTGGTGTCTTCAGTACATAAGTTTCCAATCTTTTCTAAATATTCTTACATTTGAACACTACCATTGATTTTCAATGAGATTGAGTTTTAACGAGTTCAACCAATTCATTTTCAACAATAGTATTTTTACTGAAGGCACTCAAAACTAGAATTTCAAAACCTGTTTCCCACTAGTCTGTCTTCAAATGCTTTACATCTTGCTAACAATGTTTTATTTAGCCTATTGAAAACTATTGCAAGATTAACTGGATTATGAATTTTAGGAATGGGAAATATTTTGGTTAAAGTAGGGAATAGTGTGTCCCCTAGGCAATTGGCGACTTCCTAGATAAGTCACCAAACATACGTGACCTAAGCAGTGAGTATGCTTAGGATTACCATAACCTAAATCGCCATGGTTAAATCATTATATCTTCCAAAAATCGCCAATTGCCTAGGGGATACCCTATTCATGACTTAAACCAATATTTTGAATGGCCCACAACTTGCTTTTTACAATATATTATTCTCAGTTTCACTTTTTTTTAATTAAAAAGCAGTTTTCAAAAGAGAAGGATTGACTTTTCAGTTTATTATTCTCATCATAAAATTATCTTTCACTGAGAAAAAACTTGCTTTTTGAAACCTCAAAAGATTACTAACAAAGAGAGTATTTATATTTTTATTTACTTCTCTGCCTATCTTATTTTTGGTCTATTATCTGTTTTTAGTGTCCCTTGATCAGAGGCAAATACATTATGGACTCTATTCAAAGGTATTGGATGTCCCTTACAAGAGTTACTATTATATATATATATATATTACTTCTAGTTTATTTGTATGGAAATAGATTTTATGCTAACATTTCTTTAAAAATTTTGGTAGCTTTTTAAACAAACATTAAAAAAATTAAATTTTAAAAGCTGAATAGGCAACACTAAAACTATATAATGTGCCACACATGAAACTTTTACACAGCAGAAAATGGCCAAAACATGAAAATGAATTTCACACTCCTGAGTTAAAGAATGTACATTGCTTTAAAAAATTGTCTTTTATTAAAAATTAAATCTTATTTAAAAATACAGAATACATATTAATTTCACTATCACTTTATCAACTAGTATTCTATTGTCCTAATTTTAAAAGTTACCAAGTTAATTCATAAAATAAAAATGTACAAGTATAATGCTTTTACATATAAAGTAATGAATACTTTGAGAATACATTCAGTTACTGCCAACCCAAATAAAATATTATGAAGTTAAAATCAATACAGCAATTTTAATAACAGAATAATACTGAAAACATAACATAGCTAATTACTAGGATGTAAAAAGTAAAGCAAAATAGAATAAAGGCATGAAGAAAAAGCTGCGTATTTTATACATATACACTTCTGCAGAAATATAAAACATTGCATAGATCATGTTCTAAATGATCCTTAATACCTTTTAACACTTATAACTAAGTCAAACAGCTTTATTAAATAATATGGATTTTCTACACACTCTACAACTTTATAACTACAAATATATTGTGAATAGTTCCAGCATATTCAATTATTTATAATTATAAATAATAATTAAATATACTTGTAACTATTCACAATAAACTTGAATAGTGATTTCATAAATAAATCATATCAGAAGGTATAAATACAAATAAAATTTTGTATACAATTCAAGACTGTAATGATTACAAAATACAATGTTTTCTTTTCATACAAAATTAAGAAGAAACATAATTTATGCATCATAAAAAAAAATGTTAAGTCTGATCACCATCTGATAGCACTGATTTGAAAACAAAATTTGAACATAGATTATGATTGTAATAACAAACAAAAACCATTGAAAATTAAATTGTCAGAAAATTCACATTTCTTACTTTATATTCAATAAATTTTTTTAATTAATTTTATTCCGTTATTTAAAAAATTCTAGTTAAACTCACTGTAGAATAGGCTTAGTAGATATGCATAAAAAAGTCATAAATATTATGTTATCAATTTCAAATAAAATGAAATTTGTTAGAAAATCAATTGATAAATAGATAATAAACTGAAACAAGCAACAGATTCTATCAAAATTATGATCTGATTAATTCATATAAAGTAAACAATGCACCACTGTATAAATTCGAAAAAGGCGGTATATTGAAAATCATCCGTTACGAAATCAAAGTTAGAAATAGCATTAGAACAAGTATTTTAATCAAAAAAGCAACATTTCTAAGAAATTTCAATACCTTACAAGTTAAAATTTTAAATAATATTTCAGATACCGGCAAACTGTCACAATCCCCACGAAACATGCGGTTAAATACAGAATACTGATCAAATGAAATGAATTGAACCAGGTTACCATAAGATTTTGGTTTGGCAAAGTTATCCTAGAACGTTCGCCAAACACTAGTACACTTATCTCAAGCTTCCCCCATCCCGTTTGATTCCTATTTTTAATTATTCTTATTTACTTTAAAAGCTTGTTTCATCCATTGTACATGCTTTCCAAATATGGATTTTCTTCTCTTTACTTAGTTACGCTTATCTCATTTTAACTAATTATTTTTAAATTAACTAAAATCACTGTAATTGTTAATGATAAACACTTCTAAGAATTTTTTAAAGAAAGCAGGTTTAGCGGAACAATTCCATTATTACGGGAAAAAACTGAAAGCTTTAAAAAAATTTTTTTTTTTCTTAAAAAAAAGAACTGCTTGAGAAAACTGAAAATATTAATGAATTAATAGAAATTAAGAGAATAATCATTTTGAAAAAACTAATTTCCCGATAAGTGTCAAATAACCGGACTCTTTTGCAGTATGAATATTCTACAGATCGAACAGAAAACCAGAGCGAATTTTTGTACATATCCGAATATAGAACGGGACATTTTGCGCCAATGAAAGAAAACTTAGATTTAAGTTTCGCTTTCACCTCCAATGACGAGAACCTGCCAAATATGGCACAAAGTCGCCGATCGTCTTCTCAGTACTTTTGCTTACAGGGGTAGGGGAATAGTAGCGGTCCCCAGCAATCATCCGGGATGATGAGGGAAGTTATAGATGATGCGTAATAAAATGTAGTTCTTAGAAAATGTACTTTTTGTCTCCATTTAGGCCCTGTTAACTCGTCGCTTATGATTCTCAAAGTTTACAATTCATCTATCAACTGCCTAGGCTTCGCGAATTCGTAGAAAATAACAGGACTTTATCGAGCTGGTTTCTCTCAGTCTAAACGCAGTCGCTTCGGACTGTTGAGTGTTTGTACTTTCTTGATTAGTTCCCAGTCCGAGATATAATTCATTAGTAGGAAAAAAATTTTTAAAATTGTACTGAAAAATCGTGGCAGCTAAAATTTTAAACTTTTATCCTGCAAATATGGATCTTCAAACGATATCATCGCAAATGAAAGTGGTGATACAAAAACATCAGGTGAGTGGAAAGGTTATATTCCGTTTCATGGAGTTTTAACGCAACCACGTTTTTTTTTTTAGTTTATTTGTTTTGTCGCTCTTCTAGAAAACTGTTTTTAAAATTCAAGTGCGCATTTTTTGTTGCAAGTAGGAAATGAGAAAATTTCGAATATTTTAAATTAATTTTTTAGAAATAATATTCGATTTTTCTCCCCATTTTATTGTTAATGACAGTTTATAATGAATATTGCGTGGTATTTTAGTATAACTTCATATGCCAATATTAGGATTGAAATTTTAATGCTTTTGTTGCAGTTAATGAATGTATATAAATGTTTTACCTCATAATTAATATACTACTGCGGTAATGATTTTTACAATTTCTTTTAAATTCTTTTCAGATTGTTGTCACCGAAATGTGTAACGATCCTCAGGTAGGTCCTAGGATATTTTATCGATCCGTCTTTATATATTGTACTCATTTCAAGTTTACTCCTTTATGTTTTCTTTTTAAAAACTTTCGCATTGAGAAGTTTTTTCGGAATTTTTTGTAGTTCTTTTTTTAATTGTATGAATTAATTCAATAAATGAGTACAAATTTAAATGTTTTTCATAGAATCCAGTACTTCAAAAGAGACTAAATGATTTGCAATTGGAAATCCAAACCCTAAATGAAAGACAGGTTGGTAAAATTGTTTTTTTTTTTAATCAACTAATAATATTTTTGGTTGTAATTTGATTTATTGTTGTTATTATCTATGACAACTAATGTATTAATGCATGAATATTTTTTCCCTTAATAGTTTAAGCTTACTGATTCTAATAAATAATTTGCTTCTACATTTTCAGGAATATGTATAATTTTAGTAATTGGTTAGCTTAATATAATTTCATCTTGTAAAATGCTGATATTTTTGTATTTCATATCATTCAGAAGACATATAAAGGAATTTTTAAGTTTATAATTATGGAAAATAGATGTTTATCTTTTAATGTATGTAGTTATCCTGTACAGTAGTGTTAAGAGATGTGGATAGAAATTTTAATATGATATAAAACATTTTTACCTTTGCAAAAATAAAAGTTTAGTTACCAGATATATTTAACTTAAATTTCTCTTCTTCTTTTTTTTTTCTGGAATTTTTTTTTTGTTTAGTAATACTAGTTTACATTCTAATGTTAGCTTTTGTAAAGAAGGAAAATGAATCCAAGTTTTTAAAAATATGTGTTAAAGAATTTAGAGAAATATATGTACAAAAATTTTATATGCAACTGCTTGGTGTATAATTCTCAAATTTGTGATTTATACTTGTTTTTCTATTTAATTCACACTATTTTGAAGGAAAAAAATGAGTTGAAACTTTTGGTGGTAATAGTAAAATATTTAAATTTTCTTTATATATTTTTTATTCCAGTAAATAACTTACATTTAATTAAGTATTACTCTTGAGGGGGGGAGTACCCTTAAAAGCATTTCCTTTACTGTGGAGTCTAAAATCTGCAGTTGGATTTTATTTAAAATTAACTGATCTATTAGAAAAACCTGTTACTCTTCACATATAATAAATATTCATCTTATTTTTTTTAGGTTTTTAAAATATGTATCTTTTAACAAAAGTGATATTCCAGTCTAGATGAAAATTATTTGTACTTTGATAGATTTTGAAATTAAGAGGTTCATTTTAATTTTTTAAAGCAGTATTTTTCTTTTTGGTATTTTCAATGCAGCAAAACATTTTATTATATAAGAAAGTAAAAGAAGAATAAATATATTTAATTAATCTCTCATGAAGAATTGTTGATTTGGTTCCTATGTCATTTATTCATTTTTATTTAAAGATTGCTTTGCATATTGTGTGTATATATATCTCAGTCAGAATTTCCATGAAACTCGGAAGATGCACAATATAATTTTATGTTGGGATATCACAAATTGATCCATTCTCTCTTTAATTTCAACATCATGACCCCGAAGCAACCTAGGGATCTTTTTCTTTCCTATGGGGTTTACTGTCTGGTAAACATGGGTGATGCACCCCTGGGTATCGCTCTAGTGATCCTTCTCTATTTTCAATCCTCCTTCTTATCAACCAATTCCCCCTCCCCCCAATTTTTTCGTGTCTATACCACTGTTAAATCTTGTTTTGCGCATCATAGCCATATCTGACTCTTGCACCTATAACTTTTACATTTACTCACACTCTTTAATTTCAAAATATAATTTGAATGTTAAATTATTTAAAAAAGGAGAAAGAAAATTACTTTTATATCAAGAAATTGATTCCAATTTATTTTCATTATAAAGATTTTTGATGAAAATTTTGTTGGGAATAATTTTAAATAAAATTTAGATCTCGTCTAATCTGCTTTTTTCAGTAGATAGTGGATTTCTTTAGATGGTATTTTATCTCTATGATAAAAATTAAAATAAAATGATAGCTAACAAGCATATCATCACATTTTTCTCAGTATTAGTATTGTATAGGGGAGGCAAAAAGATGTTAACATAAAATGGGTGTTTAATCACTTTAAATTACAAGGCAGGGATTTGGTTACAGTGCTTCAATTTGACCCCCATGCTTCTCAATGAACTTATGGAGTCTGTCCATTGTTGTTTGTAAGACCCTCTTGGCCATTTGGGCAGGAATTCTAGATATGATGTGATTTTTGAATTTCCTGGCTTTTTTAATTTTTATATAATTTTTTGAATTTGTAAAAATGAGACTTTTTTCTTTGGAACATGAGAATAAATACTGATTTGTCCATGAAGTTGATTTTATTTAGAAATAAAAGACGAAATGTAGTGCACATTAAATAAATAAGGCTTTTAAAAAAACTATTTATAACTCTCTTCACTGCTCCTTTTTTAAAATCAAAATTTTCTCTCAAAATGATGAAGATATTTTTTTTTTTTTAATTTGTAATATAAAAGTCTTCAAAAAGTTATTGCAGTTCATCTTATATGCTGAAAACTTTGTTTGCTTACATAATGATTTTTGGATGGTATTCTTATGAGTTAAGCCCGATTCTGGGTGAAAATATCTTATTTTAATATATTATTTCTTATAAGAAATAATTTTCCTATCTTGTCATTAATTAAATTATGCTATACATACAAACTTTTTTTTTTTAATGCAGATTTAGTGTAAAAGGAATATATTCTAAAAATGAAAGAAGTACAGCAATTTTGAAATTAAATGAATAATTAACATAACTGAAAGAAATTTTGTGTGTGTGTGTTAGTAACTAATAAATCTTTTTCCACTTCCATTTTTATCTCATGTTGTGTAGGAGAGAGGGGGTGCCAGCTCCGGTGTCATCCTCGTCATTTGACTGTGGTTCAAAATTACGAGGTCTGTCGCCAATAACCCTTGTGTTGCTTCTAGTGTGACGTTAATAAAAAACTAAAATCTCATGATGTGTGAATTTTTAATATTTTCTTTGTCTTAGAAATATAATGATATAAATATATGGAGAATTATAGCTAAATCGTATTCTATTAAAAAAATTTAAGTTATTTAGGTGAAAATCTTTCTTATTAGTGTTTTTAAAATTACAGTAAGTATTCCTTAATCTAGCATGTTTAGGACCAGGTCTGTGCTGTATTAGCAATTTTGTCAGATTATTGAGCATCAATGTAGTTTAAATTAGGATATCAACAATAAATTAATTTAGATAAAAATTTAAATGATTAAAATGTATTTATTGGTGTGTTTACACATATCCTGAATGTGTGGAGACAATATATGTATCCAACAAAGTGTTCATTCTAGCAACTAAAAATTAAATTCAAGTTTTGAATATTAATTAATTGAATATTCATATATAGATTAAAAAAAAAAAAAAACCAGTACAAAAAATATAGAATTGAATAGTTAAAACTTGTGACTAGCTGCTCTAGTCACCTATTTATTCTTATTAGTTTTATTAGTATTTTAAGAACACTTGACTGTGCGGCACACTGTATGTATGCACTTGTAATATTGCACAAAGGTGATATGTAACCCACTAGAAAACTCTGTATTAAAATGAAAATTGATAGCTGTTCTAAATACTGGATGAAAATGGTAGCATGTTTGTGGTAGCACCCTGGTAATCGAGATTAACCAGCTTCTGAATATGCACACAAAAATTTGATAGGGAACATCTTGACTGGTGCCAGATTATAAAATATTCCAAATTATGGAATACTAGATTAAAGAGAGATTACTGTACTTGAAAATTGAAGCTGCAAAGTTGCATATTTTAAATTTTAATTGTTCCATTGTAATGATTTCAGATAATGAATTTTTGTTTCCTTGAATTGTATAGTGTGTATAAGGAGAATATAATACATGTTTTTGATGCATAGATGATAATGTTTTTAAAAGTTTAGTTTTCATCATTTTTGTGTATTTCTAAAATTTCGCAGTGGTCACCAAGTATTAAATAGCCTTAATAATTTTCTTGAATGGCAATGATTTACTTAAGTTTCATTGTCTCTAGAAAATAAGATTTTGAATAACTGTAAAAGAAAAAACTTGCTTGTATATAAAAGTTATTCTATGATAATGTTTATAATATATAAAATCTACATAATTTGATTAAAAATAATTAACATTGAATGAAATAAAAATTGTTGTTTTGAAAAATGGAGAATCACTATATTTGGGTGGTCTAAATATCCTTGTGGTTGTTATCACAAACTTCATGATGAACTATTGAAAACTGGTCTAGTTCCACTAAAGAACCATCAGTAGATTAATGAAAATTAATAGACATTAAAAAAAGAACTGTATGAAAATCATACTGTATTTTGATTTTGAATTTAATAGATGGAGGCACCAGTTCAAATATCATTTTCATCTGATTTTGGTTCAAAATCGCAAGGTCCATTACAAGTAATTTGTATGTTGCTGTAATGCAGCATTAATAAATCCAGATGATGATGGTGCATAGTTCATCAAAGTTTTCTTATTTGGATTATATTTTAATTACAAGCCTGCTGATGGAAAAGTACATACATTTTATATTTATACCTCATTTCACTTTTTTTTAAACATTTGGAAGGGAATTTTTCTTGGATAACCTATTTCATATTCAAAATTGATGCACAATTAGTCTTAACTTTATGAAGAGTTAGCTTACTCAGTGTACAAAATTACTTCTAAAAGATTGGAAAACTCGATTCATAAATTATGTCAATTATGCTAAATCTCTTGAGGGTCTCATCTCTAATAGTTTAATAATGTGAGGCCATTTCAATTTTTTTTTTTTAATTTAAGTATGAATATGTTGGGAAAATGTTTTCTGATTTGTCAAAAAAGTATACCATATATTTATGAATGCTTTTGCTACTGGTTGAAAATGAGAGCTGGGGTGCAGAGTTGAATATTATTCACTTTTTGATAATTACCAAAACTTCTATTAAAAAACTGAATGGTCTAAAACTTAAGTTCTAGTTTCTAAATAAAAGAATAATTTTCTAATTGGATATTGTTTCTCTCCCCCCCCTTCCCGTTGGTTTTACATTACCTTGAACAGTAAATTTTTTTTTACTGTTATGTTTCTTTTTGTATGAGCTTTTGCAATTAAGGGTATTGACATTATTTACAGAGTCTGTTTTATGTAAGAGCTTAAAAATATTCTCTATTTGCAAACTTTTTTTTGGTTTTATGATTTTCAAAATTTACTTTTGGAGAATAATTTAAATTATTGCTGTGCTAATAGTTATTTATATCAAAATTGGAATTTTAATTGAATTTTCAGTCTCCTATGTAGTAGTTTTTGTGAATTAAAAAGTTCTTTACAAAAAGCATTCTATTTTTTGAACTTCTATTTTTGAAAATGAAATGCAAGCACTATGTCAAATCAAATTCCAGAGTACCAAAATACAAATTTTAAATAAATTCTTATGATTTTAAAGTAATATTTGATAATTGATGATAACCTAATCAAATAGAATTTCATAATATATTAGCAGATTTATAATATACACTTTATATTTTAATACAATAATAATCTTAAGGCAAAATGCAAAAGAAAATGTTTAATAAAAATGTTTGTAATGTAGGAATTAGCCACTAGTTTTGTCTTAAAAAAGTGGACTGCTGTGATTCCTTTACAGTTGATTGGTGGTTTATCTGTTGGTTATTGTATTTAAGTGAAAATTATACTGAAATCCATTAACCTTATTTTATACTGTATGATTTTTCTTTCTTCACTGAAATTTAGGATTTGCATAAATTAATACAAAGACTAAATTTTTTTAAATTTCAGCTTATATCGATGCAATCACGAGATTCTTAATGTTGTTTAAATAAATTTTTATAAAGTGTTTTAAACTTACATTAAAATTCTTCATTTATGAATCATTTTAAGCAATTGTTTGTCAATAATATTTCTGAGTTAGTTATGCATCATATTTTTAATTATTAGATGTATTGAATTTGTTTTCTGTTAATGAGCAAGTTTCTTCAATCTAAATGCGATTAAAATCATTTGTTTAAAGAAGGAAACAGAAGTATGCCACTTATAAACATTTGATAAACGAAACTCAAATTTAATAAACAAAATTATTATTAATTACTTTGGACCTACCAATTGTAAAGTATGCTTCAAAAATATTAATATTCTGTTTTGATAGTAATAATATAGATGATGTAAAATGGGTAAACATAATTTTAAAAATCATCAATTCAGGGAATGCACTTATAATTTTTCAAATTCTTGGTTCATGTTATGATAAATGTGGGAATTTTACAGTGCACTAGTGACACATCCTGATAAATGAACTGGCTTTAATGGTGATTATTCCAATGAGTTTATACAGACAAGTTAATTAAATTTACAATGAGAGTCATGACTCTAAGATATTGTGGTGATCTTTCTCTTTCCCATGTGGTTTGCTGTCTTACATGTCCATGGAATATGCTTGCGATCTTCCTCTATTTTTGACCCTCCTTTTCAACATTTTTTTTCCTTTTTCTTTAATCTTTTTTGCATCAAAATCACTATTATACATGTTTGGGCTCTTGCTCCATAAACCTCAACTATAACTTACTCATTGCATGTCCTCTTAGAGACCTCTGCTCTTTTTTTTTTTTTTTTTTTTTTTTTTTTTTTTTTTTTCTTTCATTATCTCCTCCCTCTTTGGGTTAAACCAATTTTCTCACCAATTTCTTAAGTTGCTTATTTGTTCGAACACACCTGTACCAATTTCTGCTCTCCTTTGGTCAAAGCTCTCATCTGATGTGAGAGAGAGTTTTCACTCCTGTATAAATTTTTTAAAAACTATTACATTTCTTAAGAGCTGTGCATTTTAGTTATTTTATACTTTTAAGTATGTGTATGTATTGATTGAAAAATTTTGTACAAAATTTCCCCCCTCTTTTCTTTTAGAGTTCTAAACTGCAATATTTTTATAAACCTTGAAATATATAAAATTTGAAAAGTATTATAGTAATTACTGCTTAAGATTTCTTATTTGATTTTGATTAATGTAAGGTGGGTATTCTTTTTTTTTTTTTTTTTTTTTTTTTTT
>BMAW01056700.1:747759-829355 GCA_019974015.1 Nephila pilipes
TTTTTTTTTTTTTTTTTTTTTTTTTTTTTTTTTAAGCAGCTTTTACTTTGCCATTGCTACATCTGCTTCTACTTTTTTATCATAGGAAATGGAAGTTTTCTCTTTTCATACATTAAACTAAATTTCAGAGGAATTTTGAAGAAGAAAAAAAAATTAATAATGCATCTAATTTAGGTGGAATAAAATTTTAATTTAAAATTCCATGAAATAAAAATTTAATTTAGAATAAAATGATTATTTCATTGATTTTTCAAAAGAATTCTGTTTATTTGAATTCTCTCTTAATATTAATGTAAAATCTCTTCAAACTATCTTGTGTATTTTAAATGGTTAAATCAGCCATTTTCTTGATTCTTTACTCTAAATATGAAAATTTCAGTATAGATTAAATTTTTTTTAAAAAGAAATCTGAACTTTATTTAAAAAGTAATGTTCTTTTTGTGTATATACAATATTACAACTTTAAATATAAAAATAGTGATAATATATACATATATCTCAACTGAAAAGTTGTTTAAATTTGAAAAAAAATTCAGAAAGTCTTTTGTTTAAGATATATATTAAAGTATCGTACTAATTTCACAAAATATTCAATAATCTTTTTTTTCCAAATTAGTCACCGAAGTATTTATTGATTGAAGTATTTCCCTCTTTTAATGGGTGTTCTTATATAAACTGGTTTCATTTACATACTTTTAGGTTATCCTTTTCATTCAATTTTGTAATTTCTATTTAAAGGATGATAAAATTTTGACTTAAAAATGTGGATGCAACTTTAGAATGCAGTGTCATTTTAATATTAAATACATAGTTCATGATTAAAATTTTTAAACAATTTTATAAAATATCCAAAAGTTATAAAATTTATAGGTGTGAAATTAGAATGCAGGTTTGGGACTTGATTTCAAAGAAATCACCTTATAAAATTAAAGAATGATAAAAATAGTGAATAATCATGTAATGAATCAAGAATAAATGGTTTTCTCTTGTTGACAGGGGTGTTAATGAAATTTGATGAAGGAAACTTATATTTCAATTCATTAGTTGACATCTGCATTAGGTCTTATTCATTTAAATTAATAAAATCTAAATGCTATTGTAAAATTGAGAGCATTTTTTTTTATTTTAAAAAAGCTATTTTATTCTAAAAATAGCTTTTTTAATTTTTTTTTTTTTTTTTCCCAATGTTATAAACAGGCTTGTCATTAAAAAAAAAATACTTGATGCTTCAATATGAAAGCTTTTTTTTTTTACATAGTATTGAATGAGTATTTTTAATGTATTAAAATTATTAATGCTACAAGAGGTACAAAATAAATATAATACAGAACAATTTATTTTTTAAAAAATAAATATTGGCAATTAAATGCTCTATAAAAAATCATTTTTTTAAAACTATAATATACCCCAAAGTTGATTCTATGAAACAAATATAAATTCCTTTTTTTAAAAAATTAATTACAAATTTAAGTTGAAACTATTCACTTTGTTTTTTAAATATTGATTGATTGATTTATGAAGGATAATTGCAACAAAGGCTATTTTATTAGATATTTCATTTAAGTATATTATTTAGTGAAGCAAAAATTTAATTTCTGAGTTATTGAGCAATAATTGAGGGGTCTGATCTGCTTTTGCAAACTGACTTTATAAAGTTAATATTTTCATATTAGATTTAGACTTACTCAATTTGTATTTAAAAAAGATATAAAATTTATATTCATTTGGTGTACTTTTGATTTCTCTTCTCTCTTCATTGCTTTATTCATTTTATATACAAGGATGAAATATTTTGTTTTTCATTGTAATGAGTCAAAGAAGTTTTAAAATTGTGCCTCATACTTTGCATGTATCTGCTTAAAAAATAATCTTTTAATGTGCTAAACATTTTTTTAACTTAAAAAGTAAAAATCATATTTTCTTCGACCTTAAGTGAACTATGAATATTACCAAGAAAATAATGAAGGAATTTTAGCATGTAATCTTCAAATATTTTTTTTAATGTAAATGTAATTTCTTTTCTTGTTATTCAAATGTAATTGTTCTTTTGAAGTACTGGGTACTTGTAAGTTGTGCTATGTAATTTTACTTCATAAAACATAACTGAATACCTTCACTTTAAAGCCATCCTAGAAGTATATAAAAATGACAGTACATAAAGTAATTGCATAGGTTATCTTATTTCAGTGTATGTAACCAAGAAGGGGAAGATATTTCTAGAAAGAGGAAATTGTAGTTTTTGCTGCCTGATATGCAGAAAAGTGTGGTTTTTGGGTTGTAATGATATTTGGAAAGTAAATCAGCTAGGATAAAACTTTTAACTTTGGTGGTGGTAGTGGGAATTTTTTAAGAAATGCTGCTGTTGGATATGAAGAATCACTGTCATTTAGTGTTGATTATAGATATGTATTTAAATGGGGAATGTGTGTACTCTTGTTAGCAGTATTTATATTCAATTTTTAATGATAGTTTATCCAAGAATCAAAATTTTATTCATTGAAATTTTACATTAAGATTAGCGCATGTTTTACATGAACAGTTAATATTTTTCATTGTCTTGATTGGATATTGCAGTTTAATTCTTCAAATTTCAGAATCACCAAAGAAATATTACATTATTTATAAAATTGCATAATGTAGTCAATTTTGACTGATTTAGTAATAATACAAAGTGAATATTAATTTTATGTGCTTAGGAACGTAACAGTGAAGATAATATTTAATAGAGAAAAGCATGTCCATTTAACTTGATTGAAATATTTTTTTAAATGAAGTATATTTAATATGTACAAAAGTAGCTTTATATCTAAATTATGGCATAACAAATTGTCTGATTACGGGCTTGTGCTTTATGCGATAACATCGTAACTGAAAAAGAATGCTATTAACAATGAATTTGATAAACTATCTGACACGTGCCCAATAAAATCTGACAGATTCATTTTGAATAAAATATACTTTAAAACTGTAAAAGATTAGTAGATGAAATGTAATTAAATGTTTGATTTTAAGAAAGAAACTTCAAACTTGAGACATTGGAACTGTTTCATTTTTTTTATTATTATTATTACTTTCCTAAAGAACTGTAAGAAAAATAATAAATTGAATTAAAATTATCTAATTTTCTAAGAAAAATCAACATAAATATTTTTGTTCTGAAATTTTTTTTTTTTTTTTTTGGATAGACTTAATGCTAGCACAATATTACCTAATTATTAAATTTGAAATTGTAAATGGAATTTACAAGTACAGCAACTAGTGTACAAGACGATTGTCGCGGTAGCCTAGTGGTCATGGTCGCGGACTCGCGGCCGGTGGTTTTCGTTGAGTTGTAGGTTCGAGCCATGATGCCATTAAAAGCTTGCAGTGTACCCAGGGCTGATGCGCATTAAATCTGTCGGGGCTTTAAGTCCTCCCGTTGGCGTGGTGTTGGAAGTTAGGAGAGGGAGGTAACTATACCTCATCACTTGACCAAGGCTCAAAATAACGAGGCCCGTCACTAATAGTACTTGTGTTGCTTCTGGTGCGACGTTTCTTAAACTAATAAATCAGTGTACAAGACTGATATCAGCTTTGATCTTTCAGCAGGTAACCTAGAATTGCATATGTTTTTTGACATCACGAATTAAGCCCATTGCAATGTGAAGTTATTGCAAGTTTAATGGTTTAAATAACTGATTCCTCCATAGATATATAGTCTGCTTTAGGCATATAGTTTAAATTTCTTACATTTGTTTAAACGTTAAAGAATCTAAAATTGCTGAGGAGATATATTGCTCTCTGAATTGATATAAAATCTCTGAATTGATATAAAAGCACGAGCAAAAAGGAGTTTTTTTTTTTTTTTTTAGTAATTGGCATGCTTTTTAATGATGTGTGTAGTAATTTCTACATGCAGTTTCTGATTGTTTTAAACTAAAAGATAAAAAATATATTTAATAACTTTCAGGAAATAGATTGTTAGAGTATAGGCAGTTTTTAAAAATATATCAGTAATGTATATGAAATACACGTGTATTTAAATCGTAAGTAGTGGTTTTTCAATTTAATGTTTTGAATATTTGTTTTAATCCTTGTATCAATTTGACGTAATTCACAGATTGTAAAAAAATAAAAAGGTAATGAGATCAGCTAACAGGCGTAACAATATTTTAACTGCAAAAATTTTGGAATTTTTTTTTTTTTTTACTGCGACTATTTTATATGGATATTAATCATATTTTAAAATTTGTGCATTATAGTAATATTCGTCTTTGAAATCTGTTTTTTTTTTTTTTTTTTCCATGAAGAAATACGGAATATCTTGAGTATCTGTAATATTTTTAATGTCTTTATAATGTTTCTTTCCTGTAAAATATTTTTTAACAAATATTTTCCCTTTCAAAATTTTGGTTGTATTGCATCCTGCTGCTTTTGTTGAAGTTGTACGTATCATTAAAAATTTTTTGGATATGTTCTTAAAAGAGAATCATACTGAATACAATTTAGTTTCAAATTTCTTATTTTTCTTTAATTGTTCACGTAAAAAATGTTGAATTAAAAATAATAGATTATAGTACAGCTGCAGATATTTGGTTAAGTATTCAAAAAGTTATTCATACTTGAATAATTTTTTTCATTTAAGTTAACTTAAAATCAGATTCTTAATAGTACATAAAATATTATGTGAATTTTAAAAAATAATTAAGATTTTACATCAATTTTAATGAAATTATTAGCAAAAGAATATCTTGCTAGTAATTTCTCTTTCCTAAACTCTTTAGGTTTTTTTAATGTATTTTTGTACTTTTTTAACGCTTTACTTTTGTAACTTGTTCCTAAAAGGTGTTGTAAGCTGTGTTTGGGGGTGAAATGTCAAGTTCTATTGACAAAAAAGCAGAAAGAACTTATAATAAGAAGTGAAATGAAAAGAAAATGGAATAAACAGAATTTATAATATTAACTTAGAAGAAGGAAATTTGACTCAAGAAAACTAATTTTTTTAAGGAAAGGAAGAGATGCTGCATGTATAAAATTTTAAAAATGGGAACTTTTTTTAACTTGGTGTGTAGCAAAATTTCAAATTTTATCTTCTGAAACCTTTGGTAGTATTGTCTAAGATGAATTGTTAAATGTCTTATATATGTGTGTGTATAATTGGAATTACTATAAGTCCCACCCTCCCCAAGAAAATACTCGATGCTTAAAAAAAATTTTTTTTTTTTTAAGTTTTGTTAATTTTCTTTTTTAAAAACTATTCTAATGGGAGTTAAAAAATAGGTAAAGTTGTGATTTGTTGAAAAAAAAGTTCCGTAATTAAAGAATATTTTCCAAAAAATAATTTTGAAAAGTTAGTTTTACTCTGAGCTCCAATAAATTGGCCGGATACACTTAAATTTTCTACAGAAATTTTTAAAACAAAACTTGTTTGTTCTTGTATCAAAAATTGTGTAAAAATTTGAATGAAAAAATATTTTTAAATAGATACAATAGATTTTTTTTAAAAAAAATTGAATACTATAGTGAATCAAAATCTTGTTTGAGAAATACGTACTAATGCTTATCTGGTAGCAGATAAGTATTAATACATATTTCTTTTATTTTTCTTTTGACAATAGACTAATCTTAAGATCGTGAGTTCAAATTCGCAAATTATCGTTGAAATCCCATCCAATAGAGATAAATAATATGTAGATTAATAATTAGATCACATCTTTCATTAGATGAAAATGTTGTGCTTTATACCTTGGCTATTTTAATTTAACAATTGCTTATTTCAGAGTTAAATATTTATGGTTGAATTCTCATATTAGTTGTCAGAACAAGGATTTTAAGGCACCTGTACAGCGATTTAAAAAAAAAAATGGGGGAGGGGGGGATTTTTAATGATTGGCAATCCAAGGAAATGTGATTTGCATCAATTTATTAACTGATAAATAAAATGTAGATGTCGCATCAAAAATCTTTTAAACTATATGCAACTCAAACTTTTCTGCTCAAAAAATCGAACACTTGCTTTATACCCGTCTTTATTTCTGCCCCGTATTGATTTTGGAGAACTCTTCAGCGGTGGACTAAGTTGTCAGGTTTCAAATTTTTGCTTCATCCATCCATGGAAGCCATTTGCCGCTGGAACTCAATTTTGTCCGTAGCAGAAAATGAATAATTGCCAAGTAAAGTTTATTTTCCAGCGAGCCTTTATTGTATGTATCCGAATTTCCTCCCCTAGCTTAACATTTGGGCTCGTTGCTATGGGAACGGGGGAATGATCAGGAAGGAGCAACAGGCAGAGTTATATAGTTGTTGTAAAGGTAAAAAGGGGAATATTGGAAATTGGTGTGTAGGAAGAATCGCAACAGAGATCGGCCATTTTTATATCGACTTCTTTTCTTTATTGTTCTATTTTAAGTACGATTGCAAATCTTCCCATTACTTTAAGAAAATTTACTCTGTTGTAATGTTTCTTTGAAATAGTAATATGATTTTCAGCTTCTTCAACCTTTAGGGAAAAGAAGAATTGAGTTAAGTAGATTTTAGAGTGTAGTATTTAACATTTAAAGGTAGTGTTTCAATTAATTATATTGTTGAAAAATTAATAAGATATATAAAAATATTTCCAAAAAGCTGAAAATAAATACATAAAAATGAAAAGATGGAGTTATTGTGCATCAGTCTTTCAACTAGCACTAAATCGAACTGTTTTATCTGCCTTTTCACTTCAGTTCTTCAAAGAAAATGTACTGTAGAAGGGTTTACAATTTTTTTTTTTTAAAAAAAAAAACCCGCCCTGGTTTTTCAAGAGAGACAAAAATGATTTTGTGTTCCGGCACTTGTGTTCAATAGTTAGAAACAACAACAAAATTTTTAAGCTCGTAAATATTCATCATTCAGAATTCTGGAATATAAATTCAGGATTATCTATGTCTTAAAATTGAAAATTTTGATTTTTTTTTATTGTGTGGATTTTGACATTGGCTATTATAAATTCTAAATTAATATCTTTAATTCATGTATAATATTTTGAAATTAATATTGTAACAAAATTTTAAATTCTTATTTTGTTTACCCCTTGTGAAATATTCTTATTGATGCAATTTCAAATAAGAAAAAAAATACAAGAATGAATAAGACTGTTCTGTGTATCACTATATAATATTTGCCCTATCAATGACTAGTTTGGATGATTTTTCTCAAAACACTTTTGAACAGTGATGAATATAAATGAAAAATGAATGATTTAGAATGAATTCTCATTGTGGATAAATGTGATTAATAGGACGGCAAATAATCAAAATGCAAAAAAAAAGTTTTATTTGTAAAGGACGTTGTTACTTTATGGTTGGTTGATTTGTGAATGGTATGGTGTGATTTGTTTTGAACTTATCGTGTTTCTTCTGTTGAAGAAGCAAATTGAAGGTTAGGTAAAGAAATCATTTCATGCTAGTAAATGAAAGAAATCATTTAAATTTATTAACAATCCTCATTTAAATGTATAACTTAAACTTCTAAAAGTAATTTTTTTTCACCTTTTAGGAACAAAATTTTGTTCTATTTACGTAAATTTGATACATTTACCTAAATTAGTGTTTTTTAAAAAAAACGTAATTCATGTTATGACCATCAACCAAGAAAAATTCATCAAAATTTTGAAATTTTAATTTGGCCAAACCCTCTGGCCAAGTAGTTGTACGAGTCATGTGGGAGAGGAAAAGGGGATAGAATCGTGATAGTAAGTCAATTTATCATCTTTCTTTTTATTCAATTTTTAACGCCAAACTTTTATTCCACTTTTAAAATGTACTGATTTCCTCTTTGGATTCGCGCGTGTTATTGTAACATCCCGAGTCAAATTAAAATTATTCCGGGTATTTCCAATTTTCCTTCCTGATTTAAAAAAAACGCTTTCTGCACGATCTAACGCTCTTTCTCTGCTGAGACTTGCAGTATGAGGCACACGATCTCGCGCGCTTTATTTCGTCATGGCTTATAAATATAAATACATAAAATGCTCCAGAATCGTTCAATAAAATCAAACATTCATTATTTATAACGACAGCCATATTTTGCTGAATATCACTATCAATACTGACATCGAATTCGATACCCATTGAACTACAAAAAAGGGTTCGTTAGACTCATTCTTAAGTTTTACTAATTGAAATCTTACATCTGATCGCGATTTCAACGTTTAGAGATAAATTAAAATACTATAAAAATGCCGATTCAATAAATTTCTGATAACAGTCTGTTCTCCAAGATAACTACTCGCACTAAAAAAATTATTTGTCTTTGACTTCATCAAATGGAGCAGACGTGTAGATTCAACATTTAACTTGTAAAATCCAATATGGACACACACAAACGCCATCAATTTCTTTACAAGATAACCAGATGAAAAAACAAATAAGCTCTAGCTTTCCATTCTATGTAAATAACACGATGTCCATAATTAGTTATCTTATCGCAAATCTCTCTACTGTATATATATAAATGATATATTCTTTGTAGTGTTTTTCTCACCAATACTTTTGTTACCTCCATTGCCGTTAGTTTCTTGGATATTTCGCAAAACTTGAAGACCAAATCCATATTAATCTTGGTTCTCCAACTTAAACGTGGCTTCGTAATTTAATTTTGCAGTCGTATAACATTTTGGTTAGTAATCCGTGAGCAATTTCCATTACTTAACACTGTACTCTGCTGACCTCTAATTATGACAAATTTTGGGTATGTTTTCAACGTGTTGTTGACTTGGATTTGGAAGTATGCTTTATGCTGCACTTTACCCGTTGGCATGGTGTGGAAGTTAGAAGCAACTAACTAAAACCTTAAAAAAAACATAATAAAAACTAAAACTAAAAAAAAAAATATGCTACACTTGAAACAAATGATCCAGACAGGAATTCTCTTTCGGGGCAGTTTTTAGACGCTTTTACTTCTGTCCTTTCAGCTTGCTAGAGAGTTCTTACCTCACGAGTACTTATTCTGAATTTTTGTAAGTCTCACACACCTGAATTGTGTGCATTTCTTAGACAAAATTAAAAAAAAATTTTTTTTTTTCAGTCCTTTTAAACTGTTTTCATTACCTTTAAAATTCACATTTAAGTAATTGGTTGTAAATTTGTACATCATCGCTTAGATTTCCATTTTCTACTATTAAATTTTTTTCTTGTTTTCCACGTTATCGACAATATTATTGTTCTATATTTATTGTAATGTTATCTCATAAACATAAGCAAATTTTGAAAGAAAACAATTTTGAATTTTAATTTAGGTATTTAAAGATTGTGCACTTTTCTTCTACTTTTTTTTTCATGTGTCTCAAGAGTTACAAAATATTAAAATTGTGTAAGACATGTGATACTTTGATTTTATAAGATAGTAACCCCCCCCCCAAAAAAAAAAAAAAAAAAATTAAATCTTTAAATTATTGTTGGGAAATATTCTGATTGATTTGCGTATGTGATGACATTATATGATTAAACATTTTGAAAGGAAAGAATTTTTGTAATCTGTATCTTTATAAAAATTACATATATTACATTATTCACGTTAAAGAATCGGGGGATTTTCCTTTCCAAAGTGATTCTATTTTAAGAAAAATCGTAGGCGATTGTGAATGCAGTGAAAAGTGATAAATCTGATCGATCGATTGTTGCAATATATCTTTAATGTTACGATTTAGTTATGGCTATGGTTTGATATTTTTTGATGATTATGCTAATTTAATTTTTATTATGTGTTTCAAAAATATTGAACCACGTAAGATTTGTTTTAGTGGCAAGTTTCCAAGAACTTGGAAAGTTTTTACGTTTTAAATGAAAACATGGTTAAGTAGTTTTTACGAAAACTGTGTTACCATTTCGATTTCCTCCTCAGGGCTTACATTTTTGATAAGTATGAGTATCATCATTCCGAGGTATCCTATTGGTTATTTTTTTTACCTTCC
The DNA here is from genome assembly GCA_019974015.1 of Nephila pilipes. Classification (NCBI taxonomy): domain Eukaryota; kingdom Metazoa; phylum Arthropoda; class Arachnida; order Araneae; family Nephilidae; genus Nephila; species Nephila pilipes. Next base: position 757,688 of record BMAW01056700.1, read on the forward strand.
ATTGGATTTGCTATCTTTGATAAACATGGGTACCGCGCTCTCTTGATACCCTAGCGATCTTTCTCTAAAACTCGTTTATTTTTCTCATTGTGTGTTATGAATTGAAATTCTTTTAAATATTTTTTCCTTTCAACAATTTTTATTTTGTTAGTCACCAATTAAACAACAGTTATCAGTATATTTATGCAAAATTTTGCTTCGACTTACTTAATCGATTTTCGTCGGACCCACCTATCGCGTAACTTGTATTACTGTCCGTATATTTTGTCCATAATATTATTGTCCGTATATTTTGCAACTTCCCCCCCTCCAGAAAATTGATTTAATCATAGTGTGATGAAATAAAAATAAATAAATAAATCGATCCGTTTTACGTTCTCATTTATTTTATTTTTAAACTCATTTTTTTATATTTTCTGTTATTGCGTATTTTTTAACGCGAGATCTTTCGTTAAATATGATATAAAGGATAACTCGCATATATTTAAATAATTTTTAATAGTTTATGTATTCTTTCATATTCTCCATAACATAAAGAAGTTAAGGAGAATATGAAACATAAACTTAAGTTTTCAGTGCTATATACTTTAAATCTTGAAATTCATTAATTTGTTACGACTGTTTTTATAAATACCAAACGAAGCTGTCATGGGTAAGCCTCTGATGGATTTCTAATACATGTACACAAATGTAAATCACTAATTTTTACTCTTATTGCATCGAACATGGAACAACAGGGTGAAATAGACAGTCAGGGATTTCCGAGCAATTCGGAAAGTTTGATTACTCAGAGGGTTGCGAATAGTATTACTATCAATCTTGATTAGAGATTTTTTTTTTTTAAATCTATTTCGAAAGGTGTTTATTTTTATGTATCAATCTTATGTTTGTAAATAAATTTTTGTAGCACCTCAACCGTCGATCGTTGTTCGATTCTTTAATTTTTGGCTGTAAAATATTTCTTTCGAACATTACGATTCGAACATTTTTCGCCTGACCTCGTGTGTTTCCAAACCTTCTAACATGTTTGGAGTTTATGTAAATATGCAAGAATTTTAATTTTAAGTCAAACAGTATTTAGATAAATGCAATAATTTATAATGATATGTAACTAATTTTCACCTGCTACAAAAATATTGTTTCAAATCAATTCATTTATAATATATTGTTATATCTAACAGAAACTTCAGAAGGAAAAATAATTTCATTTTGTATTTGTTTGAAATTCCAGAATGAGTTTTTTTTTTTTTTTTTTTACTTAAAGTTCATGAAAAGAGTATTAAAAAATGAAATCATGTCATCTTTTGTTTTATCTAATTACCTTTAGAAAGGTGGACGTTATTTCACGCAATAAGATAATATGCGTTTAGCACACTTTGTCTGTCAGTAGTATGTTCCATTGTAAACTCACATTTCTGTTAATTATTGTATAGAAAAGGTACTCAATGAATTATTTTATTTTTTCGTAGCAATGAATGTCGAAAAATATGTATATTTTAAATATTTTTTACTTATCGAAATAACAGTATCATAGTGGTCAATCATAAATATGGTATTGCTTCCAAAAATAGTAAGGTCAAGGTATACGACTCTAAAAAGTATTAGGGGGAGGCAAATGATCCAAAAGTAGGGTCATAAAATGTAATATGAACTTGGTACTCTTTAAATTTAATCCATAAATAAGTTAGTGGAATATGATTCAAAATTAATAGGATATTGGAACCTAATTGGGATAATACTCTGGAACCTATTACTTGCATACCTTTAATATTTTTGTAACTATCAAATAGAGAGGTGAAGTAATAATATACAGGAGTAATTATTTCCGGTTATTATTAAAGATAAAGGTATTTGAGAAAAGGTAACTAGTTATTTAATCTAAACTTTCGAATTTACTTGTCATTTAATTTTATTGTATCACTTATTATCCGTTTTTAAATACCAACGGGTGAACTTGAAGCCTCGACAAATTTAATGTGCATGAACCCTACGCTCGACGGGAACAACATTGACCCCAAGTTCGCGATCTTGACCACTAGATTATTGCGACCACCTTATAGAATGCAGCACTAGGGCTATTGATGTCTGACTTTTGTAATTTTGAACAATGTTCGTGTGACGAGGACTAGCCAAGTAATCATGGTCGAGAGCTCGCAGTTGACATTATTTTTGTCAAGTCGTGAGTTAGATTCCTAATAACACTCGAGGTTAACCATGTATCGAGGTTGATGCTCGTTAAATATGTCTAGGCTCCAAGTCCTCCCGTGTTTTGGTGTGAAAGTTCGGAGAGTGGTGGTGCTAGTTCAATAGTCGTCCATGTCACGTGACCGAGGCTGAAAATTACGAGGTCCTTCTCCAATAGCCTTCATGTTGCTTTGAACTGCGACGTTAATAGCAATCAATCTCCCCGCCACACCAATGTGAAGGCTCCTAGATTTAACGGTCATCAGCTCCTCAGAAAGAGGGAGTAAAGAAATATTGAGCATCACAGAGAGAGATATTATACTTTACTTATAGAACGTATAATCATCTTTTTAAACTTGCATTATCATTGTCTTCAAAAATAGGATCTCAGTTGAAACTAGTAGACATGTTTTTTCACTTTTATGTTTTTTCAATAAGTTCCTTATGTTTGCTTTTTAGTATAGTATGGTGCTGTAAGTCAATAATTTCAGTTTGGAGCTTAAGTGGATAACAACTAACGTCTTGTAAAGAAATTGAAAGAGGATTTGTGAAAAGTTCAATATTTTTTTGATCATCTAGAAAATCATTGTGGCCGCTGCAACCGTGTGGTTATGGTCGCGGACTCGGGGCTGATGCACGTTAAATCTGTCGTGACTCCCTCCCGGTGGCGTGGTGTAGAGGACAGGAGAGGGCGGTGGAGGAGGCTCAGGTATCGTCCTCGTCACTTGACCGAGGTTCAAAATTACGAGGTCCTTTGCAAAAAAAGCCCTCGTATTTGCTTTTAGTGCGTTGTTAATAAAACCAACCAACCTAGAAAATTATCAAACATTACGCTGAATGAATCCTACAAAATTGAAATTAAATTTTAAATTCATACTTCAAAGTACTATTGACATAGGTTGCTATTTCCTGCATTATTATGAAATATATCTTTTTTTTTATTCCGTAATCGCAACAAAAAAGGAAAAGTTTGCTCACAAAAGAAGATATATTACTAACTAGGGTAGGAAAATACTTTCCCCCTGTAACCGCAAATTTAAATCAAAATGTTTTTGATATTAGAAAGAAAGGCTTAATTGCGTACCCAGTCTTCATTCTTGAGTAGCAAGTATACTCTGATAGTTCATCTTTTTCTTCCAGATATTTTAAAATACACTCCCTCAACTTACAAAATCTCGCAAGTACATTTTCTTTTGAAAGCCAGTGTACTGTAGTGTGCTCTGACCATCCTCTTCCGTTTCTTCTTGGAAAAGTACCGAAATCGTCGTCGATTGAGAGCGTATGTTTTGTTGATACAGCACGCTATACAAGATAAGCAACAGATGACACGTTTAAGATCTTGGTGTATTTAACTTCTTAATGGATAGTGCAATGATACTTAAAACTTTTTATCTTGCCAGCCATGCAAAGCGCTCCATCTGTTCAAATACTGTCTAAATTTGCTCAATCTACTTTGTTAACTTCGATTACATTTTAAGTTTTTTAAAAAATGTCCTCGCCTCTTGTTAAAACTAGTTGACTCAAATCAAGAATTTATTCCATAATATCAAAATCAACGTTCGTGTAACGCATAAATATGCTTAATTGCGCATTTCGGTGATGGCACAGCTTTCATTCAAAGCTAGTGGAAAAATATTTGTAATATAGTACAGACAATTTGTGAGGTAACATTCTGACCCTTGACTATATTTTTGACTTTAAAACCTACGATTTTTTTGGGCAAATACAGGATATTTTCTGTTGAAATCACTAGGCAGTTATTTGAAATGTCGGTCCAGATTAAATTTTTTCGGCATTGCTACACCTAGTGGATATGGCAGCGAACTCGTGGCTGGAGGTTTTCGTCGAGTCGTAGGTTCGAGCCTCGATGCAACTAAACACCCGCCGTGTAGTCGGGGCTGATGCACGTTAAATCAATTCAGATTTAACGTGCATCAACCAATTGGACTCCAACGGGGTCCAATGTCCTCCCGTTGGCGTGGTGTAGATGTTAGGAGAGGGCGGTACTGGTTCAGATGTCGTCCTCGTCACTTGACCGATGTTCAAAATTGTGTGGTCCATCGCCAATAGCCTTTGTGTTCCTTCTTGTGCGACGTTAATGAAATCAACCAACGGTATTAAATTAACGAATAGCAATATTTTCTTTTCTATGTCAACGGTTTTTTCATAGGCTTTGCAAAAAAAAAAACCCTTTAAAAATGACTTTCGACATCGAAATGTAAGAAAATTTTTTCAAAAGTTTGACATCTTGCTCTGCTGTTCAAGATATTTGTTCAAGATCAACTGAACCATGGAGTGCCGCACTCGCTCTCGCGCCAACAGACAAAACGCCAAAGCAAGGCAACTAAAACCATAGTCTCGTCCCGTGACCGCGCTGTCAAACGTTTTGTTGTATTGGTTTCAGGCAAAGCAATTCTCCGGGAAGATTGATTCAGTAGTGTATGAGTAGAGTTTTTTAAAGATTTTGGCAAAGTTCTTGGAGACGACATTGTTATCTTTCAAATTTTTTAAGAAGTCTTCGCTTTGGAAGAGAAATCTTTTTTAAAGGACTCCACCGTGCCACGGGTTAGCCATCCCTGTTTTAGTATCTCAATTTTAAAACACTGAGTGTCTTTTTTTTTTTTTTTTTTTTTTTCATTGGGTGTAGACTTCCACTTATACATTCACCTTAGCTACCCTTCACTCCACATGCTACTCTTAGATATTTGTTGTGGTGCTTCACGAAACAGTTTCAGGAGTGTAACATCCGTATCGCGATGCGTGGCATTGCATTTTGTGCATATTTCTGCTAAATAAGTTTTTATAATTTAAAGAAACGAAAGATAATTAAGTGATAAGACAATAGGATTTGTACAAATGTTTTGTTTGTAATTCGTAGTTTTAGGCGGCTAAAATGGAATAAAATTTTTAATTTTTTTCCAAAAAATTGGGAGTTGACCTCTTTTCCCAATCGCTGCTATTTGGAGGAGGCGTTGAACTTATGGCGTTATGGATAAACTGGATATCTTAAAGAATAACTTGTTAAAAAAAGCCGATAAAATAAGACTTGGGCCAAACTTTGTCTTCTAAAATGACAATGACGAACATATTGTGAATGAAACATACTGTGAAGATAGTCAAGTTATATTTGTTGTTCTATTAAAAGTAATAGCTACCAACTCCACTTCAATCTGCAGGCCTAAATGTGTAACATTGGGTTATTCGCGATTGATTGCTCTCACTGAGAAGCAGCACGAGAGATATATGGTGACGGTCTTCGTAATTTTGACTCTCAGTCATGTAATGAGAACGACATCTGAGCTGGCTACTAGCGCTCCAGACTTCCACACCAAATAGAGGACTTGGGGCCTCGATAGATTTAACACGCATCAATTCCTTTATACGGCGGGACAAGTGGCATCGGCACTCGAACCCTCGACTGAACAAAAACAACGCAGCCGCGAGACCACGACCGTGCTATTAGTGAACTTTTCCGAAAGTGACATCTGAAGTTATTGATTTTATATTTAAATTTTCAACTCCTTTCCAATAAAATGAAATGTGATTATGCAAATTAGGTGAAGGTAAGAAGTTCATGAATTGATTTAAGAATTGGATACATAAGTGAAATAGAAAGGAAAATTAAGGTACATAATTCATAGTGAGTAGTTGGTGGATATAGTTGTATGCTAGAGATTAGAGTTATTTGCAGAGCTGATCTTTTGTGATTAAATTAGGTTAAAAGTGACTCCTTGCTAAAATAAGTTGTAAAAGGCGTCGGACCTTCCGTGTTTGAGAAATAGCTGACTCGGCACGGTTAAGTTGGTTAGTTAGAACTTTATTGTTTTAATTCTAAATCATGATTTAGGTGCGTTGAACGTTAATTGATACAGAGCGGTCTTGCATAATCTCTGAAGAAATTTGATAAACTTGGTATTTTTTTGATGTCTCTTGAACGTGAATTTGTTACTTTAATTATATAAAGAGAGCTTCTAAGCTTTATCAATCCAGGCGAAATGTATTGATTTATTGTTTGTATCAAAATTATTAAAAGTGTGTTCTCAATTCTGCGGCTTTTTTTTTATTATTATTTATTATTATTTTTTCTTTCTACCTGAATCTCATAGATTCATTTTTAGAAAGAAAAAAAATAGATAAAAATCCAATTGCATAATTATTCTTTACACATTGGAAGGTGAGGAATAAGAGTATCTACATTAGGGGGAGGGGCAAATTTCTTAAAATAATTTAAGACTGTTATGTAAAAGATACGTTTGACACGTATTGGTGTATATTAAATTTTAGGACTCATTGTAATGTCGATTTTGATGTATAAATCTTTCTTTTTTTTTTATATAATTTTTTTTTATCTTCATTAGTTGTTTGATAATATTTTGTCATTTCGTACCCAAAGCTACATTCCGATGAAAGACAAAATAGAGTTTCAATCAATAATTCTATATGCATTTTAATAGTCATATAATGTATGCTGGAAATGTGTAAATATTGCCGTTCATGTTTTGAATTTTTAACTGCTTCATAAAGTAATTAAAAATTGTAGAAATTCAAATCTTGTTTTATAATTATTTCTTTGTACCACACTGTCATTTCTTTATATTAGACTTTGAGATAATGTATGTGCGGATTTAAAATGTTTGTTGGAATTAAGTCTTTGCAAATTGCTAATTCATTATGTCTATTAAAATATTAAATGTAATTGTATTAAAGCGCCCTATCTTTTTTCCACTAAAATAATTTTTAAAACTTTTTTGTACCGATTTTTCTCTACATTTACTCTATTTTAACCCCCCCCCTTTTTTTTTAAAAAAAAAAAAATATTTGTATATAAATTCTATTCCTTTTGTTTTCAAATGGATAAAATCTTAGAATGCTTGTCAAAGAAATTTATTCAAAAAGGAACACTGCAGCAAGTTCCAAATTTGATCAATTTCTGTAATAATCCGCTAAAAATAATAATAATAACGAAAGGGGCAAAGAGAAAAGGAAAAAAAAAAATCGCAACTTTTCGTCCAAAGTACTTGGCGCGAGTGAGAGAAAACGGGAAGCTTTTAGCTGAAGTATGTTCCTCGGCAGGGAAGCAAAATCGATAGTTAGCACATGCGCAGTACTCTTTTTCCCATCCCGAAGAGCAGGTGGGTGGCAAAAGGGGAAGGGATACTTGTTCTCAGTTCAACTCAAACTTACTGTTCCCGGCCGCACAAACTTTAGCGTGGGGAGAAAACGTGCGCAGTGCGCTGCAGAGAAGCGATTTCGCAGAACTCGGGAGACTTAACGACATTAACCCGTGCGGAGAAATCTAGATGGGACGGGTATTTTTGGATGAAAATTTATATTGAATGATGTTTCGCGCTGAAAGTTTTTCATCTGTTAGACCTATTTTGTTCGGAATTAAAGAAGCGTTCTGATAATAATAGAAGCGTTGCTTTGTCAGGGTTAAAACAAGGTTAGGAAAGAATCCCCCCCCCTTTGTTGGTTCCGCACAGTTGCCAGGTTTATGATTCAAAAAGTGCACTTGAAAACATTGCCGCAATAAATAAATTTGTAGAAAATTTTACTGGGAATTTGTATGAAAAATGATGAGCATTTATTAAATTTTACTTAGCTTTTTTTCTTATGTCTATATTGTTTTTCCCCCTACATCAGCTTTTTTAAAAAATGTTGTGTTTGATAAAGCATTTGATGTTGTAACAAATCTTTTGTTTCATAATGGGTTTTTCTGTTCTCTAAAAATATTCTACAAGTTAAATTCAGAATTTTAAAAAGAATTCCACAATTATGGATGAATGTAGTTATGTAAGTGTTTATTATCGGCATTTTTCTGAGGTATTGGAAGTATTAATAATTAAAAAATATTTTTTAAAATTGTTCCAGTTAATTTAATAATAAGATTTTTTTTTGTGTGTACTCGATAAGCATAAAATTTCTAAAATTAACATTACATTGTAGTCAAAAAAAAAAAAAAAAAAAAAATTTAAAAAAAATAAAAAATTTTGTTCAATATTTTTCTTACATTTGTTTAAAATATTTCGTGTAAAATTTTTTTTTGTTTTCTCCTTTCTTTTTTGGACAGTGTTACATGTTATTTTATGGAATTCTTCTCATTGGTATTAAGTATCAAGAACAGTTTGCCACAGCTCCATGATTGATAGTTTTAAAATTCAGTCAAAAATCTTACAATTTTATATAAAAGAAAAATAAGATTTTTGAAATAAGAGTTGTATAGTTCTTTATTATTGTGTACATCTGTATTGCTGTATTTATTAATTTGTATCTAAGTATTTTTTTTTAAACAAAATGAATGATGTCATTTAGTTGTTTCTAACATTTGTACATCACTTCTATGACTGATTATGTGAAATAAATTGCACATATAGGATAATTAAAATAAAACTATTATATGAATAAGTCTTATATTTTTTTTTGTTAATATTTTTATTTGCTAATATTTTACTATCAGTTATTAGTAATTACATAGTTTTTTAATAGTTTAAGAAAATTCAAATTACAAATGATTTCAGTGGTTTTGCAAGAATTTTTTTTTTATAAAATTTTGTCAAAGAATGAAGAAGTAATAATTGTTTGACAATTTATGTAGTTTTTTAAAAAATTATAGCATTTAATTTTTCTTTTTCATTAGTAGTATCATAAGAGGTATTTTGAAATTATAATTCAAATATTAACTTGAAGTTCTTTTGAGTTATGTGGAACACATAATCATTGATTAAACCATAACATAAGTAAAATGAGGTTTTTATAACAATATTAATTAAGGGAAAGTTAATGCTGTAAAATGCTTTATTTTTGGATTATTTAATCTCATTACACTAGTAACTTGTGTAGAATATGTATAATGTATATATCCAAATGGTATGAAAGGAAAAAAGAGCTAAAAACTTAGTACCATTTTAATTATTTGATTTATATTAATGAAATTTGTAAATAATTACATTATTTTTAGTTATAACATTAATGATTTAATTTTGCTAAGCAATAATTGGTGGGTTTTTTTTCCTTCTTTATTACAGAAACAAGTAGTTCAAGATTTGCGAAAAAATTTAGAAGTCAAACAGTGTTGTCCAAATTCTTGTCCCAAAAATTCCTCAGGATGTTCTACAGTTTCACATTCTCCTAGTCCACTCATACCAAATCAGGAAATACGGATGTTATGCTGTGCACAAAAATGTCCTATGAAAAATCACAAGTTACCAACAACGGTATGAATGTACTTAGAAACTTCCTTTGTAATTTTTATTAATATTGAATATTGAATTCATTCTCTTTGAAATCTAGTAAAGAAATTTAAGTATTCTTATGCAAATATTAAAATGTTTCAGTCACTAGTACTTATATCTGATTTTAAAAAAACTGAAATATGTTACAAGTAATGGAAATGTTTCTTCATCACATTTTTGGTTTATTAAGAATATTTTATGCTAGAAATAAATGGGGTTATTAAAAAATAAGTATACAGTTTCTATAATTTTTAGAATTATAGTAGTCTGAAAGAGATTGCTTGTTATCTTTAATATATGCATGATCAAATGACATCTTTTTGCACAGATACTAATTTCTGTGCAAGTAGACTAAACCAACGTAACATATGTTCATAAAGCTGATGTTGCTGTATAATTCTTGTTTTGGCATTCAAATGAAATATTGTAACAGAAAAATGTTATTTTAGCGTAGGTAAATTGAAAATCAAGAAAATACTCTAATGTTTATCATAATAATCAATCATGAGTAGCATTTGAATGTCTAAAATTCATCCATTGTATATTAATTTTGTCAGTATTTGCAGTAAAGGAATATAACATATGCCTACTCATGTGTTTCAGTTCACGGTTATATGTCAAGGTTTCAGTTCTAGGTGTTTCGTAAAATATTGAAACTGTATACTTTTATTTATCAGGGTTCATTCTAGGTTTTAAGTAGGTACTGGGTATAAAAGTTTGTAGAATTGATAATTTTACTAAAGTTATGAATTTTATATAAAATTATATGAGAATTTTTATAAATTACAAAATAGGAAATGATGTTTTAGCAGTTTGTTTCTGATTGGTTTAAGTATGAGTAAATACAAATGCTGGCAGGACTGAATTTTGAGTTTAATAGGCAAGCTGGACAGAATGCCCCCCAAAAAACTTACCTAGAATGAACCCTATCGTGATAATCCTGTATATCACATCACTTAACGCTTTTAATTTTTAAAAAATAATTTATTTATTTCTATTTAGTAATATGGAAAAATCTAATGCATAAATTTTGTTTATAGACACTAGCGACTAAGCCCGTTATAAACTGTGTGAATACAGTCCGCCAAACAGTGCCTCCAACACTAAACAACATTGCCACCCCTACAGCTACATTCACTTTCAAAGCTCCAGTGGGTACAGTTGTCCTGCCAAACTGTTCAGCAGCCAATACTTTAAAGGTTGCTGAACATCAGAAAATGCATCCAGTCCTGGTGGTACCGTCTCCGTCCAATCGCACCGTTGACGGCACCCACACCGGGGTTTTATTTAATTTGGTTCCACCAATCAGAGTGCCTCAGTATCCTCCACCATTGCCTCGAACATCTACTCCTATTGTAAGTGAATGTTTCACTTGCACTGTGCTAGGACATTTATCTTAGAAATTAACTTTTGATTAGTGTATACTATTTTTATATCGATGCTTTATCTTCATATAGTTATATAGGATGGTGATAAAATATGATTTTATTTCAATAAATAAAAGTTATTCACATTTTTGCATACATATATATTCTGGTGAATGGACATATTGCTACATGTTTTGTTGCATTTACATTCATGTGTGCTGAAAGTAGTGTAATTCATAAAAATGAAATGAAACATTTCTGAGACAAAAAATGCTCAAATAAGGGAATTGTACCCATTAGTTTTGGGTTACACATAATTTTCATGTATATAAGCATCAAAGCCATTGAAAGTTGCTCATTGTTTCTTAAAATTTTGTGTTAGAAGAGGGGGGTGCCATCTCAGGTGTCATCCTCGTCACTTTACCGTGGTTCAAAATTACGAGGTCCATTGCTGATAGCCCTTGTGTTGCTTCTAGTGAGACATTAATAAAAACTAAAACTCTTAAAATTTTGTTGTGTGTGTATGGCTTGAATTTCATCCTTAGTGATTAAAACTATTTATCAATATCCCATGGTTTCTACTTATGAATTTCTCTCTTTGCCCAAACTATCAACAATTCAGAGTTCTGAGCTTTCTTTGTTTTAATGTGATAACAGTGAATAGTTTTCATTATTATCATATCATACTGATGCTAAAAGATTTATAAAAAATCATTTGTAATTAAATATTTCTTCAGCACATAAAGTTGAAGGGAAGTGAGCCCCCTGTTTACTTTTTGGATATACTCTATGTCCAGTGGATTCAGCATTTTAATTATTCCTTTTAAGTAATTTGAGAATTTTATTTTGATAGTGAAAATTGAATTTGTTAATATTTATTCTTTTGGAAAATACAAAAGTTTTTTTAAAAGATGGAATTCACAACCATTACTTATTTTAGTATCATTTTACAACCAGGACTTCTATTTAATATAAAGATATCAATCTGCATATGTTTAAGTTATTTTCTTGATGTTTTCACATCTCAAAGCACATTTATACTGCATTGCATTTTGCAAATATTAGACAGTTAGAAGTTTTAACTGAACATGTAGCTTATATCTGATTTGCCATATTTACAGAAGTAAACTTGCATTATTAAGTTGTATTGTTATTTTATCAATTTCATGTCATATTCTTACATCGACAAGCAATCTAGATTAATTCTTTGGCCAGTTCAGTTGTTTAAAGAGTTAAATTGCCTTAAAAAGGTAATTTGCTTTATTTTGTTCAGAATCTGAAGTGATAGTGTGGAACAGTTATTATATCTATTTTTAAAAATTTAAAATTTGATGAATCAAGTGGTTTTATTCTTAACATCTTAATATGTACCTTTTATCTTTTTATTAGACTTGCCAAAAGAATCAAGTTCTCAATAACTGCATACCAGTAGCAATTGCCAGTGTACCTAATACTTCCACACCTCCAAATAACATTGTAGAACATTCAGTTGTCATGGCTGCTTCTCAAAGTCCTCCTACGAGCTCTGCTGAAAAACACCAGCCACCTCAAGTGACTGAGAAGATCACCAACAAAATAGACCAAAAAGTAATGATTATTATTATTTAGATACAATTTCACAACATAAAAGTTTTGCTTAAAAATTTTTGCAGCTTGATGTTAAATTTATCCTAGATATTTGGGGAAGAAGGCATTAGGGCCCATACATGTAGATTACCTTGTAACATCCCCCCACCCTTTTTTTTTTTTTTTTTCAAAAGGTTTTTTAGCAATATTTTTTTTAAAATTAGTTAAATTTTTTTAGAGAATATTAAAATAGTGTCTCTGGAAAAAAATAGTTTGGCAAGGTATTATTTTAAAATTTCTTAAAAATTGAAATTTTAAAGTTTTTTTAAATTGATAAACTTCTCAATTTTTAATTATTTTTTCAAATTTTAATTGATTTATATTTCTTAAATCATTAAAAACAAAAATCGCATGGTATAGAAAATATGACTCGTTAAGTTTTAATTATATTTGTAACTACCCTCTCCCCACCCCAAATAAACATGAAAATTAAGAAAAGAATTGACTTTTGCATTTTTTTTCTTAAATTTACTAGAATTTTCAGATCAAAATTCACTCTTAATATTAATAGTACCTATATATATGAAAGTATGTACAAAAAAATTTCAAGACTGTCTTGAATGGAGAAAATAACTTAGATGTTGACAAAAGTAAAAATCTGTGAGAAGGTTGCATTTAAAGTTTGTAAAGACATAAAAGACTAATAATGCTTATAGAGCTCTAATTCTTTGATACATTTCCCATTTAATTAAAATGCTCTAAAATCCCATTTTAACTCAATATGAATTTTTTTTTCTTTTTCAATCTTTTGTTCTAGCGCAATATTGATAACATTGGTTATGGCAATGATAGATTACTTAGTTTAATATACAAAATAATAATCATACAAATTAAATTAATATCAGTGAGATCAGTGACTCCCAAAGTGTGCACTGCAGTTCCTTGGGGAGTATCAGCAATTTCACAGGGAGGGGGGGATACACACCCTGCGGAATCTATATATTTTTATCTCTTATGATAAGTTGAACTTTTACAAAGGATTGGGCAACATAGGAAAACTTTAATTTAAAAAAAAGGCACTGGGAATTGAAAAGGTTTGGGAATCACGGGCTTAGGTAATAATGAGAATTCGAAGCGTAAAAAGAAATTATTTCAATAGTGAAAGTTAAAGTTAACCATTTCATTTAAGGATTTGATTTATTCAAAAAAAATTTTTATTTAATTTTAAGAACAGGAAAAATGATTTGAAATTAAAACAAAATTAACCACTCTCCCTCAGCTGTCAAATTTTGACATATATAATATTCAGAAAACTTAAAATATATTTAAAACTAATTAGATATCAAACCTACAATTTAGAAACAAGTTTCCCAACTGGACATATTTCTGGCATTTTAGGGTACCATGTAATCTTAAATATTATAAAATGGTGTAAGGTCCCTCACTTCCAATTATTTTTCGTTTGTAGGTTTTGACATTGCATATTTCATGAATTATTGGTGGAATGTAATTTTAGTGTGTTAAAAATTTTTGTAACTATTTAATGGTTTGTATTTTTAATGTTAATCTCCCCCCCCCAAAAAAAAAAAAATTGAGGAAAAAAGTTATGTATCATTTGATGTAAAAGCATAAGTAGAAAACTTTATTTACAATAAACACTAGCAACAATAAGAGACTTAAAGCAATAAAAGATGTTTGAGATACTATTTTATTGTTAGAAAACCGTATTTAAAATCGTAACTTTCTAGGAAATTTGGAATTTAACCAATTATTTCATGATAAGAAATTGGAAACACACACAAAAAAAATAGTATAAGTAATGAGAAATTCTTTTTTAGAAGTTAATAAACTATATTATTTAATCCATTTATGCCAACATTTAGTTACTTAAGTATTTTATCCAACTGCAATGAGAATCAAAAAATTTATTAAAGGTGTCCCTTTCTTTTTTTAATGACTGAACATGAGTGTTTTTTACTTCTTTGCTGTGATCTAATGGTGTTAATTTTTATGAATATTATATTTGGTATCTTTATTTCCTTTTTCTTGAAAAATGATAATTAAAAAAAAAAAAAGTGTCCCAACATTTAAGAGTTTACTCATTGTAATTTTTTATTTTAGTATGATCAGTGCATCATATTATTTATTTGTAGCTAATATTAACTTTAAAATGCTATTAAAGCTAAATTCTTTACTTTTGTTACTTTTATTTGAAACAGAATTCTTTTAATTATGTAGTCATATTTTGACTTTGTTGTTCTGTGCATAATGCTAAATAGCAGTATTGAATTGCAGCAACAAAACAGAATTACTTGTTATCAAATATGTTTCTGCTAGCTCACTTAATTTCATGATGAAAAAAATGATTAATTAAATTCTGTTATGGTGTAGTACGAAATTAATCTAAAGCTGTTCAAAAAAAAAAATTTTTCCTTGTATGTAGAAAATAAGTTTGTTGAAGTAAATTGAAAACTGACTAAATGATTATTATACTGTATTAGTTTTTAATGTTATGTTTTGTAACTCTTGAGTTTTTAAATCTTGAGTAATTTTTATTAGGTTTTTGAATCTTTTTCCCCCCAGAAAAAGGAATTTTTCTCTGCTTTGGGTCTGGTTAGCAAAGATGCTCTCTCTGATATCAAGAGCAAAAGGCAGGAGCGCAAGCGAAGATCTACTGCCAATCCTCAGTTTTCAAATGCAGCTCTTGAGGAGAAATGGCGCAATGCTGCTGCTGCACAAGCTTCTGCTCCTCCACAAAAGAGACCTAGAGGTATTATTATAGAAAGGAATAGGTTTATTTATTCTTTGATTTATTTTTCATGTATGTGTAGGCAGTTAATAATATGACTGAAGTAAAATAAAATTTCAGTTTTATTCATTGTTGTGACTAGAAAATATGTTATTGCTTTGAATTGTGTATTTGTAGTTTTTATAGGTAAATTATCTTCAGATATCTTCTGAAAAATAAATCTTTAAGTTATATAATATGAAAATGAGGGAATTAATTACTTAAATAACTTTCCATGTTGTAGAAAATAATTTCTTTTATCATCAGGAAATTTTTGGCTTGTGCCTTTGTTTTCTCAAAAGTTGTTCTAAAGGAAAAAATTATAAATATTGCATTTCTCTTTTTAGTTCTCAGAAAATGTATATTTTCTTCGGTATTAATTTATTGTTATTATCCTATCATTTTATATTGAACTTAAATCAACATCAATTAACCAGTGTAATTTTGACTGATTTTGATATGCTGAATTGTCATTCCAAAATATTTAGTTTTGTAAATTAATTAAGATATTTTTAATTTGTTATATTATTTCTTGCAGTTTAGTGCTGTATTTAATCAAATGACACACATTTCAGTATTTTACCAAATACTATGTTTCATTTCAACCATTGTATTGTAAATCAAAAAATTGCATAATTGCTGACAATTTTTAATTATTTATTGTAATGTTTTGTATTGCTTTCATCTGAAAGATAAAAATTCATTTTGGAATAGATTGTGTTATTTTTATTGTTTCCATGGATAGATAAAGTAGTGGATTTTAGATTATCTCAAAGGCCTGATTGATGGCAACTGCAAAATCAATTACCCTAGGGCTGTAGAGATCCTGTTAGGAATAAATAAATATATTAGACAATGTTTAAAAAAATTGGATAATGCATGTTTAGTATCAGTAAAGTACCTGGGAAAGTGCTACAATGAATAAATATATGTTCAGATGTTGTCAGAAAAGAATTTTCATGCCTTTGTAGTGATTTGTTCTGAGTCTTAAAATTGTGGATGGTACTGATCTGGAGCAGTTAAAGTCTTTATATAGGAGTTCTGAGTTGTCTGAAAATTCTACATTTAGCCATAGTGTTTACATCAGACAATTTGAAGATGGAAGCCTGGTTTATATTTCGTGCTTTTAGCTAACAAATCTGTTCCTTCATTGCCATAATATGTTGACATGTGTAAGGATTATATATAATGCGAGTGAGATTTGTTGCACAATTTTTAATATTTTCTAGTGAAGACTTTGAGTCTGAATAACCAATCTGTCAGTTAAATCCAGACCAAGTAGAGGGAGATAAGCTCCTTGGACAATTAATTTGTTCATAAAGTTCAAGGCAATATAACCAGTATTGACTTTTTACAAAAGTTTATCTCCATTAGAAAGAATGAAGAGAATACCAGAACGTCCTTCATTTGAGTGTATTAATTTTTGTTTCATGCATAATTCACTGTATGCTTGGAATGAATGCTACATTTGAAAAATGTTATGCATAGAATTGTTGAAATTATTGCTGGTTTTTAAATTAGGTTCATTTTGATTCCATGATTAAGACTTCAAAGTGACTCAAAAATCTAATTTCTGTTGAAAGGATAAGATTTTTATTTCAAGAACTGTTATGAATAATGATTATTTTGCAGGGCGTCCTCGTTTGGAATCAAAACCTATAATCCTTCCAGCTATTTATTCAGCAAATGGCAATTGCTCGATTACAGATGTAAAACTGGCTGAATCTAGTTCACCCATTGAAACCAGTTCAGCCAACTGCACCATTTCATCTAGCTCATCACCCTTCAGCGATTCTTCTGCTGTTGTGAATGGCATGCACAAGCAAAATTCAAGTGCTGATGAAGGAAAGGTAATAATATAAATATTTACTTATTTATATAGTTTATACCCTGTTATTATTTAATCTTCAATTAATAATAAATATCTCTAATTGAGAATATTTTTAAAAAGATGCTCCACAAAGTTAATATTGCAGTTCGACTTCACTAATATGTAGAAAGTTTTTTTTTTTAATACATTAATTTCTGTTTGAATCCAACAGCTTTTCTAGTCTCTATAATGTTCCATATTTAGTCTCATATATTTTTGGTATTAAATGGATTTTCAACTTTTGGGGAGGGGGGAGAAACGAAGCATATTTATGAAATGTGTTTTTGAGTTTTAATTATGTACATATATTGTAAACTGCTCAAACTTATAATAACATTTGAAAAAAATTTCTACCTGAAAGAATGTTCTAAACTTTTGATCTTATACTTTTAACATCAGTTAGAAATAGCATCATAAAATCAATCGCCAAAT
Source organism: Nephila pilipes (assembly GCA_019974015.1). Classification (NCBI taxonomy): domain Eukaryota; kingdom Metazoa; phylum Arthropoda; class Arachnida; order Araneae; family Nephilidae; genus Nephila; species Nephila pilipes. The sequence continues at coordinate 775,127 of BMAW01056700.1, forward strand.
ATTCATTTCTCAAAAATTTATTACAGCACACATGGGTTTTAGAAACTATTTATCGAATTTTGAATTGAAATCAATTTTAAGGAATTCAACATAAATAGTTTTTATTCATTTATTTATAAAAAGATGAAAAGTTGGTGAAATAATAGACAATTACACACATACATAGTGGAAGTTGTTTGAATATATATTATATTGTAAAATACAGATAACTTTTGTGATGAGTAAAAAAGGGGGTAGTCATATTACTAAATTCAAACACATTATATAAGTAAAATGTATTTTTTTAAAAAAGTTTATATTTAAGTACAAAGGAAATTATAAAATTGCAAATATTTCATCCTTTTATGAAAACATTAACATTATTAATTGACATCAATTTAGGAAACTTAGAGTAGTTACTGATTTATATAAAATATTTTATTTTATATGTTGCTTTAAATTAAAAGATTTTGATGGTAATTAGATTCAGATTCGAAATTGAAATTCAATACAGTTAGTTAAAGAAAATAAAAGTAGAGCAAAATTATGGGCAGTTTATTAATCAGAGGTTTTTTAGTATTAAAAAAAAGTAAAAATACCATAAGAAAATTTATTTTTAAATATTAAAACAAAAATATTCAGAATGTTCAATATGAGGTTAAAGCATTGTAAAAAATATATTAGAATTGAGCAGTGCTTATATATTGACCTTGTAGAATTTTACATTTTGAATAAACTTAAGTTTCAATAAGTTAAATTATGAAATGAATGAATGAATTGTTCATTATGAATGACAAAGGGGAAAAAGTTTAATTATATGAGACAATTAAGAGATTACTTTTGCATTATCATGTTAAGATTTAAAATTTAAAAATCTGATGTTTTCCATAATTTAAAGTAAGAAATATCTAAAGGAAATGAATGAAACTAAAGAGAAGTAAGACAACAGGACAACATTGCTTTTTTTTTTAAATTTATCAAAGACCTACAACTTGAATGAAATATGTGTTCTAATTATAATCTGATGAACTGGTATGGTTTTTTAACATTTTAAATAGACTTTTTAGAGTTTTTTCTCTTATGATTATGAATATTAATAGCTCTGTAAACATGCACCAAATTTTACATGTTTAAACATTTATTAGAACTAAATTTAAATCATGGATAAAAGATAAAATTAATTTCCATACATATTATTCCAAGAAAATTATAGTTTTTATAAAAAGATTTTCTAGTGCCTTTTTATTTAAATTGAGTATTTTAAATTTGTCTTAGAAAGAAAAGTTAAAAAATGAATAATTGTTAATCCATGTATTGATATCCATTGTTTAAGGGAAAAAAACTTATTATCTATAAAGAAACCAAACAACTGCTGTTGGTGTGTGAGAGAGAGACCTTTACAATATTAATCTTTAAGAAGTTGTCAACATTGGGAAAACCTGCAGTTTGTAAAACAACCAAGTGGCTCATTTTGGTGACAACTTAAAAGATTATTGGCTTTTAAATTCATAAATATATCTTAAAACACACACACATATATATTTCTTTTCATGAAAGAGTTATTAGTTATTACAAATTTAATAGCAAGTTGAAAGTGTAATGAGAAAGAGAGCATAACATTTATATGGTGATACTGTATTTTTTTTAAAAAAATTTAAGTGTAATCCAATTAGTAACGATGCATTTTGGTTGAATAGAGAGTAAATCTTGGGGGGGGGGGGGGGATTTTAAAAAAAGAAGAATTAATATTTTATTTTTATTTTTAAATAATATTTGGGAGACTTTTTATTTTTCCAAACATTTGTCCATCATTACAATGAAAGATTAACGCTTCATTGCTAGAAGTATTCCAGATGTTAGTGTATGCGTAGAATATTTCCTTTGCAACTGGTTCATGTGTATTCAATAGAAAATCACAATAATTAATTAAATTTTTTCCTCATTTTTCATATGTTAATCATGGTAATAATAATTAAATGTAAAATAAACTTATGAATAAATTGAAAAATATGAGGGGGAAACTAAAAAATTATTATTTCCAAAATTGATTTTTGTACGAGACTTCTATTTTATGAATTAGTTTTTAATTATATCTAATATTAATAATAGTAAAATTAGATATAAGATTATGGAACATATAAAAGCTTGCCAAGTTAGGAGAAACTTTGCTTAATTATTGTGTGAATCACTCATACAATCATACATTTTATATGTTGTATATTTTTACCCGAAAGTTGCATTTTCTAAAGAATAGAGAGGTTACATTACATTTTAAACATTATGTGAAATATACATAGGTAATTCATAAAACATGGTTTACTTTTAAGAAAACATTAAAAATGTATTATTTTTCTTGGATTAATTTATATTCTGTACATGTGTATTTCTGAGTAATATGTCTGATATATTTGCTTAGGATTATTCTGTATTGCTTTAAAAAAAATATTATTTTTGTAATAAACAACTACATCAGTGAAATAAATTTAAAAAAGGTTATATAATTCTAAAAAAACAAATAAAAAGTTATTTAGAGCTGCAGTAGCCCAATGGTTGGTTAAGTTACCAAATTCGTGGTTGGCTGTGTTAGAGAGTCTTGATTTTTTTTAAACCAGACCATTATACAAAGTATCAGGGCTTCTACAAATTACATTCTATTTAGACACTGAGATCCTAACTCTAAGAACATTTAAAAATATGTCTGGAGTTATATCCTAAAAGTAAGTGCATTTCTTTTAACTAAATATAATGTGCATTATATGAAACGTTATTTTAAATGGTGGTTTTAAACAGTGAAAATTTATGTCTGATTACTTTTTAAAAAATTTCATTGATTATTAGCAGAGTTAATGTTCACTGAAAAGTCTGAATGAAATTAAAGGAAGAAAAGAAAATGTCATGAATGTGCAGTATTAATTTTTCGATTTGAAAAATATTTCCTTTACACAAACTTTGAGGGGTATATAAATAAAATCTTTCAAGATGCAATATTAGATTGCCCATTAAAACCTTTTTTTAGAATAACATTGGTTATCCTAAATATTTAAAGCTACACACTTTAAGTTTAACATATTTTAAATGAAGCAAGTGGAAATTACAATATAGTGGAAATTACAAATAATGACATTTTATCTCCTTCTTTAATGAGATCCATGTCCATTAACTGGAAATTGACCTTCTGACCACTTGATTAATGTATCAAAAATTGCTGTAAGTTGCTTAGTTTAAATCTATAAAATAGACTAGTTATTTTTGTTAAAAGATTTTTTTAAATATATAGAATCAGGATCGTTAGAAACTACACTCGCAGAAAAATCAATATCAGGTGTTATCACAATGGAAGCATTATTTTGAGAGTATATTTTTATATGTGTTCCTCCAATGAAAATTGTCCAAGTAAATTACAGAATAAGCCATCAAACTGTTAAGTTAATATAATTCTGCTAATTAAATTTTTAAATAGTAGTATTTGTTATATATGATAACAAACCATTTTGTGTTGATTAAAATTGGCTTCTTGTAACTCCATAAGTTAAAAAAGAACTTTTCATGTAAATTATTTTTATATAAAATGATAGTTATTATTTTTATATAAATTATTTTTATATAAAATTGTCTCAATGTTATTCACAAATTTAACTTTATGGCTAATACTTCGTTAATTTTAAAAGATTTTGGTAGAAGCTAAAAGTTGTTAATTTTTCAAATAATCAGATACCTAAACTGTTTAGAAATAAAGGAAGCAATTATGTAGTGGCTGCAATAGCCTAGTGGTCATGGTTTGAGACTTGTGGCCAGCGGTTTTCGTTGAGTTGTAGGTTTGGGCCTTGGCCACTAAAGACACACTGTGTAGATGGGGTGGATGCATGTTACATCTATCAGGGCCGAAAGTCCTCCTGTTTGTGTGGTGTGGGAGTTTGGGAGAGGGGAATGCCAGCTCAGGTGTCATCTTTGTCACTTGACCGAGGTTCAAAATTACGAGATGTGTCATCAATATCCCTTGTGTTGCTTCTTGTGCAATGTTAATAACAAGCCAAACCATTTAATATGTATCAAATATTAATCTTAGTACCCAGTAAACATCTTAGTATCCAAACTCAATGGTTTGCTATACAATTCTGTAAATTCTAAAAGGAGCTTAAATTATACATATGTATGGGCTCAAGTTATGATAAATGTTAGATATATCAAATGCAACAACATGTGATGCCAGGCTGGTTGTTCACAAACTCCTTATAAGAAAATTATATAAGCACTCATTCATTGCTCAATACTTAAGTCTGAAATTTGTTCTAAACAATATCATTGACAACATTCTTACTATCATTTGGTTTAGAAAAAGAAGAAAAAAAGAGATAGAAGAAGAAAATGTTTTCTTTCATCATTTATTGAAGCTTAGTTGCATTAATAATATGATGTCAACAACCAATGTATTTATATACGGCTTTAATTGGATAGTTTTCTACAGTTTTGCTATAAGATTGAGAAAGTCCTATTTTTATTCCATTGTTCCATGTTATGAATTGATAAGCAAGCAATGACCTGTAAAGATGGTTTTCTTACTCCAGTTTATAATTTTATTTTTCGTGTACACACTCTTTTTTTTCCCCCACCATAAATAGAAAATTATTTTTTGTGAGGCATTATTTTTACTATGACATCCTAATAATTGTAAAGTCAGTGGCAAATTTTTCATGAAACTCTCTGTATTTCTGTAGAAAGTGTGATGCTGGTCTAGAGAATTGCTTTCAGAGTAAGTGAAGGTTTCAGTTCATTGCACAAGAATCAAATATGCTGTACCAAGCATGTGTAACTGTGATCTAGTCAGAAGAAAAAGGGAAAAAATGGTTGATGAGAAAGGAAGGACATAAATAGAGGAGGATCACTGGGGTATCTCAGAGGCATGTTCACTCATGTTTACCAATGACAGTAAACCTCGTTAGGAACAAAAGGATCCGTAGAGTGCCTTGGGTTTATGATTTCCATACTAACCTAAAGATGGTAAGCCCCTGATTGGGACTACTTTGAGAAGTAGCATACACTTGTGAAATTGGGAATTACATAGAGAGTGTAATGATGTGTTCAAACTAGAGTGTACACTCAATAAAAAAAAATATTTGTGAAAATGTACAGTGTACATATGAAACAAAGCTTCACAACATTACTCTATTTATCCACTTTTTGGAGTAATATAGGGATAAATCCATTCAAATGACTAATATTTTAGACACTAAGAATATATATTTTCATTTTATGACAAATTGCCTTAAGTTACTTTCATTGCAAAAAACTAGTTATATTTTTATTTTTATTATTCTATCATTATGTAAACAAAAGATATGTGTACTGTTACTAAAGCCTGTCAATTCAAACATTTGCAGAAATAAGTTAAATTATTTTGATCAGATTTTTATATAAATGTCTATAATATATCATTCAATCAAACTGAAGGTATCCAATGGTTAATTCTCTGAACAGAATAGTACATAGATTAGAAATGTTGATTTTCCCTTGTATCATATTACAGATATGTCCTGCTGTATAACTTGTGATGATTTCTGTTCTAGAATGTAGAGCAAATGTTATCTGGTTTGTGTATTGTGTGCACGCAACCTGGTGACCTCGTGAAATGTGATACATGTGCGAAGCAGCAGCATCTTGGATGCATGCAGCCTCCTTTGAATGCAAGGCCACAAGGTTCCTGGCAGTGCAGTGAATGCCAATCCAGAACTGTGTCACTAATAGTGGTGCAAAGTTATGACATGTTAAAAGCAGGTATATAAACCTTATTATGTTTTTTGTAGTGCTGTTGCATTGCTTTTGCATAATAAAGGAACAATGATAAAGAGAGAGAGAGAAAATTTAATTAAAAACTCTGTCATTATTTAAAATACATACTGACTTACTTACTTAACTAATTATATTGATATGAGCAATTACAAAACTTATTTCTGCTGAGTTCTATCATCTGCTGGAAAACAAATTTATAAAGATTAGCTGGGGATTAATTATTGGAAGGGGGAAGCATATGTATCACAATCTTTTAACTTGGGTGTGATGAAATAAAAATTCAATAAGACTGTTTCAAACCAGAAATAATATTTAATGTTTTAAACTCCTTAATCCTATGTAACAAAACAAAAAAAAAAAAAGATGTTTCAAAAAAACAATGAAATTATTATTAAAACTGTAATAATTGAAATGGTCAAACATTGTTTGAAACAGAGAATTATTTAAGACCTTAGAAACTATGTGCTAAGAACCTTTCAAATTCCAAATTATTTAAAATGAAAATGAAGAAGTGAAAAATGGTACAATAACACTTGATCCATTAGCATTTTGTCACTATTCATGTATTTTGAGAAAGTTCAATAGTGTCCTTTTTATTAATTATTTTCCTTGACTGATCATTAAAAATGATCTGTTAAGGGAATAATTACTGGAGATGTCTGTATTAAAAAGTTACTATTTTTTGCATGATCTTTTATCTATTTAATTTGAATGTTTTAATTTCAAAGCAGTTTGCATTTTATAGATAACCATATAAGAAAATGTGATGTTCTGATTGATTTCTAGTGGAAGCATTACCAATTCATTCCCACATTTTCTTAGATAGCTTTTGAAAAAAGTAAAAAGAGATAGAGAAAGATAATTGGTAAAATAAAGAGAATTAATTCAGATCGTTTTTGTTCTTTCTTATATTTAAAACTATCTGTGAAAAGATGATAGATTTACACAGAAAAGCAGAAAAAGGCGGACCAGCTGAAACACCAGTCAAAAAACAAATGTTTGGGGGGGGGGGAGAAAGCTAAATTGTTTAAATTAAAGCTTTGTGGCAGAAGAATATCTGTTTCTGGGTTTGAAAACTAGATTCAGTTAGTATCAAACATTTAAGGGTGGTTCTGGATTTTGAAGATGTGCGAATAAATATGTGTTTACAGGAAAGAATGGATGAGGCAAGAAATTTAAATTGATATATTTATTAACATATTTTAAGCCAAAGGCTACTACACAAAGCTTTTTCCATATTGAAATCAATTAAATTTTTTATGTTATCTTCACTTTGTGAATTGGTTTCTTGGTCCCTGCATGTAATCTTTTATAACTTGCTTATGAAGAGGAAGAATGGATCTAAAATTTTTCTTAAAAAAAACTGAGATCTTACTAAGATTAATATAGTCTGAACATAAAAAATGGGCTTTCTTTAGATTTATGAAATTTCACACCATACTGGTCTTGTTCAAAAAACAATACTCTGGCTTTAAAAAAAAATGTAACCATCAATACAGCATTTATATTAGAATATCTCTCAAAAGATTGTGCTTGAAAGCCCAATATTTTTTCTAGGGTATTTTTAAAAATAAAAATCGCTGAAAAGCAATCTTATGCAAGTTTGTAACCCATATGTGTAACTTCTTGATACTGAACTTTTCGATTCAAATTGATTCTGGCATCTTTGAATCTCACTATGAGACACATTAAGATACCAAAAAGCATCAACTCTTGATAATTCCATTTTTTTTTCGAACCAAATGCTTACTAGTTAAAAAAAATCGGGTAACTATCTTCTAGACCTGATCAAGGTTGTCTTAGTACCTACAATTGAAGATCAACAAGCGTAAAAAGTTGCACAGAAATTACTACTGTGGGATATTTACTGTTTCTACCAACTGCTAGATAATTGTGCAATTCTTAATAAAAAAAAGTTGTGGGTGTAGCACTATTTCATAAAGTTTTATTGAAGCTGTACATATGATCATTTGTTTAAACCATGATAATTACCAAAATTTTGGATCCCAGTGTGTGTATATATACATTGGGTAATGTGAATGAAATATTGTAATATTTCACTCTTATTGAAGTAGGCCATTTTCAAACATTATGTTTTAATGAAGTCATGTGACATCAAAATATTGCCACAAATTTTATGAAAAAGTATGAAAATCATTTGTGAACTAAGAAGATAAAGATATCTTAAAGATCTGTATACATTTACAAGCCCAATAGTTCAAATGTGCACTGGTTAAAAGATCCTCTTACAGAATACTGGGGGCTATCCATCTCCTGTCGGCTTTTCAACGAGCACAAAGTCATGAAATACCCGGTTAATAATCGAACAGTTTTTTGAACAGTTTGGTTCACAAGTTTATATGCATCTCAAGAATTGAGTTTTTTTCTTATGAGAATGGATACTTGTGTAAAATCCTGTTGACCATTTTCATAAAACCAGATTATTGCCAAACAATGCGATATTCCGTCAAAAAATTAAAGGCATAATTTAAACAGTACGATGTTCAGTCAGTATTGGAAATAGTGATATTGCACATAGTTTTTCCTGTTTAATTATTTGCCATAATGTGATGCTATCCTATTTCACTATTGCCTATGTAGTTTTATGTAACCTTGCTTAGCACTTATTTAAACAAGACTTATGTCATTTATTATCTCTAGCTGCTATTTCTTTGTTTTTTTCCCCCTTCATAATTTGAAGAACTTTACAATTCAGAACCTGCATACTACAGAACTGTTGTTGGAATTCTAGCATCAAGAAAAAATGTGTCAACAAACATGGTATGTCTAAATATTTGAAAAAGGACAAGCAATGGCATTGTAACATTTAAGATTGCAACAAGAGAATAACAATAAAGAAAAGAACATTGTTGGAGGGTTCCAGTATTCCATTTCTGATTGCTATCAAATTTATTGAATCAAGATTTGATTATCATTTAAAGGGAAAGGAACTAATTGGTTAAAAAAATGTGGTAGACTAGAACAATTGCTGGAGAGAAGTATGTGTAAACAGTCATTCACAAAGCCAAAGAAATAATCAAAAGAGGTAGCCACATTGTATATATTGATGAATGTTTATGTATGAAATGAAACCAAGCTGGGAAACTACTCCTTTTACCAAGTAATAAAATAAATTATAACTATAAAAAAAAAGGATCCACCATTTTTTTTTGTTGAGCTCATGGAAAGCCTATAAGATTGAAGAATTAAGAACTGTGAAATTCAAACATTTAAAAGTTAACCACCGTTATAAAAGTTAGTGGATTCAAAGACTGATGTACTTATTAAAAAAGAATGTGGAGTTTAGTCAAATGGTGTAGTAAAAAACATCAGGTAACAATATGCCATCACTTAAATTTATGTAAAAAGGAAATTATAAGGCATCAATTTCACAATGAAGAGGGCCCATCCATTGCTATCTTAAATGGAATCAGGGACTTCTGGCTGTCAGAATGTTTGGCATGAGTTGTATTAGAACTCCGGTAACCTTTGTTATCATATTGGGAGTTGAGTAGAAATGAAGATCCTAATTTTTAATTTATTTTAGGCAATCATCAGAGATTCGTATGTGACATGTTTTCTGTTACGTCATACTTGTTGATTTTTATGATTGGCTAAATGTTGGTTTAACTGAGTTGAATACTAATGTCTGTTGTATATTAGATGTGAATCATATGAGAAATCACTTTTCATTCCCTTTCTTGTTAGTTGCATAACTTAATAGGTTTGTCAATGTAAAATGTGTTTTTGAAACAAGTATAAAGTTGGTAACTTCTTGTATCATTATTATTAATTAACTGGTAAAAAACAGTTAGATTAATGGTTATTAAATTCATGTTTATTTTAAATAAAGTTTAATTATAGGTATTGGTGTTTGTTTTATTGCACTTGCAGTTAAGTTGTGGCTCATTTTATCATCTTTGGTGAATAAAAGGTTCATCAACCTTCATGGTGGATGAGAAATTATGCCAACTTTCATATTCAACAAAATGTTTGTTAAATTAACTATCTTTACTTACTGTAATTCTATATCAGTTGTGAAATGCTTCAAAAATTTTAAACAATTTTATTAAAAGATCAAAAGTATATTACCACTTAGTATACATAATTCAGCTATCCATCTTGGTTTCTGCCACTTCAAGAGAGTATGTTTGTACCTGATTTTACAACTTATATATATATATATATATATATTTCCAGATGCAAATTTACATAAAGCACACATATAGAGAAATAAATAATTAGATTGGTCTCTTGGATGATGTAATATTTCCCCTGGGATGTTTCTTAATATCAAATGCATGAAACAAAGTGAAATTATAGAAGCATTATATATACAAGTAACCATCATGTTTAAATTATTGCTGACAAACAAAATGTGATAACTTTTCTTGATAATTGTATAGTTACTTCATGAATTAAAAATAAAAAATTTTATAACCAAGTAAATGTTTTTCTGCATTAATCAAATCTATGATTTTGTTCAACCCATTTTTTAGATACCGAGGCTCTTTTTTTAGAATTTATATCTCTTGCTTAAAACTATTTTCACTATTGAGCTGTTCTTTGGAGGAAAGGGGCTTTATAGTAAAATAAATATATTTGTGTTGCTTAAAAAAGAAATTTTATTTTTAAATTTTTAATATCAGCATTGTAAACTTGTTTTTTTTTTCTTCTTCATTCAAATATATGTTTATAAATAGCATATATTAAAGAATTATTTAATGGGGAAAATAAATTTATATAAAAGCAAATGATGCTTATTATCTCTAAGTAAAATTCAATAATTTTTTTTCCTTATTTGTATATTAATATTTTTAAATAGAACAGATGAAAATTTTCTTCCTCTTTTTAATCGTATACCTTTAACTTTCATGTTTCAGCGAAGGAGGACGAGAAAAGGAAACTCCTCAAGAAGAGCTTGGAATTGAGGCTGAAACGCTCTCAACTCGAAAGTAGATTGCACCAACTTAGAGAATTATCTGGAGTGAGTATGAATATAATTACTTGCAGAATATTCCTTCTCAAAAATAATATTTTTTTAAAAATCTTCGGTGATTGATTCCAATTGAATCAAGACCCATGTGGTGACCGGGAATGACAAAATAATCCCACTGTAGCTCAAGCATGTCGTAAGAGGTGACTAAAATGGACACTCACGGTCTGGGGGTATAGCCTTGCACCCTGCCCTTGGGGGGGATTATATAAGGGGACCTTAAGGACACCCCTTCTTTAGGTAAGTATGGACATCCTGAGACACCTTAATGATCTTTTTCTTTCCTTATGGGGTTTACTGTTTTAGGTAAACATGGGTGACGCACCACAATACATAGTGATCCTTCTCTAATTTCAACCCTCCTTCTTGTCAACCAATTTTTGTATTTTTTTCAATTTTTTCACGTCTAGACCACAGTTAAATCCTGTTTGGCACAGCATAGCCACATCAGGCTCTTGGGCCAATAACCCTTGCATTCACTCACTAGCACCAATTGAATCAAATACTTAAATTTTACAATTTTTTCTGTTTAAATTAAAATTATGTAGAATGTAAATGCATCTGAAAGTTATAATCTTCAAATGCCTCTCAAAATAAGTAAAAGTTATAACAAACTTTAACTGGAGTACTTTACTTTTTTAATTTTTATTTTTAGTATCTTTATATTTAAATGTAAAAACTTCAAGTATGCATTTCTTTATTGAGAAAGAAGTAAATTCTATAAAATTATCTTTATATCTAAAAATGTTTTTTTTTTACTGGGGAATTTTCTGTAGAATTTTAATGCTTTTAAGTAATATAAACAATCTATTCGGTTCTCTTACTTTCCCCCCTATTTTAGTGCTGAAAATTATATTGTGTGTGTGAATAGAGATAAATTACCATTTCAAACATTATTTTTAAACAAATGTACCAAGCAAATCTGTTGTATATAAAATTTCAGTTCATTTAGAAATTTAAAATAATGCTGCAACTTTTGAATCTTTTTGTTTTCCTGCGACCTTTTGTCTTTAATCTTGTCTGTTTTTGCTCTATTGAAACATTGAATTGTTATGAAATAATATTTTTCTTGGTAGAAAAATGGTTTCCAAATATATATTTAATAGAATGTTTTGGAAAATATTAGTTTTTAAAAAAATTAATGTTGATTTTTTTTAAACCCATTGCATCTGTTGTATACATTATTAATTGCATTATGGAATGCAAGGAAATAACAAAGAATGTGAAGAATATATCAACTTCACAATTCCATATTAATCCATCACCCTTGTATGATTTACATACTCTATTGCCATATTTCTAATGAGTTATAACTTCTTTGTGAATTCTTAACTCATTTATTAAACAATGAGTTCTTTCATTCAGAATGATTGTTTCCATAACACATTTTTTTTATGTCTCTCCTACAGAAACAAAAAAGTCGACAATCAGAACTCCAGACATCACTGAAGGAAACAGAGACTCATTTAGAACACATCCACAGTGTGATAAATGGAGTGCGATTGTGTTCTTGATGTTCCTTTTACCACAATAAACAATTCTCATGTGCCAATTCAGGTGCTCGCTCTCTAGCATTGCTTCCTGGAGCTTAGTTTTTCATCCTACCTGCACGCGTAGGACTTCAACATGGTGCAGCTACAAAAAAAAAAGACAAAGAGAAGGTGATGCCATTCAGAGATGTAAATATCTATATTCACACTACAAAAGTGGATGTTTAAATATGATTTTTCACTTATTTATTTATAACAGCACAGTCCATTGATACAGTGTCTCTTCAAACTCTTATGCCATACATTGGCAAGGTACCTGTTTATAATTATGTAAATAGTAGCTCTTTGTTGCAAGATGTTTATGACTTTAGTCGTAGATGTTTTGATTCTTTTTCTTGTATATGTATATGAAATTATTTCATCTTACTGTGATTAATTTTTTTAAATATTGGCGTTGGTCTTAAGGCTATAGAAAATTATTCGTAATTTTGGTTTCATTTTCTTCCATAGGACTCTTACATTTTAATGAATAGTAGTAGTTCATCATAACGCATAATTTCTCTAAATGGTTATAGGACATGAATATTTCTTATAAATAAAACTTTTTTTAAAAAATTAATCCTCTTCAAAGGATTAGATTATTAGAGCCATTGGAAGCATCAATCTCCTCACCCCCATGTGATAAGAAAAAATCATGCACAAATGTTTGCTGTATGATTTGGAGTAATCTTTAATCCCATGCATATGATATTATAATCAATTCAAGTAATCAATCTGAAGTATGCTAAAATGAAATAAGTATTTTTGATATTATTAAAATGCCTGTTTTATAAAGTGCCAAAAAATAAATTTTTTAAAGTATTTGTTTGCTGTTTTAAAAGTGCTTCGACAAAATGCATTAGATTGTGCATTACAAATTATTTTGTGGTCTTAAAAAACAATTAATGAGATCTCAAAGTACATTTCAAAACTTATGGAAATGTAAATATAACAAATTCCAGAAAATGTTACTGATTACTTAGGTTTGTGATTAAAAAATTTTTCGAGGAGAAAAATTAAGACTTCTGTGAAATTTGAATATATAATTTTTCACTTGTATAATTCTAGATGAAAATTCATTGCTGAATTTATAAAAGCTTATGAATTTAATCCTTTATAAATGAACTAATCTGACAGTTTGATGCACTGTTTAAACTCGTTATGTATTTTTATTTTCATTTCAAATTTAAATATTGCATGTTTTTCTTTCACTGACATATATTTACTCAAATGTAAGTATTAAAAGATTTTTTTTGTGAAGTTTTTTATTTATAAGTTTCAATTATTAGATAAGACTGCACAAACAAGTTTTTACTTTTTGTTCTCATGTAATGTTTGATTACATCAAAGCTACATTTTTAATACATCTTTAGTAACTTGTGGATTTTTTTTTCAATTGTCCTGCTGGAATAGATTTATCTGCAACAGTTATTTAAAAATGTAAAGACATTATATAATTGTCACTGGAAAACTAATCTTTGTTTTTTTACAAAATTTATATTTAATCATTAAAAAAAATCGTATAATATTTAAATGTTGTGTTAAAACAACTATAAAAAATTCGCTATGAAAAAATCAATTACCAGCATTGAAGAACAGTCACTATTGTAAATGAATATATTGTAAAAAACTTAATTGGTTTCAGAGTTCTCTTTCAACCAGGTTCAAATTATTAATCAGTTTATTTTAAATGTATGAAACATTTGAATGTTTGATGTAAACTTAAAAAAACAGATTTTTTTTTTGTCCATTTTTATTTGTATTAAGAATTTTTGTGTGCATTGCATATTCTAAGATGTCTCCAAAAAAAAAAGTTTTAATTTCAATTTAATTTTATATTTTTAATGACATTGCTTGTATTTCATGAATTTAAAATATGTATTTTAATATTTTGCATGAAAATTCACAAATGCTTTCACAGAAATCTATCATTTTTCTTTTAAACCTGGTTTCATACTAAAAAAATAAATAGAAGTTATTTTGATGTTTAAAAATTTTAAATAATACTGACCAAATATTGAATTTGCTAAGTGATTGCTTGTATAGTATAGTTTTATCTTAAAAATATGTTTTTGATATTTAGAATCGGCAAACAATTCAAAAACATTAAAATTTCATTAATTTTTTATCCATTTGTAGTGAAATATATAAAATCTGAATTGTTACGAATTTTGTTTATCATAATAAAGTTTTAATATATTTTGATTCATGTTGGAAAATGTTTGGGTGATACAACTATTTATGTTATTTTGAATTAAATTTGTGAATACAAAATGTCATTAATTGCAATTGTTTAATTACACACTGTGTGCATGATTTTTTTTTTCATGGTGAAATAGAGTTTTCGTTAAATAAATTTTGCATTGCATATTTTCTGCTATATCATAAGTTCATGCCTCCTGTATATATGTAGAATTTTAAGGTAGAATTTACATAAGAGTTTTATAATGATGTGTAGATAAATGACCAATGAGGAAGCTAGTGTATATTTTGTTTACAAAAGTAACTAGTCTCAAAGCTATTATAACTATTAAGAATTCTGTTCAGTTAATATTTGAAACAGTAATTTTTAATAGGCTCTTTAGAGTTAGTCTGTATTTCTTTTCAATGTAATTTTACTAACTCAAATATTTAGTTTCATTCGAATCTCACATTACAAAATTTCATTAATGTTCTTTGCTACCTTTATTATAGCTTGTTTTTTTCTTCCCTAATATCAAATCCAAGAATCTCAATAAATCAAGCTTTTTTTTTTTAATTACCATGTATCAAATATTTGAGTATAACTAAGTTATAAAATTTTCACAAGTTGTACTATACATAAATCACAATCATAATAGAGAAGGAAAGCATTTTTATATATCTGCATATTTTTCCTTTCATCGAAGCAAACTTTGATTCTCACATCAAAATAATTGTGTCAAATTCATAATGTTTGGTGGTGCTGCTATAAATTTCTACACAACTTACTAATGTGTATGAAAATGACTTGCTATAACTAATTTCTTTTACATGTAAATAACTTACCTTTGACAAGTTTTTAACATTCATTCGCTACATAATTCACACATTACTCAATGTGTGAAGTATTGCACTTGTAACATTTATAACAAGAATTTCCAGTAACTGTATTATAAATGTCTTGATATTGTGAATATCTTTCTTGAACATTTTAAAGGTGCCTGCTAATTTTTTTTAAAGTTTCAATGGAAAAAATTAATAAAATTTAGAAGTATTGATGTGTTATGCTAATATTTTAAATTTCCAAGTTCTTTTTTAAAAAAATACTTACTGATATTTTACCCCAATATTCAAAATCTTTTCTTTGAGAATAAACTTTGTGTATGTTTAGAATCATTCTCAATATTCTCCTATTGAATTTTAATGCCACATGTATGATATGTAAATTTGTCCTAGTTAAAGTGCTATTTTTGCTTCTAAATGTGAAAAAAAAAAAAAAAACTATAATTCAATCGTCATTTGTACACATTCTCTAAGCTCATTCGATTACTGCCTTATTAAACATATCAAGTGATTCGATTTAAAATTTTGTAATTTTTGTAATGTTTCAAATAAATTAAATCTTGATATCCATGTGTTTTGCTAAGTTATTGTGTTTTTCATATGATTGTATATTGCCAGATTTTACAGTTTAGTTATAAGTTGAAAATACTTTCAGCTTCTTAATAGAGAATTTACATGACATTTCTTTTTTTTCACTTTTGCAATTTATTATATATATAAAAAAGGATACAACAAAACTAATTACTATTAATTTAAAACTTAAAAACTAACTAGTGGTAATATACAACCTCATTAGTGTTGGCGTATTATCATTAGTTTTTTGTACTAACAATCTTTTAAGGTTGTATTTGCCAAATGTGAAAAGGGCTTGAACAAAATTCTGAACACATTTTCAGACAGAAGAATGACCCTAATTTTCATATAAGTTCTTTTCTTTGTAACTACTCATACATCCATTTATTATGCAGTGTCTTTACAATTTAGTATTATGATATAAGAGATAAAATACTGAATTGATTTCACACCAAGAAAATAAAAGATTGTGATAGACTTAAATTATGTAATAAAATATGCTAATGTTGGAGAGTTAAAATTTCTCTTTGAAAAAGTAGTCTTTCTTCAAAATTCATGAAGATAGCCTTAATTCATAATGCTAAATAATATCTTGAAAAAATTTCAGTGTGCTATAAGATTTTAAGTGACCATAAATAGACTGAGATGTATTTGACTCAAGATATTAGCTCAAATGTTATACTTTTGAAATTTTATTTGTATTTGGTTTTTCGAAATCTTTACAATATTGAAGTTAAAAAATTTCAATTAATGCACATTTTTAAATAATATATTAAAAGATAGCAGTTTAATCTGAAACTTAATAAAGTTATGTTAATTATTTACATACCATATCTTCCTAGCAAATGAAATGCATAGAATGTCTTTTTAAATTCTGAATTTAAAAAAAAAGTCGAAAAATTAGGATTATATATATATTAGCTAATTGTAATACATTTTGACCATTTTTTTAAAAATTCCTGCTGATTAAGTGGTATCTCTTGTTTTTAAATAAATATCTAAATGTACAACTATTTTGATACTAAGTAGGGATTACAGTCTCAAAATGTAAGACTTATGTTTTATTGATATTGATTTTTAAATACATGAAAATTTTATATTTACTGCAAAATTAGTCAGCAATTGTGAAACCATGGAATAATTTTAATTGTTTAAGGACACATTTTTTGAAGTGTTAATGTGTAATTTGGAACATAGTATAGTTGAGGTTCAAAATTTCATTTTCATGAACAACTGAAAAGTTTGCTTGAGCTTAGAAGGAAAAAAATGTTATTTACAAATTCATAGTCGATTCCTTCAGGTAATTCCACTTCATTTCGTTCCAGAAGAAGGTGATACAGATTACTGCAGTACTAAGAAAAATCAATGTAAGAAAATTAGTTGAATATGCAAGAAATATAAAGTAAGATATTAATTTAATTAATCAACATAAAGTTTTTTTGCATGTGCTAAAATATGATATTGATGAATGTTTTATTAACATTAGATAAATAATTTATAAAAAGTTATTCTATAATAGATTTAAGTAATTTAATTAATAATTCTCAGATTATAAAATATGTATAATAGGTAGACTAATTATCTTAAAATTTTGAAAAATTACGTTATTTAACAAGAAAAATAATTTTAAAATGAACTTTGTGATTAAGAATAACTAAAATCTTTAAAAAATTTCAGCACCTTGTTACCAAATAGTTATTGTGTGTATGTTTTTACATACATTCAGAATTTCAAGCAATAGCTTACGACTTTGGTTCTCAACTTTTTATTTAAAGTTGAGAAACTCACTTTTTTTTTGTAGGTATATGCAGAATACTTAGAAGTTCAAAGTGTTGCTTTTATAAAAGAATAAAATTGGAATAATGATTGAAATAAACATTGTTTTAAGTAATTTTAAAATAAACATTACTTTAAAAATATTTTCAAATTTAATGCAATGTATGAGCTTGGTGATCTTTGCAGATTTCAGCAATAAAAGGACAAAAGAAAGAAAAGAGCCACTATCATCTTTTTTTTATATAAATCTCTCCAAATTATAAATCTCTTTCTTTTTTTGATACTGACCATCTTTGAAAACTGTGTTTAATATCAACCATCATTATTTTACAGGCTGTGGTAGCCAAAAGGTTAAGGTAACGGCTAGCGATTTTCATCAGTTCGAGCCTTAATGTCACTAAAGACCCACTGTGTAGCTGGGGCTGATGTATGTTAAATCTGTTGAGGCTCAAAGTCCTCCCATTGGCATTGTGTGGAAGTTTGGCAAAAGAGGTGCCAGCTCGGGTATCGTCCTCATCCCTCGACCAAGGCTCAAAATGACAAGGTCCGTCGGCAATAGCCCTCATGTTGCTTCTAGTGCAATGTTAATGAAACCAATCCAACATTTTACATTGTATTGATTTTTCTTTTATAAAAATTTTCAATTTCGCAATTGATTTTTTTCATGGAGCACTAGTATTCACGAATTAAAGGACTGAAGAGAGGAAAATAAAAATATTTCAAACTAATTATTAATATATATATATAACCAAAGAAAAAATCATACTTGGGAAAATTCATTCAAATATCTCATTTTAAAATTAGTTTATATGTTTTTGAAAGAAATAAAATTCAAAATATTTAAATATTCAGTTATGTTTATATCCTTATTAGTTAAAAATATTGTCATTGTGAGTAACAATATTATAATTAATTCCCTTATAAATAAATTATCAGAACCTTATATTCAATACACTTTCATGACAGAAGCAGTTTTTAAGCTCAATGTAGAACGTTGATGCATTGCTATTTTATTTCAAAACTGATCTTTCAATGAGATGCATTATGAAAGAAAATCAAAGGACATAAGTGTACATTTATTTTTTAAAGATTTTAGTTATTTTGTGATATAAATTTTGACATTTTTTTATACATAATTTTTCACAATTTTAAGATAATTTGACCATCTATTTTACCTATTTAGTAATTCAATATTGTTAATAAATTTATTTTATTATAAAAGATTTTTACTTTCTGTCCCTCTAATGGTTCATCAGAAAACTTTGTATTAGATTCAGTACACTTGATTTCAACAGCTTTTTCAGGTGTGAGCAAAACATGAATGAACTTGTCCTGCAAAAATATTCCATAGTAATTATTACAAATAGATTGTATTGCTCCATAAATATAGATCTAGAAGAGTTTATAGTCATTAAAAGAAATATGAATGAAAAGACATATTAAAATAAAACTAGTATCTTATTTACATGACTTATAAAATCAGTCAAAAAAAATTCAAAAGGGAAGCACTTAAATGTTGTAGTGCATATATACCTGTAATAATTTACCTAATACTGATGGTTTGTCAATTAATAGTATGGTTAACACATTTGCATATAACTTAAATACATTGCTTGGTGGTTAATGTGAAATTCCATCAGAATTCCTTTGCCTTCACACTGTATACATTTTTGTATGTAATCCACCACTACCAACAATGTCTGTGGTTCACACAATACTCATAGAATAAAGTGGGATAACTCTGCCGAATGGGGGAAAACATGAGGTTTTCTAAGTTAATCATTATTTTACTTGACTGTTTTTCCAACATCACTGAATGCAACTACAATCATTCAGGGCTCCTTCACAAATCCTGTCTTTACAATACATGCAAAAAAAGATAAGGATACTAAACATTACTGTTGCCATTTTTGTGTGATCATCACTTATTTGGCACACTGATACCTCTCTTGTGGGCATTGTACGTTAAAGTTATATCATGGTCATTAAATTACAAAGAATATTGGTCTCTCAAAATTCCATCAAATACATAACAGCTTTGTGTTTTAAGCATCTTCATTAGTCACAAATTCTTGGAAGTCAAACTAGGGTCGAAGTATTGATCCATCCATTGAGAATTTGTTAGATTGCTGGAAAAAATCTACATTTCATCATACATTACTATTTGTCTGATGAAATAGTCAACCATGGGGTATTCCAACAGTTGATAGCAATCTTCAACAAACGTCTTGTCGTACACCTCTCAATGGCTTCTTTAAAAACTATGTGTATGTGTGAAGTTTTTCTTCCTCATAATGATATCATCTGTTTTCAATATGTTTGATAAGAAGATTAGCAGATTAATGTAAAAGCAAAATTATATGAGTGCAAAAGTTAGACAAGGTCCAATCATGACTTGAATAATTTATGTAAATCAATATTTGTACAAAGAATGCATTGGACTGAAAAAAAAATATGGGTACCATTGATACGCATTGTTTGTAGTACACACAAAATTACTATTAGGAAGGGGTGGGCTGTTCCACATTTTTTTACTTGTTTAATTGTTAATGAAAAATTATGCTTTTAAAAACAATTCAATTACTGTTAAGAGATGATCTAAACCCTTCTTCCGATATATGCGACTGTTTATATATGCATAGAGAACGAGGGCTCATTTTCCTCTCCTAAGAAGTCAATGAGTATAAAAATTCACATTCCAAAAAAATCATCGCTATAACTTTTCTGACAAATGCAACTATATTCTTAAAGCAGATTCATTAGAAGCAATCCATTGTTTTAATTGTTGCTTGGTTTCTAGAGAATAATTATGAATCCAGGTTTGAGCACCAATATGACCTGGCCTCACTCACAACTAACCCATGAATCAATGTCAAATTTGTTTTGGTATTGGTTCAACAAATGAGCACAAAATGGTTTCTCCAACTTACCTTTGCAACACCATTTGTCATCAAAAATACTTTTTGAACCACACTCATAATTTTCTATGCCAGATGTAAATAAAACAATCTGTGTGAAAGTGTTGATTTCACAAATTCATGTCTTTTTCAAAAATGTTTACTTTTCTGAAAAAATAAAATACCCTTTCAGTCTGTCTCCTGTTGGAAATAATCTGTTTGCCAAGTTTGATCAATATCTGGTGAAATGTAGACCTACAGAAATACAGACAGACCAGCTAAAATATAGTTTGATATATATATACGTTAATGGAAAAAAGGTGGTGGTTATCATAATTTGTTTCATTAAAAATACTTGAAATACATATATTTGAATATATACACATACACACCTTCTCATCTTCTACAAAATTATACTTAAGGACTAATTGATCAGACTGCATAGCAGCATTCCATCGACTCCAGTAAAAGTTGAAAGCATGACATAAAACAGACATGCACGAATATGTCCAGTTTTCTAATTCAGCATCCTGAAATATTAATAAAAATCAATTTTAACATAAAATTATAGCTCAAATGGTAAAGAACTTTAAAGCCTAAATTTTTACATGCTGGAAGTACAAACTGTTCCTGGGTCTAAAATGAATTTCTAATGGAAATTCTTCATTAAATACATAGATTTTGTGTGATTTTACTTTGAAAGAAGAATTGAATTAATATTTAGCTCTCGCAAAGGCTTATGTATATTTTCGACCGCCTGTAGTTTTTAATATATATTTATATAATAAAATGTCCAGTTAAAAGAATTAACAAGGCCATAAACTATGAAAGGCTCTTGATATCCTAAGAACTGTACTGTTCTTACAAATTACACAACCATTCTTAAAACAATTGTCATAGTGCATTGATGAATGTTACATTTTTTGAAGCTCAAAGTTCTCATATTGGTATCATGTAGAAGTTAGGAGAAAAGTTGGTAAGCTCATGTCATCCTCATCACTCTACTATTGACTTAAAAAAATGTTACAAATAGCCCTTGCATTGCTTTCTAGTGTAACGTTAATAAATATTCTGAAGGGTCCTTAGCCTAGTTGACCTTGTTTGAAATCCAAAGGTAATATCCATTATTGTTCTAAAATCTTACAAAGTAAATACTTTTTAAAGGTTATTTTAGAATACATTTCATTCATGTAAAATGCAAGAATGTATCTTTTAAAGCTCATATGTTTCAAATTTAGCAACTAATAAATAAATAAAAGAGCATTTGAAATAAAGTAATCCTATTATTTAAAAACTTTTATTCAATTAAAATTAACTCACTTTAGGAGAAATCTCAATAAAATTGTTTATGTCCTTTTCCACACCAATATTGATGCCCATGGATAATAATTTCTAAAAAAAGTAAAAGCAATATTTAATAAAAGGCTTAATTATTGTTAAACAAAATATGTTATGGTCATAAATTAAAATTAAAGATTTTATGATGCATTAATATTATATCTGGCTGAAAATGCATCAACAGTGTTTTTATTACATTCATAATAAATGTGATGCCCTTATTAACTTTCACAATTCTCATTGCAACTGAACAAAATTGATATAAATATTAATAACACAAAAGAAACTAAATTATCCGTTTTAGAGGTATTTCGAGAAAAATGTTACTGTACCAAATTACGTAATATAAAGGTTACAAAAGATTTTTCTTGTTCCTGAACACCGCATAAGAGGATCAAAAATTAAGATTTAAAAATTAGTATATGGCTTCTTTAAGACTCCTGCCATTTTCCCGCTCATAAATTTGATCTTGAATATTTCCTAAACTATAGGAATGAACTGTTTGAAATTTATAATTTAAGGAATTGATGATACAAGGAATCCAAATATCTGAAAATTTTTGTGTGTTATAATTTACTGCTTTTTGTATCTGTATTTAATACTTCTTATTTTTAATAACATTATTTATTTTTTGCAATTTTTTAAAAACTGAAAAAAATATCTATCATTTGGAACAAAAAGCTTTGAAAAATGTTGAAAGGAAAATTTTTTTTATTATCAAAGGAATTTCTTTATCATTATAGGTGATCAATTTTTTAACCCTAATAATGCAGCAATTTTCAAGCAGGATTTTACAAAATTTGAAATTTAGGCTAATTTTATGACAAGAAATCATATACTTAAAAAAAAAGGAACTGATAATATAAAAACACTTTTAGAAGTTCATTAACTATGTTAATTTAATATCATTTATTTTTCTATGAGCCATTTAAAAAAAATACCAATTTTGTCCAGCTGTATTGGAGAATTGTGAAAGTTATTAGAATATCCTTTTTTTTCCCCTTTACCATTGTATATCCTTATTTATTAAATAAATAAAAACAACATATATATATCATAATTTACATTTATCAAATTTTTTAATACAGAGATACATGTACCATGAACTATAAATTATCTCTTTAAAACTTTATTCAAAACTAGACTAGATATCCATGCCACTATGGCAGCAACACATTGACATGTATGAGTTAGGAAACAAAACATTATGAATTGTCAAAATGTTGAAAATCATTTATTACCTAGTGCAGTAATAAAACAACCCAATACTTCAATTTGCTTAAGTAATTATAAATGCAGGTTTTGTTTTGTTTATTTGTATTATAGCAGATTAAATAAATATAAATTTGTTAACTCTACATTTAAAAAAAATACAAATATTTTATCAACAAAATTATTCATTAAATAAACTATAACATGAAATTCAAAAGTTAAATTTATTACATATAAAAAAAAAAAGTTACAGAAATATAGCATACACAACTTGGAATTATTAATTGTTTTACTTTTATTAATCCATCTGGATTCATCCAAACTGAATAACAGTCAGAAAATAAAGATTTTCCATCTCTCTCAATTTGTTGAATGCAGCAGCCTTCTTTGCTGATATTAATTTTGATTGCAACTTGCATACCAGTAATAGTCAGCAGAGCTGTGTTATTTTCAATTCCTTTACTCAATTCCCAGGACTAAAAAGAGAAGAGGGAAAAAACCTCACCCACAAAATAGTTTTATTATAATTAACTTATACACTGTATTGATAGAACTGCCCACTGATGAAGATATCAATTTTTCAACATGATAATGAAGAGTGACTTTTTTTTTAATGGAAAGTACTGATTTGTTTGGCAAATCCTCAAAAAGATATAACATTTTGACCATTGTAAAATATAGTAAATAACGAACAAATATAGTAATAATAATGAATCGAAATAAAACATATTTTGTGCCACATCAAAATATAATATTCTTTTTTTTTCTTTAATGATAGAGAGATTATTTAGTTTTAGTTTTCATTTAAGCAGAACACAAATAAATTAGAATTAGACTTTCTGTTATGATCTATTGAATTAAATATAATTTTTTGTACTTATTTGATACTCTAATTGCTAATTTACAAAAGGAATATTAACAAATTACTATTGCTGATGTTTATATCTTTTTAAAAAATGCTACAGCTATAATCATAATTTCTGTAAACAAGGTCATTATTTTACAATTCAAATCATTTCTGAAAAGACATCAAATCCTATATTTTATTGCATAAATTTTCAATAACTTTTTATTGAAACTTGTATCAAACAATATGTTCTAATTAAAGTAGAAGCTTATTCTACTCATCAGTATCTAATATAACATCAAATATTACCAGCAGAAGTAGTTCCATAATACAGAGAGTAAATAAAAATTCAAACGCATTTAAATATAATTCAAGGGATGATAAAAGTTGCTATTAAATGAATATTCTTTGTGAGAAAGTCTATACTCTTATGAAAATAAAATTAAAAATCATACATGATAACATTCATCTTAAATCACCATTTTTTTTAAAATATCATTGAACAAAATTTAGCTTTTATTGACAAAACGTAAGTTAAAATTATAACAATAGTTATAGTGCAAAGCATGCATAAAAAGTGGTCAAGTTTGATTTAACTGCCCACCTGATACGGCATATTATTATATTTCCTTTGAAGTAATCCAATAATCCCAAACCGATTAGTTTTAAAAAATATGTGACCAGTATCTGAAAAATGTATTCATTGTAAAAATTAGTTATCCTTGGTATGAAACATATGAAAATAGTTAAGTTCAAAAAATAAGTTAATATTTGAATATCCAAGATTTTTTTTTCTTCCTCAAAAAATATTGCTGCCTTTTTCTAAGATTAAAACATGCAAGGAAGAAACAGATTAAAATCTTATAATAATTACTTTTCAGTACAACCATAATATATTGTTATTTAAATTATTAGCTAATATGGATTTGAAATGAATTTATCACATCCATATAGAAAATACAAATTCAATCTTTAAACAAATGTCTCAAAAATTAAAATTTCATGTAACAAAAAAAAAAAAAAAAAAAAAAAAATTAAAAAAAAAAAAAAAACATATGTTTCTTTTTTTATGCTTATAAAATAAGAGACTTTTCTATAAAAAAAAAAAAAAAGCCTCAGTTATTTTAAAAAGAATACTAATATACAAAATAATTCAATGATAGCTTTTTATATAACATCTGTAAAATAAAATCCCAAAGCATTCCGATAAAAGAATATGCAAAACAATTTCAGGAATATTATAAAACAGATTTACAACTTGAAATAGCATTTTACAGAACAGAAAAATGTAATATTACCATATTTTGTTTTAACAATCACCTTCATCATACTTTGTCTCAAAAAATCCTATGGTTGTGAATCCTTTCTTGAGAGGGATCCAAAATGCTGGTACAGGTTGCTCTAAAAATAACACATTTTCTGGAAGTCTAGAAATGAAATAATCAAATGTAATTACAAATTTCTATATTTTAAACAGAATAATGATATGTCTATTACAAAACTGATTTCGGTCCAAAAATGCAAATTTTTCAATAAATTGGAAATTACATTCAAACTAATAGTTACTTTTGAACAGTCAATATAAATAAATAAGGTTCAATACCTAAATTAGAATTTTCTTCATGAATTCTATTTTGGCAAAAATACCATTTAACTATAACAGTAAATTAGTTTAGTAATTGCTAAAATATTAAATATCATTGTTAATTTTCTTCAAAAAAAATCTTAGGTTATTACTTAAGGGACACAGAAATAGCACTACACATTTCTTTATCAAATCTTTTTATCTCAGAATCAGCAAACTCTGCTGCCACAGCAGGAGACATATCTGGTTTGGGATGACGAATAGGGATTATACTAGTTCGATATGGAATACGAACTAGTTCCTTTTCATTCCCTATAAATTAAATAACCCTTTTTTAATACTTCCATTATAGCTTTCAGAATTCAAAATCAAATATCTCAATTATAAAGAAATTTGAAACTAGGAGCTTTAATTTTATATTTTGAATATATATATGTAGCCACTTTTAATAAACATTTATATTTCATAAAATTACTTGCATCACTAATATGAAGAATACAAACTGATTTATATATAAGAAAATTCTAGCTGTAATATTTACATATTTTAAAAGATTTTTTATTCATATTTTACAAAAAAAGGTAAATTAAAAACTTTTTTCACAATGTATATAACAGTGTCACATGTTTACTTTTTGTAAAACTAATACTGTGTTAGAATATAATAAATATTATATGTAAGCCATTTGTATAATACTAGCCTTTTTGATAACTAAAGTAACATATCATAGATATGAATGAATTATCTATCACATTAAATATTATATTATACATATTTTTATTCAAACCTACAATTAGTAAATATCCAACATCCAGATTTCATAGTTTGATACGGAAGTTGAAATAAATCAAAATGGTACAATCCTCCCACAACATAATATTCAGCTTTTTCCAAAATAATTAGTTCTGGTTCTTCAGGAGGAGCTGAAATAATGTTTTCTCAAATTATGACTATATCCCCTTAATATATAATTTCTACACTACAACAATTTTGATTTTTATAATTTTTTTCTTATATTATAAATTAGAGCAAAGAGTATAAATTACATTCCCATTAAAAATTATATTATTAAAAAAACTTCATTCAAAAGTAAAAGCCCACCTTAAGCAATCATATTTCGTTTCAATAAAAATTTCTTGTTTAAACAAGAGTCACACAGTAAAGAATAAAAAGAATCTTTTTGATGATGTAAAAAAAATTAAGAATTATATAATATTTGTGAAAATAATCATTCAGTGTACAGGAAATTTAAAAATTTTTGATATTAGATTTATTCCTATTTTTCACGATAACAATTTAATGAGAAAAACAATTTTTCATATACAGGGTGTGATAAAACAACTGAGATGGGGAAAACAAGCATAACATCTACAAATTATTGATTTCAAATTATGTAGATGTGTGTGTGTGCATTCAAAATTTAGAGGAAGTCATTTATCCTTCCTCAGTCATTTAATTACAAAACAATGTAACATTTTATTGTATCAAAATCAAAGTACTTCAATAAAAAAATAACTTTTAATTTACATATCAATATTTAACAATGCAGTTAATAAGTAAAGTTCAAAATTTTAATTTCAAAATTTTGAAATAAAGACTTCACTCACTAAACGTTATGGCAGATGAAAATTTTTCAGCATCAGTTTTACCAGATAACTCAGGAGCAGCTATCTGCTTTAAAGCAGCATTCAAAAGCTCAGACATTACAGACGCTTCTAACTGCAACCAAAAAAAAAAAGTCAAATATTTAACTTTAAATGATGATTAAACTGATTATTTTATTATTTATACCTGCAAACAAATTTGATCTTCAGAAGCAGGATATATTTCTTCTAATAATGTTTCAGCAAAATTATCTGAAACAAATATATTTTTTAAAGTTATGTGTAAAGATATTTTTTTTTTAAAAAAAATCCATTTTATTTATTAAAAATGGGGATTTCAATCATAGACAAATATAATATTCAATTTCAATATTTGTAAAATACTAACTTAAAATACTGCAAAATAAATTAAAAAAAACATAAAAAAAGAGCTAAGATTTTTTTTTTTTAGAAAAACGTATTCTCATATTGTTTATACTGATAAAATAAAAATTAATAACCCTGTTTACTAAAACTAAACTTTCATAAAGTATGCTTCAAATAAAAATAAAAAAAAAACTATATATATAATATATATATATATATATATATATTGACTCTTACATATGAAATATATATGTACACTGAAGTGCCAAAAGTCATGGGATGCCTCCTATTATTGTGTGGGGCCTCTACATGCCAACAAAGTGCAGCAATTTCAAAATAGCATTGACTAATAAGTTGACAGAAGTTCCTGAAGAATCTATAATTGCAAAAGTTTTGCCAGAGCAAAATTTTGTGCATGAACCAACTTTTTGATTATGTCCCATTTGTGTTTAATGGGATTTGAGTTTGGTGATCTAGGTGGCCAAAGCATTTGCTGGAATAGTCTAAAAAGTTAATCAAAACAATTGTAAATGATTTTGCCCAAGTTGTATATCGCATAATCATTCTTGAAAATTCCATCATTGTTTGGGTATGTGAATGGCTGCAAACGGTCTCCGAGTAGCTGAATATAACCATTTCAGTTAATGATTGATTCAGTTTGACCAGATGACCTAGACCATGCCCTGTAAAAACAGTTTAAATAGTTATAAAGCTACCACCAGTTGTGGCCGCGGTAGCCTAGTGGTCATAGCTTCGGATTCGTGACCGACGGTTTTCGTTGAGTCGCGGGTTCGATCCTTGGCCACCAAAGACCCACCGTGTAGCCGGGGCTAACGCACTTAAATCTGACAGGGCCCAAAGTCCTTTCGTTGGTGTGGTGTGGATGTTAGGAGAGGGGGTGCCAGCTCAGGTGTCATTCGCATCACTTGACCAAGGTTCAAAATTACAAGACCCATTGCCAATAGTCATTATGTTGCTTCTAGAGCAACATAAATAAAACCAACCAAACCAAGCCTTGTTGACAACTTGAGTCTAATGCTACCAACAGCTTTTACCAACTGGAATCGTGACTTATCTGCCAAGCTATGCTATTTCATTCATCTGAAGTTCAACCGATATATTAACAATTTGAGTAAAGGCACTGATACTGATAGCATGCTCTTAATAAAGACACTCAAGTTGGTCTTCTGCTGCCATACCCCATCAACACCAAATTTTACTATCCTATCCTAACAGATATGTCCGTCATATATTTGAGATTGGTTAATTTTGTTATTTGGTTAAGTATTGCTTATCTATCGACACTGATTACTCTTCACCAACATGACAGATCTTTATCTTTAAAAAGGTGTTATTGTGTGGTAGTATTTGTAATAGCATAAACGATTTCCACATATTCTTTTGACCTGCAGAAAAAAAACTATCCCATTGAAATCACCTCTTTAAAAATACTCAAGATATATCTACAATGCAATATTACTTTCAGAGCTAGTGGACAACAATCCAGTAACTAATAAACAAGTATTCAGTCCATTCTTGAAGAAGATAAAATATTTTGATATCTATTTAGTTAGAAGAATATTTTAGTCTTTGTTGTTCTATATTCCATACAATCAAACAAGCAATCAATGCAGTGTTGCTTGTCTAGTAACACTGATTATTTTACACCAACATTGCTATTCATTGTCATTAAATAGATATAGTCAATCATTGCTTTGTCCATGATGAGAAGTAATGCTTGAAATTGCTTCACACTCTCAGAACACTCTTGACGTTGTGGATTGAGGAATGTTGAATTCCTTAACAATTTATGAAATGGAATATACCATGCATCTAACTCCAACTAACATTCCATATTCAAAGTATGTTAATTCCCATAATGTGGCCATAATCATGGAAAAACTTTTCACGTAAATCACTTGTGTACAAATGTTAGTCCAGCAACGCAGTGCACATTTATACATTTCTTAAATGATACTACTGCTATACGACAACTTTTTTGGTCCTTCAGTATATATATATAAAGAGGTTTCCATAAAAACTGTGAGTAAAATCATAAAAAAATTGAGAAATATATTTAAGGCAATAAATAAATCATTATTTTTCAAAATACCTTCCTTCAGATGATATGCAACGGTTCTATCCTTCAACTCACTTTTCAAAACAAGTATAGAAGCTTTTTTCTGGAAGCTGCTTCAAAGAACCCTACACTGCTGAATTAATGTCTGAATCTGTATTAAATTGTCTGTCATTAAGCTTCTCTTTCAATGTCAGAAACAGCCAGAAATTGAATGGTGTGAGATCTGGACTGTAAAGTGAATATGGCACAATTCTGATGCTGCATTTACCAAGATATTACTGAACAGAAGTAGCGACACATGCGGGTGTGCATTATCCTGATGTAATATCCAATTCCCAACCAGTTCGTGATGTTTTCTCGATATGTGTTGTCACAAAATTTTCAAAACTGAAACTTAATATTCACTTTTCACAGTAGTTTTTGGAAACCAGCATGTTGATAGATTACACCATTATGATAAAAAAAAATAATCTTCATGACCTTTCCAGCAGATTTGCGTTTTCAGATTTTTATCGGAGGGGGAGAATCTGGGTGTTTCCATACACTTGTAAGGGACTTGGTAAAGGGATCAAAATGATGCACCTAGGTTTCATCACCAATTATTACAATCTTTATGAAATTCGGATAATTTTGAAGCATTCTGTTTCCACCCACAACATTGGTGAATTCTTGTTTATATTTGTGCTTTAGTTAGGTAATGAGGAACCCCTCTGGAATATGATGAATCTGTAAATGTTGCATATAATGCAAAATATCAATGTTTTTGAAATGTTATTTGATACCGCTATCTCCTCACATGATATTCACCAATTTTTTTGCAAGACTATCAACACAGCATTAACATTTCAATCATTCACAACACTTTCTGGTCAGCCAGGTTTAGGAATTTATTCTACAGACAAACAACATTTTTTAAATCATCTTGCCATTTAAAAATAGTAGACTCACCAAAATATTTGTCTTTGTAAGCTTCTTTCATTAACTTCACAGTTTCTCGAGCTGTTTTGCCCAAACATGTTATGTTTGGGCAAAACAGCTCCAGAAACAGTTAAGTTAAATGTTATGGCACAACCCATTTCATATTTTAACTCCAAATTACTCACCTTCATTTCTGTAGGGCAAATAAAAACAATTATTGAAGCAAGTACAAAACTAGGAAAATAAAACTGTCTGCTTCACTTAGAATATTTATAAGCGTTCAGATAACATTTTGAAAAATTGAGCAAAGTTTGAAAGAAAACCCATGTTTAAAAAATTCTTTACTTACCAGTGTTATTTAATAAATACATCTTCTTATATAACTTTAGATCTTAAGGATAAATGCATAACATCTAAAATAACAAAAATCTTTTCAAATGGATTTCAACAATAAAAACTTGTATCTAAAAAAAAAATTTAATTATTATTTCCTCAACAGATGAATTCAGTATTAATCATCTTATAAGAACTCAATTGTATGTAGTGTACTCCAAAATTAAATTTGAATATTATGGAAGTTAGTTAAAATACACTCATATATCCGTTTATACACAATAGATATCTTTTATTAGAAATTGTAAGAAAAAATATTGTTTAAAAACTATTGACTGGAAAATAGAATGGTTTTCAACTCTTCAGAATAAAAAATAAAATGGTTTTCAACTCTTCAGAATAAAAAATAAAACATGTCAATACATGTTATACATTCACTTCGATTGGAGCATCAATTATTTTCAATAATATGCAAAATATTATTAAAAATAATAATATTTCACAAGTGAAATATTTATATTCACAAAATTTTAATGAAAATATTATATTAATACAAAAAGACCAACACTTAGGGGAGTGCACACCACTTGTTTGAAATGACATTTAATGCAAAATGTCACACATGAATTGTTTGCTGAACACTGATTTTACATCAAGATTAATAACTTTATATGAGCAAGAATTTTATTTCAATTTTCCTTCACATCAAACACTAAAAGTCTGCTTTTCACTATTGACGACAAACTTAAAATACAAATTTCTCAAATTTTTTTCAATATATTGAAATTATAATTCAGAGAATTCCTGGTAATAATGGAAACAATTAAGAGTCAGTCTATAAGTGACATATGCCCAACAAATTCCAAATTATGTAAAGCCATTTTGGAAATGTGAGATTTGTAACACAAACGCACACACACACAAAATTCTTAAAATTTAATATAACTTAAAATATTAAAAATTAACAATAAATATAAAACAATTTATAAATTATACAAAAAATACAACATATTTTGAAGATGTAGTAGAGCATTACCATCCAATATTTAAAAATATATATATGTCTTACCTTTTATAACAAGTTCACCTAATTTACACCCATTTGGAATAGCAGACTCGCAGAAAGTTGGAGTTATATTATCAAACAATGAATGCCATATTCTTACAGCACAGCTTATTTTAAGAAGTTCAGGTGGTAATTCAAAACTAAACCCAATGGATGTCCAAGTCATGCCTTTATGTCGAAGATTTTTTGATAAATTACCCCATAAGCAATACGTAATACTTGTCTGACCATTAGATTGATCAGAAACCCCAAATTCCATATTGAAGGATTCGTCATTGATATGCTCATTTGCTGCCTAAAATTAAAAAATATTTTTAAAACCCGATTAAGGTTTGTTCCATAGTTTGATCTTTCTCATAATTCATGAGAAGATTGCTAACTCTACGCTACTTTTCAAAATTTGACATATAACACTATTGCAAAAATAGCACATATATACATATATATGAACATTTTAATGGGTGGAACATTATTATTTTCAAAAAGGACATAATAGAATATGAAAAGAGATGAAAAAAATTTGATCATGTCAAATAAGCCAATAGAACAATTTTTTTTTAGTTCAAAGGAAATTCTTACAAATACTTAAGAATGGAGTTAAACTATATGTGTGTATATATTTATCTACAAAGGTATTTAAAATGATTAAACTGATTTAGAAATTCCATATTTTCAAAAATAAATGACATAGAATAATAAGTAAATACATGAATACAAAGGAAAACTGTGGAAGTTTATACTGTGCAAAATAGATGGCCTCATGTGTTCTTTGTGAAGCTTTTCTATGAAAGCTGTTTCAGAAGCTTTCATAGAGTTATGTGGAAGTTGGATTGGTTGCAGTGGACCAGATGACTTGATGTTACACAGTTGGCCACCTAAATCACATAATATGGTATTACCATGTCTAATCATCTGATACCTAATACGATTTCTTCTCTATTGGATTTTGTAACAGATAAAGACCATACATCACCATTACCCACAAATTTATTTGAATTCAAACAGATTTTTACTGTTGTACAATTAATAACCACTGACATTATACAACATGTTAGCCAGAAATTTACATATTGAATTGACATTATATGTGTAATTAAAAGAAGTTATTTTGAGAACTTGTAAAAAAATTTCTATATTTTTCCTTTGCATTCATGCATTACTTATCATTCTGTATAATTTATTTTTTAAAATATGGAATTTTAAAATCAGATGAATTATTTTGAATAATGCTGAATACATATGTAATGCTCGTTGAATATAATTTGAAAAAATAATTAAGTACAGAGATAGAGTATTTTCATTCATTCAAGAAGCAGATAATTTCTTTTAAATATAATTATATTAATCTGCAATTTTTGAAAAACAATTCCCAAATAAATGTTCATTAAACAACTTACTTAAGGGATTACCAGCAGTTACAAATATTGTAAAATTGTCCAGAAAGTACATTGTTAAAAATATTTAGTTATCATTGTATCTTAACAAAATATTGTTGTTAATTACTTACAGGAATTTATTTATAAACATCACACTAAAAAGCAACAAGAGATCTAGGGGCACCAGGCCTCCTAATTTTGAACTAAAGTCATAAGATGAAGATGACATATGATCATGCATCCCTAACTTCCACACCACAGCATTATTTGGTGCCTCGACAAAATTAGTAAAAGAAAAATAATGCACAATACATATCATATATTTCACACTTCCATAAATAAATACACAGATTGCACTTTTATGTTTTATATGCAATTTTTGTAACCTGTTTAATTAAAAATATTGTTGAAAATACAAATCCAACTTGTGGCCAGTTAGTCAAGGAGATTCCGAGCTATCACATTCCATTTTTAATAACTGAACATATTAATAAATAAGATATTAAAATATATAACACAACTGAACATATCAATAAATCTGAAATTAAAATACAAAAGAAAATTACAGTGTACTTTTATTGCTTACAAAGAATGAAGGTAATATACATTCTTACTCTCAAAATTTTAAAGGTAGCAACATCCATTTTCTTTCTCATCATATGCTGCAAATTCTTTATGCTCTGAAAATAGTATAAATAAAATTTTATGCTCTGACAAATTCCTTTTCACTTTGAAATGATATAATTAGTATTTTCTATTTATTTAAAAATTTATTAATTATAACTTTCTTACTTTCAAAAGATTAATATTTATGTATTTCATGGGGGAAAAATAAATGGTAAAATAGATTAATATGTAAAGAATTTATTCATCTCTTAATATTCTAATATTACTAGGCAAAAAATACATTTGTAACTGAAAATTAATGTTGTTTCATCAATAAGATACACTGTTGTCATAAATAAATAAAAACTATTCAAAAATGTAAAAGAAATTACATATTTTCACGATAATACTAAGACTAAAAGAGAAAAATAATTAAAAAATTTTTTTCCTTTATTCTATTTTTTTCCTCATTGAGTATAACATAAATATAAAAACTGGAGAATATCATTCTCTTTAGGGAACTTATTTATATGAAAATGAAAAATTAGAAAGTTTTAAGAAATTATACCTTATTCTAATAACTATAAGATAATAAAACATAGTTTTCTTAAACAAAAAATTAATTAAAACAGTTATAATGAAGCATATTCTATAAATTATTATTACAATGTATTGAGTTATCAATGAAATGTTCTCAAAAATATATAAGTAAAAGTTTTAAGCTTTTATTCCAAAATTAATAATAAATATCTTACTAAAAATTAAATTCCCTATGTCATAATTATTCAAGACCAAATAATTTCAAAATAAAGTATTAATTAATAAGTCAAAATAAAGTTATTACATTAAATAAATACAACAAAATATTGAGTTTTAAAAGTTAATTAAGTGAATACACACTAAGTTTATGTTATATTTTTATACAAAGTTGTATACCTGCATCCATGATCTCATAGTTTTAGGTGCAATTTCGGGACATTCTAAAACAGCTAATTTAATATCTTCACACATCTGAAAAAAAGAATTTTAATGGGTTTTTTTTTTTTGTTGTTGTTGTTGTAAATTGCATGGATACTACAATTAATATAGATCTGAGAAAAAATCAATATTTTCTAGCAAATAATTAACATAATGCTACTGGGGAAATAACACAGAAAAAGAACATAAAATGCACAGAATTATGCTGAATTAAGGAATATGTTTAGGGAAAATATATTGAGAGTTTTACAATTTTTTTTTAAATCTCTCAATAAAGGCATCATTTAACTTTCTAAAGCTAAATAATAATTAAAGTAAAAAATGTATTTTTTTAAAACAATATTGAAATAAAAAAAAAATTACATTCCTTTCATATTGTTAAGCAACATCAAAAATATATAAATATATTCAATGCAGTTTATTTTTTTTATATTAATCTCTTCAGCCTGAAAATTATTTTCTCGAATTTGATTCAATTTTTATAATATAATTATTTTAGTTTTATTTTATACTCAGAATTGAGAATCAACCCTTTTAATTTCTTTTCTTCACTTTATTTATCTTTCAAATGTCCATTTAAAGCATAAATACATACAATAATGTCAAATATGCACATATTCAAATAAGTATGCATACATACAAAAAATATCATAATATTTGCATAATATGTATATGTGCATATACATACAATAATATAACCAAATCTGCATAATATGCAAATACAATAATGTCAAATCTACATAATAAATATATATGTCACTCATATTTTCATTAATGTGAAAAGTTTTCAATGTCTGCAAATAGCATGATTTCTTTCAGTCTTCTGAAAAAGATTTACAAAAAAAACCTTAATTAGACATTTAATTCAATAATTGAAACATGGATGTAGACCTGTTGACTTTTATGATACTCCTTAAAAACATGCATTATATCACAAACTTCATCTTCCTCCAATTCTGTCAAATATGCATTTACTTCAGGTAGAATTAATGGATTGATTTCTCGACTTTTGTACACATAATTATACCACTAAAAGAAATTGCAAAATAGTATTTTTAAAATAGATGGAACAAATACAAATAATTTAAATTGATAAGAATTCAATTAAGATACAATTAAACAATAAGAGCAATCGACCATTCATCTAATATTTCTTAGTGCATTGTAAACAAAATATTTCCTTTTTATATACTTATTTAATTTTAAGAACTAAAATTTTTTAAATATCTATTCCCAGATAAATCATCATGCATATAAAATATACATATTATAAGGTATTAACAAATGGTGTAATTAGTGATAAAAATTAAAATTTTCTTTCATAGCATTTATATATTTAAAATTTCATATGAAATTTTAAAATTATTAAGGTGCAGGTAAAAAATTGAAGTTTATACATACACAAATTTATGTAACAAATCATTAGGAAGTTAAAAAGCACATTATTATTAAATATATATACTCAGAAACAAAGAAATTTCTTTACAAAAGCAATTTACAAACCTTAAACAAAATAAAAAAATTTGACAAAACGAAACATTGAGATTATTTTTGTGAAATATTCATATATTAATATGAAGGGCATGAAAATTTATTTCTAAAGAAATTTAAGAGTGTTTTTATATGTGCATAGTGTTAAATAACATAATTAAATAATCCATCATAAAAGAAGTTATATGATAAAAAAAAAAAAATACTGGTTTTAAAATTTGAAGAAACATTTTAAAAATAATAATAAATTTTTTAAATTTAGTAAGAAACTGACTGTCATAAAAAATAAGTCAACAGCTTATAATAAAAAAAATGAGACTTTTTTTTCTTATTCATAGCATGCATTACTTCGACAAGTAATAAAATCAAAACTTCATTAAAATTAAAATTACTTACACATTTCTCTTCCCATTTGGTATATCTCTTATCTTTATAGAGATTATTCAGATCAGAAAATGTTAATAGTAACTCATTATATTCATTTTCCTTAACTTTGGAATCCTACAAAATAAAAATAAAATAGAATAGCTGAAGATCCTTCTTCCTTAAAAGTGAT
The DNA here is from genome assembly GCA_019974015.1 of Nephila pilipes. Taxonomy (NCBI): domain Eukaryota; kingdom Metazoa; phylum Arthropoda; class Arachnida; order Araneae; family Nephilidae; genus Nephila; species Nephila pilipes. The sequence goes on from BMAW01056700.1 coordinate 812,044, forward strand.
AATTTAGCTTATTTTAAATCCGTGCTAAGGAAAAGAAAAGTAATTTTTTTAAAAACCTGTTCTAAAACTTTCCGTTCGAGAGGATGAATAATATCAGGTTCCTCTAACTTTTCATCTTCAGGGGAGGCTCCTGGGTTAAAAAAATTCAATTTTATTAACTTTAAATAATAATAGAAAACAATTAAAATTAAATGTTCAATTAATTTGGTTAAGGAAGTCAGTAAATGTATATTTTTAATACTTTAAAAATTAATATTTGAATAAAAATGTATATTATATCATATATTTGAATAATATTTTTTTTATTTACCTTAAAGGGATTTTAATAGCAAATACAAATAACTTTTTTTTTTATCTGTCAAAGAATTTTTTTTTTACTCAAAGTACCTAACTTAAGCTAAAGCATTAAGTTATGCTTCTAATTTCTCTATCTAGAAATTATAAATAAATAATGCATTATAACTTATACAATTACACCACAAGGATATAAATTAATTAAAATTTTTAAATTTAAATTTTGAGTCTGATTATTACAAAGAAAACAAATTTTACACTGAAAATTTATAAAAGATAACTACTGAGTTAAAACAAATGTTTTTTTAAAAAAGGGAAAAACATAAAAGCATATGAATATTTTGACAAATAAAAAGATATTATTTTACCCCCCCCCCCTTTTTTTTTCTCTTTTTCACCTTCTTTTCATTACAAATCATTTAACTAATATAATTCAACATTTAGATAAAAAAAAATTTCATTTTATAGTTAAAGTAATGAAAATAAATTTCCCTTTTTTGTAAAAACTAAAATAATTATGATAACTATTTATTTCTTTATCATACATTCTATAAACATATACTGAATTTCACTCAGAATCAATCATCACATTTTCATGTAAATTTCTATTTGATATCTAGTCAGTAATATTTACCAAAAAACATAACCTATTATATATTATTAAAATAATTAATACAAATAAAAAAATTATATTGTTACTAAATAGAAAAATGTATTTGCTAAGATAATAATTTAAGTTCTGAGCTTTCAGTTTTTATTTACAATTAAAAGCCAAGTAAATTAAAAATATTTTTCTAAAAAATGCATGGTTAAGATCAGAATTTACATTCCAGTAAGAAAGAAATGTTCCATTTTCTCCAATTAAGAACAATTAGGATATAATACCTACTCAAGCTTTGCTCTTTCTTGATTAGGGTTTTATCTTGTTTAGAACGTTTTCCAAAAGATTTTTTCCTGGGCTAGAAATTAATTTAAAAATTCAAGCTGGATTAAATTATTTTTGAAGCATTAAAAAAATAAAATATATCTCTGTTTAACCAATCATAAATTTCATGAATGTCAAGTTCAATAAAAAGTGCTATTTTTTCCCCCATCCATAGCTTTGCTGTCCCACTTAACAAAATATTAGCAAAATTTTGTATGCAGAATAATATGGGGAGAACAAATCAGTAACAAATATTTAATTTTAAAATAATTATTTGAAATATTAAATAATTAATGAAAAGTTAAAATTGGATTAGATACATATTACTGTTATTCTAATAACTGAAATATGCATAAAAAATGGGAAGTAATTGAATCAAATATTAAATGGTAATAGAAATTCTAAATTGGTAATTAGTCCGTCACTTTTCTTGATTTTTTCTAAACAAGTTCAACAGTTTAATATAATCTAATTTAATTGGATATTACACTTAAATCTATAATTCATAGGAGCATAAAGCAAAGTTCTCAATTCTGACTTTGTTCTCTCTTCATCCAGATAAAAATTTCAGGTTTCAAAACATATATTTTCAACCATCAAAAACGTAGTAAAAACAATTACTATAATTCTGTAATAAACAGAAGTACTCGTAACTTTTGAATTTTCAAAGACATATACAGTTCTTTTACATCACATAAGTTAAGGATTACAAGAATGGTATACAAATTTAAGTTTATTTTTAATGCAATGTAAATAATTTTAAATAAAGACACATACAAAATAGTCCATAGTACTCATTTGTTAAAGCAAAAAGCAGATTACACTAAAATGCTGTCTATCTTAAAATTTCGTCACTTTCTTTTTGCAAATAAGATTCCCAGAAAAATGCTTCAGTTAATTCAATTCACATCAATTTTTGGATATTTTACTCATGGGAAGTAAAAAAAAAAAATCCCAAATGGGAAGTAATTTTCAATTACTCCCTTTTAGATTATTATGAAAATTTTATTTACTTATTTTTGAATGAAAGTTTAATAATTATGCAGTTAACAAAAAAAAAAAATTGTTATTATCAGTCCATTTCAGCCACAATGAAGCTAAACTTAAAATTAAACAAAGAAGTTTTGAGAAAACAACTTTTATACCGGCATGAAGAATTCCAATATTTAAGGAAGTTTAAGTAGTTTCAGTGATTTCTCTGTCCGATATGTTGACCAGTTGCACCGAAGAATATCGTTAGTTGCCAAGACAACGGATATTTTTCTTCGTTTAAGGTTGTTACAGGGTACGCTTCACAAATTTAGCGATACGAGGCAGATATGTTCGGATCTAAATACTGTAAAACTCAGACTAGTTATCTTACATAATTTTTGTTCACATTATTAAAACTTAGAACGTAATGAATCCCTTATTGGATTTGAATTTAGCCAATTTCTGGTTGTTTTAGTTTCGCTTTAAGACTCTCATCATTGGCTGGAGTTGTTCACGTGATTCTCCTGACGTCACCGAAACGAATGTTTTAAACTCGAAACCTGTGGGTGCTGTAGTGACTAGATGCTTCATTAGTTTTATTCCAAGATCAAACTTTTAAAGACCTGGAATAAATTTTTCGTTCCCAAAATATTATACAACAAATTACTTAAAAATATTAACAATTTATCACTCATCAGAAAAAAAACACCTTAAAAAAGGCACATCAGCAGAAAAACAGGCTAAAATTAGGACTGAAGTACAACTCGCAACTAATTTTACAATGAAACCAATTAAATAATAATATACAGTCAGTTAATATACAAAATAAATTTTAAAAGCCAAAGGGGGGGGGAAGGTCATTATTTTATATGAAAAATAAATAAAATATTCCAAGGTATAAGAATTTTTTAGAAAATATGTACATTACTCCAGAACTAAGATAGGACAACTTTCCTCTTGAAACAAATGCTTACATATAATTAATAAAAGAGAAAAAGAAAAGATTTTTCCTTCCATCTAACTAAACAATTGACCCATCTAAACAAACAACTTTTAAGAAATATAAAAATTTGCAGTCTCAAAAATATTTCATAAAAAATTATTCAGTATATTTTTCATGAAAAAATATTTGGCTTTCAAAAAAGATTTTACTGTAGCATTTTTTTTCACATAATTAAAAAAAAAAAAAAAAAAAATTGAAGAGTATATTTTTATTAGCAAATTACTTTGATAATTAAATATAAGTTTCTTTATGAAACCTAGGGACATTGCAACAGGTTTAAAACATAAGCTTAGAGGCAGGAACAAGTTAGGTATTTAGTATGGTATGAGAAAATAAATTTGTTTAATTCACTACTTAATAATAATAGTACCCAAAGTAGAGAGAACTTGACTCCAGTAATTTGCATAAGCTCTCCTTCAACTCAGTGTCTCTGAATAAAAATTGTATACTCAAGATTTCTGATTAATAAATTTAAAATCCTTTATTCTTTTAAATAAAAAATATTTAGATTTATCAAATTAAAAAAGGTAGGAAGAAAACAATGAAACTAAGCAAAAAATGAGCATATAAAAAGTACTTTATTAATCAACACACACAAAATATTACTTTCCACTACATTTTACAGAAAATGCTTCACACAACACAAAGTATAGGAAAATATAAAATGTCATCTTGAAAATAGTTTGAGTTATTGTTCAGAATAATATCTCTTCTTCAAAGTTCTATATTTTTTCAACATGTAAAGAGCTTCCAATTCTTTAATGATATACTGGCCTTTTATCAACAATATTTCCAATTCTTTCGAGTCCTTAACATCTTTATTTTTCATAAAAGATGCTTTTGCACGAGATCTAAAATATTCATATCCTTTTGGATACTCCCTTCCAAGGAACAGCAGCTATAACAAATAAAAAAAAACTTTATATTATAAAATAAATAGTAAAGTTATGTCAATACACAAATTTTTAAAAAATGTGTTTTCAAACAAATGCTTGGCAACAGCTTTTTTTAAGAAAATCCTGATAAAGGAAAAGGCCCCATAAAAAATTATAAGTTTTCATAAAAAATCTGAATACACAAGAAAATTAATTTTAAAAAATGTAAATATATAATTCAACTTGCATATTTACTTAAAGAATATTCTCTCTTGGTGAAAATTATATGCTTTTCACATATTTATTAATATTAAGTTTAAAATATAATCCATTGCAAATTAAGAATGCCACAATTGGTGATTTGGAGAGATTACACATTTGTCATCAACTCTTATATGAAATTTTAAGATATGGAAAATTTGATAATTAATATATACATTTTTTTTAAAAAAAATTACATAAACCTATTTACTCCATTCATTACCTACATTTTAAGAAACCCTGTTCCACTTTAAAGATGAACAAATATCGATAAGGCCAATTAAGTTAAACTATTTTATTAAACAGCAAACAAAATGGAAAACTGAAACTATAATATGAACTAGCTTGAACTAAAATGGTAAATATTTAAGATGAGGGAAATCTCTTTTAAAAATTTCAAAAAATAAGAAATAATACAAATTCTCAATAATTACCAATCACTTAAAAGTGATTATGTAAAATTAATAATACACTAAATTCATATCAAAATATGTTATAAATAAAACAATTACCGATAATTAATAACAAAAAATTATTTCATCATTACATTTATCTAAATATCAAACTATTTCTTATTCTGTTTGCTTCATTAGTGTACAAAACATAAATTTTTGTTTCTTAAATTATTCCTTATTTGTGATATGCTCTATGTACACAAACCATAAATCTTTTCATGTTAATTAAAAATATTTCATTAGTTAAAATCTAAATTTATGACTTTCTATACATACTAATTTATTGTTTGTTGAATTTAATTCAATCATGAATAAGAAACTCAAAATAAAATATTCAAAAGCAACCAAAACAAAAGGTTAAAAAATCATCCTTAAAGTCTATTTATTAATCAATTAATATAATATATTTAAATATATCAAAATACTGATATATTTAAATATTTGTATACTACTTTAAATAAAAAAACCATTAGATTTTTTCATGATTATAACCAATACATATGACAAAAATCTTTTTTAATAATTCTCTTTAGAATAAATTAAATTGTTCTAACATTTTTATAAAATAATTGTATAAAGCTTACAAACAAATTTTTATATAAAAAAAACATTATTTAGGGTTTCTGAATTTCCAGAAACTATAGTATTTTACTTCTGATCAGTTCTAAAAACAGCAATACCATTTTCAGAAAAAAAATAAACAATTTAAAGAAGTTTCAAATACAGCAATCATTTTCTTATATTTCTTATTACTTTAAAAAAAAAATTGTCGGAAATGTCAAGATTGATTTTTTTTTTTTATAATATAAAACTTTCACTTAAATTATATGAATTTCTTATAATATGCATTATATTTGGGGGGGATATGATTAATTTATGCATATGTTTCAATGCAATCGTATAAATCTCAGACAAATTTTTAAATCTTAAACTAACTTTGATGGATCAAAATTTTGGTATTCATATAAAAATGTTAAAAATTCAAATGTTAATTAAATTATAAATCTTTTTAAATGTTTAATGTTTGAATCATAAACATCAGAGGTAAAAAAGCTGACAAAAATCTAGCATTTTTCAATTAAAAAAAGACTGTCTCATAACTTACTATAGTTTAATAAAACAAATTAAAATTAACTTAGTTAATATTTTTCTTTGATGATAAATGCATCATGTCTTTTTTTTTTGTCTTTATCCTCAACATAGGAAAACAAAGCAAATAAAATTTTACTTATGATTTTCATAAAACTAATTTTTTTACATAATGAATAAATAAGTAATCTGTTCTTAAATAATCTTATAAATATCTCTTAAAAAATGTCAAAGAACTGCATATATAAATTGCAATAAAATATTCACAATTAGAGGGGGAAATATTAAATGAAAAGTTTAAAAAAATAGTGTTTTGATAAAATATTTTTTATTCATTTGAAAATCTTTAAAAAATGTGCACAGCAGTGAGGAAAACCAAATTAAAAACAAAATGTATTATTGAAATTTTAAATTATATTTAAAATTAGAAACTCTTATTTATTTTCCCCCACCAATTTGACAACGACAATTCTAGTCATGCAGGTGGGGTGCACGGGTGCATTCTTATTTCTTCTATTTCTTACTTTTAAAGAGCCGTTTTATCCATACTTACGTTTTTATACAATTGAACTACTCTACTCCTAATAGAAGAGGCCATGTTCAATTTTCTACCACTGACTGCTGGCACACCATTAATTTTTAATAAAGCTGAAGTTGAGGACCTAAAATATATGATTCCATTTCAGGAGAAAAAATAAATCAAACAAAACATAATATTTTATCAGTAAATTAGGTTAAAGTTGTACAGTTTAAGCTTCAAAAATCAATCCTATCTCTGAAATACAGATAACAATATTTTTTGCATGTTCTCAAACAAAACATTTTCCCACATCAAAGATAACAATTACCGAAACGTGCATAAAATAAACAAAAAACATTGCGGATCGGCGCACGATCATTGAGTCACGTACGCACAGGGGGCAGGCGTTAGGGGGGGGAAATAGGTATTAGTCAAAAATAAACGTTTTCTTGCGTAATAAATACATGTATAAATCCTATTCTATAAAATACATATACATAAAATCAAATCATATTCATTTACAAAAAAAAAAATACTAAAATGTTACGTTTAATCACTCAAATGACCGTGACCTACCAAATTGAATAAAAAAAAATTTAAAAAACTACTCACGAAAATATCCGACAGGAAGCAAGTATATATTTATAGACAGTTATCGAATGTTGCTCATCGACAAAATCATTCTTCCCTCATTAAAAACAAACATAAAAATAATGCCCACATAAATAACATATAATCACTGCCAGACAATACAATTCAGACATCCAACCGTCATCAATAACAAACACTCTCTAAGAGCAGACGCATAAGTTTTGAAAACAATACGAACCTGGAGAAATGAGGGTATACGAGAGTCTCGGGAGTCTCGTATGTAACGGATTCTTAATATTATGCTTGTTCTCACCTTTCCTCGCACCACCGTTACAATAATAACGGACACAAGAAAAATTATTCAATAACCAAACATAAAGTTTACAAAAATAAATTTTACTTTAAGTCAAAATAATTTACAAATTATTAAATTTATATCATTAAAAATGAAGGATCCCCTTAAAAATTACCATATTTGAAACATCAATGAGATAAGGAAATATATTGCTTTCATTGCACAACTGCGCATGCTCGAAATCAAGCAACAAAATTCTTTCAAACTGAAAAATCGCCCAAGAGCTACAGATCTTATTAAATTAACTAACAATAGTATATTCAGTACCTTTTACTACAATTGTCATATCATTAATAAATGGTCTGATAATCAAATCATTCAATATTACACAAACAAGTCTTAGAATTGCATAGAGACTTCCACAATGGACCCCAAATATTGTGCTCTTACGACTGGCTAATCAGGAAATACTTTCTGATAAAATAAGACGAATGGCTAATAATTTTTTTTATATCTCATAAATCAAATGGTAACTTTTCTCCTATGAACCGCAATAGCCTTGAAACAATAAATCTGGAAATCCTGGAAGGGGACAGAAACAACATCAAGAATATTTTTCGAATTTTGGGCATTGATGAAGAATAAATCATATCAATCCCCAGATTAATATATTACACAGATCTTCCTTGTGAGATCTATACGGAGGAATTTGGATTCCAAAATAAGAATTTACTAACTCATATAATAAAAGGACAATTTGAGGAAATAATGAATCATAGATTCAGAGATTTTTTTCTAATAGATAAAGTTGCATCAAAAAATCAACATATGACATCAATAGCAGGTATCCCGAAAAATGCATTTTTCGCCTACAGAGTAAATCACATAATTCGATTCTTACAGCAGAAGCACTTGGCGACTCTCTAGCTTGGCCAAGCTCTAGGCGACTTAACTGAATCAAAAAAAAAAAAAATCTGTTAATTCTCTCAGATAACCATTCTGTGCTATCAGCTTTAAATAATTACAATATAAAATCCCCAACAGTCATTCAAAGTTTCTAGCCAGTAAAATCTTCATTCAATCACAAATTAGTACTCAGACGATTCTCCTTTGAATTCTGAAACATTCGAAAAATTTTTGGAACGAACAGGTGAATTATCTCACAAAATCGGTAATGGAATCCAATGAGTACCTTAACTGGATTGCCCCAGAAGACATCAATAGCGATATTTTCCACGACAAAATGAAAAGAACTAATGAAATTTTTTATTCAATCAAATATTTTGAAATCTTAGGAAACATTCCCTCCATTAACATAACATCTAAATGGACAAAAAATAGAAGACAGGAAATACTAAGCACTCGAATCCTCAGCAAAATGATTATAACTCTAGGGCTTTTGCATAAATTCAACTTAAATGATAACGCACAATGTAGAACCTGTAACCACATCAATGATTTGGAACATATTCTTTTGACCTGCAGTAAATACGCCTCGCACAAAAATATTTTCTGGAATATTCTGAAGATAGACCCAAAGCAAAATATTAATTTCAAAGAATTTTTGGAGAGAACCGAGGCTAATAAACCAACTTTCAGAGCATTCTAGCAAAAGATGAAATTTATTTAATTAAAAGAATTAGTGAAAAAGGGGATAATAGTCATTGTTGCTTTATATCCCATAAAACAATTAAACAAACAAACTGAAAAATCAACGGAAAGTACATTAAAATTCCAATAAAAAAATGATACTTTCGTATCCAAGAAAAAAAATTAAGAACGATGCTTGGGGCTTGAATAGCTTTTTTTTTTTTTTTTTTTTACTGATACTAAATAAATAGTTTTTGTTTGTTTCACATTGGAATAAATTTCTTTAATTTCTATCAGATATCATTGTACAGCTCAAATTCAAAATTCTAACTTAATTTCAAACTAAAAAATCCTTAGAGAATGCATTTTGAAAAATTCCAACAAAAAATAGTGCTTTTTCATTTCCAAAAAACGCTTGAAAACGTTTTTATTTAGTATTAGAAGAAGAAAAAAAAAATTGTTTTGGTTTCTAGCATATTTATTTCGTTGTTGCATTATTATCAAATCGAAGATAATATTATCAAAAATAAAACTTCTTTAATTGTTAAAAGATAAATTGGTACTTTTCCATTTCGCCGGCGCAGGCGATATAGTGGCCAAAAATGAGACAGCCGATGCCATTTGGCGTCTGTTGTATTGAATGCAATTCAATGGAGCATAAACATTTTTTTTTAAACATTATGTGTTGTCACCAATAAAGTCTGCTTGGTGAAGTCTGTGCCGGCAAAATGGAAAAGTACCAATAAATTTTTAAAATGCTTGTAGTAACTTTGCGGATGTGTTAACCACCAGTAACACATGTTCTCTTGTTCTTTGAATTGTTTTACTGAATTTCGAGAAAATTATAGCATGGATGAGATCTTAACACATCAGTAAGTGTATTATTTTTTCTCATGGCTGAAAATATTAATGAGAAATTTATATAATGTCTTCAATTAGTCAAAAATTATTTCCTCGTCAATGAACTGTCTATTATTTCAGTGGCCAAAAAAACTGAATAATGATAGCATAATTAGAAAATTTACTATAAAACTTTAAGGAAATGAAAAAAAAATTGTATCTACCCAAAGAAAAATATCCCTCGCTGCACAATCTTTCTTTATTCGTTTCATTTTGTTCGGAATCATGTACATATGTGAGTAACTATTCTCAAGAGTCATTTAATCTAAGAGCAAAATTAAAACCAGTGTAGTGAAGTCAACAGTAAACTCGCCACCTCAGTGATAAATTACCAAAAATTGGCTGGCTTTAAATTCGAGGGACTGCAACTTTTTTTTCCAGAAGAGAGAGAGAGTCGACGCGAGAAGAGCATTTCGGTAAATGTGAAGATGGTGTAAATTTGTTTCGCGATCCTTCTATATATTTTATGTTTATTGTAATGTGTTTTGTGTAAAAAAAAGTAAATAAACGATATATTCAATCAATGTTAGTTACCTTTGAAACAAATACATCACACCAGAATAACGAATAAACACCTTGAGAACACTCTACAACCATTTCAATCGAACCAGATACTGCTGTCAAACATCCCTTTGATTATACTTCTAGCTATCTTTACTCTTTTAAAATTATATAACAAAATGTCATATATACAATGTCGAATAAGATATATAAAATAATATCAATCTAATTCCCTGCTACAGCCTTTGCAATATAAAAATCATCATTTATTGAGATTAAGTAACTTATATATATATATATATATATATATATATATATATATATATATATATGGGGGTATGTGTGAAATGATTTCATTAAAAATGATTCTTTAACTCACTGTAACTAGTTCATTCTTATTTTCTGATACCATTCCAATTTATCCTTTAATTTATGCAATCACGCTCTCGTAAAATTTGACAAAAAACTTTTCCAATGGTCTCAGATCTGTAGAAATAATCCCTAATCTATGTTCATCTCCAGCAAAAATACCCATCAAAATCCCTTCATCCAATACCACATGATCTAAAGAAATCCCTCCACATAAATTCGAAAAAATGTAAAAATTTTCCCTTTTTTCTCTCCTTTACTTTGACCATGAAAGACTAAACCATGCTGATCTTTAAATTTGCTTTCTGTAATTTATGAATCCAATGGTTTTCATCATCAAGCAAACTGGCATTTCTCTCATTTAAAATGAATAAACAGACTTAATTCAGATATGGTGTTTTATATATATATATATATATATATATGCTGGTGGTAAAGCATATTTCTTTCTATGGCCTTGTTCTGAGCGATAAGTCAAGTTCCATCTCTACAACCGGCTGTCCTGACCCTGCTGTTATTCGCGACAAGAATCTGAGAATCTAGATTTACCAGAAAAATAAACAAAGTGAAAACAAAGAAATTATACAAAAATGTAGTTTGCAGGTAATGGTTTAGATATCCATTCCTCAAGGCCTTATATGATCGGCAGCAGTAGTCGTTCACTATGGCCCCTCATGATTTCCAATCTTCTCCACTTCGTATCTGTCATGGGGATGAACAGTCTTTATTTCATAAGGTCCGTAAAATTTGGATCTCAGCTTGAGACCTCCACCAAACTGGGTCCTCTGTATGTGGATAATATCATCAATTTGATATTTCGCTGGTTTCTTCCTTTTCTTGTCGTGTGCCCTCTTGTTTTCCCCTTGAATTCGTGAGATATTCTTTCTTGCTTCTTCTCTATCTTCACGATGTTTTCTCTTCAAGGTATCTTTTTACTCTTCACTCAATATTTCCAATATTCTCAAATCTTCCTTACTTTTCATTTTCACCCCGGTCAAGAGCTCAAAAGGGGATTTCCTTGTGCTTCTGCTAGTTATGCTGTTTATGGTTTTCTGTACAGCATCATCATGTTTATGTTATTTCATGGGGTCTTCAATCGTAAGTTTAGCAAGAACAGGAATCAAGATTGCATGGATACTCTCTATCTGACCATTTCCTCTTGGTATACCAGCTGTGATACTGACGTGTTCAATATTTTCATCAGCGCAAAAGTCGGTAAATTCTTTCAATGTAAAAGCTGGATCTCGGTCAGAAATTATCCTTACTGGGTTTCCAAACGTGCCTTTTTGAAGTTTTAATTTTTCTGAAGCTGCTTATGTAGTTGTCGATTTCACGGGGTAAAATCATGCAAATTTCATAAATGCAGCCCCCACAGAAAAAAATATGCTTATAACTCTTGTTTGTTGACGGATGAGGTCCTATAAAATTGATATAAAAAGTACTCAAAGGTACGTTTTCTTTCGGTATAGTTTTCAAAAATCCTTCAACTCTCCCACGTTTTCTATTTATCAGAATGCATTCAATGCAATTGTTAATTACTCGCAAACAAAATGTCCTAGAGTATGTGCGTCTCTAACTATTTCCTTTTGCATTGTGATTCGGGAACGACAAACAAATCTCTATCATTTTCAATTTTACACAAAATACCATTTCTGACAATAAATTCATTGTTCCTCCCTGTTGAATTAAGAACTCTTAAAGATTTAATACATTCGTCAGACAATTGTAACGTTGTAATTTTTTGAGTCACTTCATCGATTGCGATTGACATTATGAGATTTCTATTAAGAGCGTCAAACATGCAACATTTGCTTACCGGGACGATGTTTAATTTCATAATCGTAATCTTCTAGTAACAGCACCCGTCTCGCGAATTTTGTAGATAAGTCCTTTTTGTCCATTGTCTTTTGAAACGCCAAACAATCTATAACAATTGTAAATTTTGTTCCCAATAGATAGTGCCGAAACTTTTTTAAACTATCAATGATTGCTAAAATTTCCAATTCATAATTAGAAAGTTTCTTTTGTAAACTAATCTTTCTACTCGAATTTGGTGCATTTCCTCTTGACCATCATATTGAAATAAAATTTCAGCTAGACCATAGAGTCGGTATGTAGTTCTAATTTGGCTCCTTGTCTTTATAATTGTAACACTGGATTTTGAGACAGGCAGTCTTTTAATATATTGAATGCTTGTTTCTGGTCTGGTCCAAACTGAAAGGGGAGGAATCACTTAGGAGATCACTTAATGGCTTCTCTATCAATGAGAATTTGGAATGCACTTTCTGAAAAAACCGCATAAACCCAAAAAACTTTGAACTTGTTTTACAGTTATTGGCTCGGAGAATTTTTTCACAGCTGCAGTTTTGTGGGTGAAGGACGAATCATTCCTTTTTCAATCACATGTCCTAAAAATTCTATTCTTCTTTTGAGAAATTGACATTTTTCTAGGCTTAATTCAAGACCAAACCTCGACGCTGTTTCAAACGCTTGAGTCCTTTTTCATCAGCCTCTGGAACCACAATGTCATCTAAATATATGGAAACTATCCCTTCGTTTACCAGATCTCGAAATACTACATGAAAAACATATCACTGAAAAACTGCAGAGGAATTCGTTAGACCAAATGGCCCTTTTAGGAATTCGTAAATATTATTTTTTTACTACAAATGCTGTGTACTTTCTGCTATCTGGATGCATAACCAAGTGGAAAAAGTTTTTTTTTAAATCGATGGTTGAAAAAGTTTTACTTGTACTTAGAATGTCTAGAACCGTTTCCAAATCTGGAATAGGGAACCTATCTCGAATCATTTTTTTTTTTATATTTAATCTGAGGTAATCAACGTACAATCGAAGTGAATTATCTTTCTTTTTAACTAACACAATTTGTGATGAATATTCAGAAGTACTTGGTTGAATTATCCCTTTCCTCAATCAATCTTTTATTTGTTCATCGACTTTTAATTGTTTTGAAAAGGCTAATCTTCGTGGTGAATGAGCAATAGGTATTTCATGAGCTAAAATTATTTTCATTTGTAAATCAACAGTTTCTACTTTATTTGGATGATAATTATTTATTAGTGAATTTAATTTCGAACGTAATTTATTGTCTGTAATGGGGGATAAATCAAATAAACAGTCTTTTATTTCTGATGATTCTCCAATATGTAATAGAAAATAATCAAATGTAACCTTTTTGTTTTGACTTGATGGATATTTCTTACACTTTTCTGCCTTACACGTACGCTGATAATTGTCATGGAAACTGTTTTGACGGCTCTTATTTTCATTTATGCTCTTTGAACCTTTCAAAAGCAAAGAATAAGTTGTAGATAGTATTAAACCATCCGCGCGCAAATGATTACAAAATGATGTTTTACTCATTATTAAACTTAATGACCTTTGCAAAGAGAAATTAAAATACGCAACATCAGCTTTTTCTCTTTCGCCAAATCACAAAATGAATGTGAGTTTACCAATCGAACGTTTATTTTTGAAGAAAGACTTTTTAATACAATGCACTGAGAGCGGCTATCTTCCAGAACTCTTATTTTTTATCATCTGCGAAAATGTCAACATGTTTTAATTTATTTTGTGGAATGTCTGTTATAGATATAGTCTCGATTCCCAATGCTAAATTATCACCATTATTCTCATTGTGTATCATAATGACAAGTTCGTTGGATTACTTTATTCTAGGGGTATTTTTAAGCCTTTGTAGACAGTTTTTGGCAAAATGGAATTTATTACAAATGAAGCACTTAATATCGCGATTGTGGGAGGAATATTTTTGACGGCTATTTGTTGAAAGTTTTTCCGTTACTTTTCTTTGATTTTGGTTATACGAATGCCTGCTTTCGAGTCCTATCGGCAATTCAGAATCAAAAGAAATCTCACGGAATGATTTGCCTTTAGATGCAAAAACAGATCACATTCTCGACCTATATCAAGGGGATTTAGCCATTTTTCTCCAGTTCTCACACAAATATATGCAGAGGTTTCACAATACAGACTTTCCATTGCTGAACTAGATGGTAAGATTCCTTGGCAAGATTAAATCTCCTTGATACAGTTCCTTGAAATTACTCAAGACATTACAATGCCGAAATGATATGCAAGTTCATTTTTAGATTCTTTTTTTAAATCCATTGAAAAAAATTTATCCGTTCACACACAAAAATGGTCTACATTAATTACTGTATGTGGGCCGAGCCCCCACTTGTAATGTCCGGTATTCATAATGAAGAGCACTTCGATTTACTCAAAGCTATTTATTCTTATATACAGCAATTAGCATGTACAAACATTTAAATACAGTTAATTAAATTAATCACAAGTAAAGTTCACAATATAAATATGTGAAGACAGTTCCTCTCAGTCAGTTTGTGCTTCGTGCACTTATTCAGAGACAATTTATAAGATGGTAGCTCTGCTACATGACACGATATAACAGGCATTCCATGTATCTACTCCAGCTCTCTATTGGCTTCTTCCCCCTCAAAGCATTTCATCCTGCCTAGCGGAATGTTGCTCTGCCGGCAGCAGTGCCTATATATATATATATATGTGTGTATGTGTGCGAGTGTGCGTGTGTGTGTGTGTGAGAGAGAGAGAGAGAGAGAGTGTACTGCTGGGCATTAAAATTGCAACACCAGGAAGGAATGATATGACTAATATCAAAATCACATGAAAGGAAGAGGAGGATGGGATATGCAAATAGTATTTCAGCGCATTTAGATGACGCCGGAGGAAGAAATTACATCTGAAGCACTGCATAAAAGAAAAGTTATGTAGAGGATTTCTCATTCGGAAAGCGCTTTGTAAGGTCAAAGTTGGCTCAGAATATTATGCTATGCCTCGAATAAGAAGACGAAATGCTTACTAGCAAGTGTCAGAATTCGATAGAGGCAGGATCGTTGCCTATCTTGAGTGTGGATTATCGCTCCCTAATAGTACCCTCTCACTGGTCGAAATCCAACCACTATCATGCGATTATGGAATCAATCGATTGCTGTGGGTCATTCTGAACTGCACGCCCGATCTCCACGCCCTCCCATAACTAACGTCCGAGAAATAGACATAGTGTGCGGTCGACCCTGCAAAGTCGTACAACCACATCATGGACCATTTGTCAATAAATGAGCATGTTTGCAACACGCCCAGTATCCACTCGTTCGGTGAGACGACGTTTGCAGCAGCGAGGACTGTTTGCAGTACGGTGACCATTACTTCGGCGTCCCTTGACAATACAGCATAAAGAGAGACATCGACTCTGGTGAGCCTAACCACGAATCTGGATACAGGAGTGGAAAGATGTCGTCTTTTCAGACGAGTCCCGGTTCTAAGTGCAGTATTCTGACAGCCGTCTGGAGACTCCGGGAGACAACTCGTCACCTGCTTTCACTGCTTTCATTCTATATCGGCATAGGACCTCTGCGCCTAATGTAATGGTTTGGGCAACCATTGGGTACACGACATGCACATCTCTCTTTCGAATCGACGGTAATTTGAACGAAGATCTATACATTTCTGATATCTTACGTTCAGTGGTTGTACCCTATTTTCGAGACCGGCCAAACACCATCTTCCAAAAGATAATGAAGATGATATATTGCACGTTGTGTTTTAACCTTTTTCGATACGTAGGGTATTCGATTGTTCCCTTGGCCTGCACGGTCTCCATTGAAAACATCTGATCATGGGTGGCTTAGAGACTGACCCACCACTCCTCTCCAGCTGATACGGGTGATGAGAAGTGACATTGACTTGAAGCAGCATGGAATGAGATGTCAGTTTCTGTCATCAAAGTTCAATTCGACTCCGTGCTGAAACATGTAAAGGCCTTTTTAGCTGCCATGGGTGGCAACTGTTTCTATTTTCTGACTAGTCACGTTTGAAAATGTGTCCTGACGACGACCGCAAACGTGTCTGGAGACATCCAGGGCAGTGTGGGAATCCTAACCATACTATCACACGCCACACAGGCCCACAACCGGGAGTTATGGTCTCGAGTTCCATCTCCTTTGAAAACCGGACCTCTTTGGTATCATTTCTGGCACACTAACAGAACAGCGGTACGTAGACGACATTTTACAACCAGTTTTATTACCATTTCTTTTCTGACACTCAGGGTGTACTTTTCAACAAGATAATGCCCGTCCGCATGTGGCACGTGTTGCTGTGAAATATCTACAAGCTTTCTTCACGCATTCTTGGCCAGCTAGAACACCTGATCTATCTCCCATAGAGCACATTTGGGACGTTATGGGAAAGCGATTGCAACCATCCCAGAATGTTGACGATTTATCCCAACAGCTGTAGATAATTTGGCACGCAATTCCGTAGGATACCATTCGGGAACTTCATCAGTCTGTGCCATGCCGAATCACAGCTTGCATCCAGGACAGGGGTGTACCAAAGCCTTATTGACTTCCTCCGTTTGTAACGGCTAAACTCTGAAGTAAATCATTCATTTGTTCTAAAATTTTAATACGTTTGTGTGCTACTATGCATGCCTTGCATCCACAAATTTATCGCATATATATAAACATAGTTTGATATTGGAGATTAGATATATAAGAAGAGTACTTGATATATATACATTGATATAACATATAACTTCGATATATATATTGATTGATATATATAGCTATTATATATATATATGTGATA